>JAACNH010000064.1:321452-509466 GCA_019447015.1 Hymenochirus boettgeri
GGATTCTCAGTAGTGATGGGATTCTCCAGTAGTGATGGGATTCTCCAGTAGTGATGGGATTCTCCAGTAGTGATGGGATTCTCCAGTAGTGATGTGATGGAATTCTCCAGTAGTGATGGGATTCTCCAGTAGTGATGGGATTCTCCAGTAGTGATGGGATTCTCCAGTAGTGATGGAATTCTCCAGTAGTGGATGGGATTCTCCAGTAGTGTGGGATGGAATTTCTCCAGTAGTGATGGGATTCTCCAGTAGTAGTGATGGGATTCTCCAGTAGTGTGGGATGTCCAGTGTGATGGGATTCTCCGTAGTGATGTGATGGAATTCTCCAGTAGTGATGGGATTCTCCAGTAGTGATTGTATGGAATTCTCCAGTAGTGATGGGATTCTCCAGTTGATGTGATGGGATTCTCCAGTAGTGATGGGATTCTCCAGTAGTGATGGGATTCTCCAGTAGTGATGGAATTATCCAGTAGTGATGGGATTCTCCAGTAGTGATGTGATGGAATTCTCCAGTAGTGAGGGGATTCTCCAGTAGTGATGTGATTCTCCAGTAGTGATGTGATGGAATTCTCCAGTAGTGATGGGATTCTCCAGTAGTGATGGGATTCTCCAGTAGTGATGTGATGGGATTCTCCAGTAGTGATGGGATTCTCCAGTAGTGATGGGATTCTCCGTAGTGAGATTTCAGTAGTGGGATTCTCCAGTAGTGATGGATTCTCCAGTAGTGAGGGATTCTCCAGTAGTGATGTGAGGGATTCTCCAGTAGTGATGGAATTCTCCAGTAGTGATGGGATTCTCCAGTAGTGATGGGATTCCAGTAGTGATGTGATGGAATCTCCAGTAGTGATGGGATTCTCCAGTGTGATGTGATGGAATTCTCCAGTAGTGATGGGATTCTCCAGTAGTGATGTGATGGATTCTCCAGAGTGAGGGATTCTCCAGTAGTGATGGAATCTCCGTAGTGATGGGTTTCCAGTAGTGATGTGATGGAATTCTCCAGTAGTGAGGGGATTCCAGTAGTGATGTGATGGAAGTTCTCAGTAGTGTGGGATTCTCCAGTAGTGATGGGGTTCCAGTAGTGAGTGATGGATTCTCCAGTAGTGATGGGATTCTCCAGTAGTGATGATTCCCAGTAGTGATGTGATGGAATTCTCCAGTAGTGATGGAATTCTCCAGTAGTGATGGGATTCCCCGTAGTGATGGGATTCTCCAGTAGTGATGGAATTCTCCAGTAGTGATGGAATTCTCAGTAGTATGGGATTTCCAGTAGTGATGGGATTCTCAGTAGTGATGGGATTCTCCGGCATCGATGGGATTCTCCAGTAGTGATGGGATTTCCAGTTAGTGATGGATTCTCGAAGTGAGTGAGGATCCCGGAGATTCTCCAGATGATGGGATTCTCCAGTAATGATGGGATTCTCCAGTAGTGATGGATTCTCCAGTAGTGATGGGATTCTCCAGTAGTGATGGGATTCTCCAGTAGTGATGGGATTCTCAGTAGTGATGGATCTATGTGAGGATTTCAGTAGTGATGTGATGGAATTCTCCAGTAGTGAGGATTCTCCAGTAGTGATGGAATTCTCCAGTAGGGATGGGATTTCCAGTAGGAGGATTTCCAGTAGTGATGGGATTCTCCGGCATCTATGGGATTCTCCGGCATCGATTTGATTCTCTGGTAGTGATGGGGATTCTCCAGGTTTTAGCTACATGTTTATAATCCTTTTAATAATTGTTCCTTGTAAGTTATATAAACATGTTAATAGGTTAGTGGGACTTTAATGTGCAAGTTCAATAAAAAAACTGTGTACCATCAAATCCCAGAACTGTAATAATTAGAAAGCTCATGGATGTAACAGACATCAGGACCATGACTGAATGTTATTCCCCTGGCCCAGCCTCTGAGCTTGTAAAAGCTACATAACCGATCAGCCCTACATCGTCACATTTTCCCTTTAAGACATGAATCCGTGATTGTATACAGTCTACATCTGCTGTCCCCTGTAACCCATTGCGTTAAATACTCCATTGGTCCCTAATTTACTGTGTTGCTGCTGATTGTTACTTTTTTTTGTTTTCTGTGCACTGTTTTTGTTCACTTACACTTGACGAAGAACGAAACTGGTCCGAAAGTGTGCAGGGAAATTCACCCAGAGCCGCCACTGGGCCTGGGCAAATCTCACCCATAGTATTTAACCCGGATCTCAGCTGATACTTACGTGTGCACAGCCGCTGGTAAATAGACTTGCGACTGCTGCAAAGAAGGCTTAAAGTCATGCTAACCAAGCGTAACAGCCGCTGGTAAATAGGTTAAAGTCATGCTAACCAAACGTAAATATTTAGTGCGACTTTAAGAGCCTAAAAGAGCGCCAACTGCTAAATGAGCCTGGCGGTGCGGTGTGGTTTTTGCTATTGAACTGTGATTGTCCTTCTGGCTCCTACCACTTTCTACATTGAATGGCGGCAATTGTCACATTAAAGGAGAACTATAGTGCGTTTTATTTTTTTCAATAAACGGTTAAAATGAAAAGTACCTGGGGCAGAGAGGTAGGGTTGGTACTTTCTCTCCCCAATATAATTCCCATGAGGAGTAGCAGCACAAAGAAAACTGTCTTCTGCCAGTCTTCTTGAGTGCTTCAGCACTATATTAATACAGGAGGCCCAGGACACAACCTGGCAGATGAAAACTGTATGTGCTGTAGTCCTCAACAAACAATATTGGGAGGGTAGGAATAATCAATCCAACCTGCCTGTCCCGGTACTTTTATTTTAAAAAGTAAATTTTACAGTATAGTTGTCCTTTAAAGTCTTGGCCTATTTGACTGCCTCTACTATAGAGTCTACACAGAACCCAACCCTCAACTCATCCCCAAGTACAAGTACGTGATGCTCTAGTCATGTCTCTAATCTTGAAATCATTTCCTTCTTCACTGGACTTCTCCACCTGCGTTTCTCGGGATTCACTAACTCCTTCCTCTCTGTGTAGTTGGATAACCTGGTGCTAACAAAAGATCAAGGAACAGTGATGGCAGAGAAGATCCGACCTCCACATTTGCCGCCCATTCCGTCCTTCCCAGCAACCTCTGCATACCCCAGTCACCGCCGAGACCAGCCAGTCTGTATGTCCTTACAGAAGCTCCAGCAAGTCCCGGGCCTGCATCCGCAAGCAGTTCCTCAGCCTGATGTGGGCTCTACACGCACGGCCTGCAACCAGCACCGTTACGGTAATTATAAAAAAATGATGTCAAAACGTATTATGGAAAACAACTGGAAGTAAAAGGCATGGGGATTGTGATTTGGGGGTAGGACAGGGGGGTTGGGGTTGGTAAGATCGGGACCCAGACCGAACCCCCCATTTATTTCCAGAGAGGCAGTTCTATTAGATAAAGAGGTGTGTGGGAAATGATGATTAGCTGGGAGCACACAATGATAAACATGGGGAGAGTAGTAAAGGATTCGTATGGTACAGAATAACATGTTACTAAACACAACAGAGCTCCACGTGTCAGACACATATTACGTGTTATACATGGATGCAGTTCTCTGCTCTTTGTTTAAATTCATTTTTCAGTGGGGCCTCCTTAGTTTTGTGTCTGTGAAATTTATATCTGTCAATGGCTGTGGATCTGTACAGGAAGGAAATAATGAACTGAGACTTCTGGGTAATTCCATCGTTCGTCATGTCTTCTTACAATTGATTGGATATGTGCGGATCAAAGAGCAGATTAAATGGTTGTAGCCATTTTAGTACAGTAGCATATACTAAAATGATGAGTACCGTAGGAAAGTACTGCTGACCTGAGGAAGGAGAGAGTGTATATCTCTCCTAAAAAAAGGTTCACCTTGTCCTATGGTACTCATCTTTTTATTATTGATCAAAGGATGACCGGATGAGAAAACTCAGTAACTAAACATCTGTTTTGTTCAGATCCAATCCAAATGGGCTTCAGCTTTATCAACCCACTGTACACTGTGTTATGTAAAGATTCAGCTTTTCCCAGAATTCTATTCAGACGGTTTTCTCCTTTCTGTCGCCTTTAATACAAACCCAGAGGAAGTCACCAGGTAGCTGGGGGGTTTGTGGATGACATAACTGCCAGGGAAATCTGTTCCTATTTCGTTCTTGTTTTCAGGGTTGGGTCTGTCGTCCTCTCGCACTGTCAGCACTTCAGAATCCAGCACCGGTACCAGCAGTGGGACGCCCTCTACACCAACGTCCAGTAGCCAGAGCGGCTCTTGCCATCGCCGACACTCTCTCAGGAATCACAAACCCGTCGACTCTGGATTCCATTAAAACCATCCGGGTCACGGCCTCTTAGACCAACCAAACCTGAAAGGGGCGCAAGAAAATCAAAGCAGAGAACCCACCTGGCCACCGGACTTGTTGTCCGTACCCTCTCCTGGCCTCTGGAGATATCGGGAGGAAGGCAAAACCTACAGGTTTGGGAAATGAATGAATGTTTTTACTGATCCCAATGTTTTTATTCTGAAAGAAGGAAAATGTGTTGTTTGCATAGCACCAAGTGGGATCCTTAACGGATATTTCCCTGGTAATGCAGATGTTTATTTGGTGGTCTGGGTGCACCATAGTCTGAACGGTCTTCCCTGCCCTAAAGCCTCGTACACGACCCCGACGGCAGAGCGGTACAACCCGACGAAAGCCCATTTCATCGAGAAGCTCCATCTGTATGCGCTCGGTCGGTGGTCGTTCACCGATCCGCCAGGCGGATCAATGAATGACCCCCGTCCGAGCGCATACACACAGGCGATTCTCGGATGAAACGGGCGTTGTCGGGTGAACCGCTCTGCCGTCGGGGGTGGTGCCAAGTTTGAAAGTCGAGGTGTGTGACGAGGCTTCAGGCTCCCTATAATTTTCCCTAGATAATTAACCTGGTGCATGAGAAGTCTCCACCCACTTTATTGTCATTCATTACTAAATAAAAAGTCAGAAGAAACAATTGTGTTTTGCTTTCTAGAAATGATGCAAAAGTTTAAGAAGTCACAATTATTTTTGGGTGATGACAGGTCCTTAAATAACCCAACACGCACAAACTGTGCCCATTGGCATCAAACCCATTTTCTCTTTAACACAGGTGTAAAGTTGCCCTTTGACCTTCTTCACCAAATCGGAAATGCAGATCCACTCCAAGTCCCACACCGAGGCCAAACCCCACAAGTGCCCGCATTGCCTCCAAATCCTTTGCCAATGCTTCCTACCTAGCCAAACTCTGCGCATCCACCTCGGCGTCAAGCCCTATCACTGTCCTACTGTGAGAAATCCTTCCGCCAACTGTCTCATCTCCAGCAGCACACCAGGTACGGACCTAGACTCCAATAACGAACATAGTAAAGCCAGTGAGTCTAAGGGACCAGAAAATGATGGATAACTTGCCCAAGTGATTTCATTATAGAAATACATGATTATAAAGTTTATTTTTCCAGTAGTCAGAGCCCCTGGTGTCCGCCCCACTCCGGCTTAGTGACCCAGACATGCTCAGTGCTTCATCCATGGAGAGAGAGATCAGATGGTAAATGAGATCTGGGATCGTTGTTCCTGCCATTCTTATTCTCCTGAGCAGCATTTAATCATTTTTCTCGACGGAGAAAATATTTAATAATTAATGGGAGACTAAATAAGTCCTTCCTTACCGTGTTGTATCTTTGTGTCTGGAATGGGCATGTGACGCAGACACACAGAATATTGATCTTCATTTCCCTTTATCCATTTGTGACCGGAAGAGTCTGGGCATTTTAACCATTTCCCTCCTGTCTACATGTATGTGTATGTATGTAGCTGTGGTTACAGGCCCCTGTGAGTGCATTAGCCAGAGAGCCAAACTCAATGATAGGAACAGGTCCTTTAATAGTGTAATAATTCCATAATGTAGGTGCTGGTGTCTCTCCCTTGAAGGATCCACACGGTGACCGACCATACAAGTGCCCTCAGCCTGGCTGTGAGAAAGCTTTTTACCCACTTTCCAACCTGCAGGTAAGCAAGAGGGCCAGTGCCCCAACCAATAGAAGTACTGGTTACTGTGTTAATAGAAGGCGAACCCTGCTGGTCATTAATAGATTGCAGTCTAGCGTGTGTAGGATGTCCTAGGGCTAAGCCACTCTGCGCGTTTAACCTGTGTGTGATCCGCTTCTTGGGGGAACATGTCCCATTTCACAACAGCGCACAACATCACAATAGCCCACCATCAGGGTTATCAATAAAAGTTCTTATGTTTAAAATGGTGCTAATTTTACCCCAACCAATCAGATGTCAGCTTTCAAATGGTAATAAAACTCTGATTGGTTGGGGCAAAATTAGCACCATTTTAAACGATAAGAAACCTTGTAGTGTGGCCATACCGCGTGCAATCGCGTGGCCGACACCACATATATAATAATGTGTATTAGTATGCTTTCAGTAATGTTTATTGTGTTTTGTCTCTGCACAGTCCCACCAACGACAGCACACAAGGACAAACCATAAAATGTCCCCCAACTGCTACCGAGCCTACCACTGACTCTGCCTCCCTGCAGATCACCTGTCGGCTCACGCAGTCAGCAACGCTAGCCTACTGCTGCAGCATGTGTGGGAGGGCGTACACATCCGGGAGTATACCAGCTGCGTTCTTGTCGTTATTTAGCTTTGTGTTCTATATGAGAGGGGGTTCGTTGGTTCGATAGGACTTGGTTGAGGGTAAGAAGAACAGGAGGTAGGGGTAGTATCCAAATTCTAAGCCTGAGAAAGTCCATAACAGCTATTGAATTATCGGGTTGGAACTGGTTAGAAGGTGTCCAGTGGGACAATTTTTGGCCATAAGCACTAAGTGTATGGAAATCGGAACAACAACCCCCCAACCGCATAAACCTGCTCTTGTGTATGTGGATATTCATGGAATGATGCTGCATGGGGACAGGAAGGTGTGCCGACCATAGAGACTCACTGAAGGGCAGTGACAATCCACAACCAGGAAGTTATGTCCAAAGAAAAATAATCAATTTGAGAGCTGCCACACACGGAAGGAGTAGTTAATCTCAGTGCAGTAGCGTTCCCTTTCCGTGCACCTCTCACCCTTTGTAGATCATTGGTTCTGAGTTTCTGCTGCAGCTTTTCATTCCATCTTCTTGAAATTCTATGTAGATCTTGGTAGTGGTAGTAATGGTGATATACACACTGAATTAGTGTTTGGCTTGTGAAATATATCGTATGTATATACTGTACATTGTGTAATACCGTATATATATATCGTATGTATATACTGTACTATTGTGTAAATACCGTATATATATATCGTATGTATATACTGTACTTATTGTGTAAATACCGTATATATCGTATGTATATACTGTACTTATTGTGTAAATACCGTATATATATCGTATGTATATACTGTACTTATTGTGTAAATACCGTATATATCGTATGTATATACTGTACTTATTGTGTAAATACCGTATATATATCGTATGTATATACTGTAATTATTGTGTAAATACCATATATATATCGTATGTATATACTGTACTTATTGTGTAAACACCGTATAGATATCGTATGTACATACTGTACTGATTATTGTGTAAATACCGTATAGTATCGTATGTACATACTCTGATTATGTGTAAATACACGTATGATATGTATGTACATACTACTGATTATTGTTGTAAATACCGTTAGATATCGTATGTACATACTGTACTGATTATTGTGTAAATACCGTATAGATATCGTATGTACATACTGTACTGATATTGTGTAAATACCGTATAGATATCGTATGTACATACTGTACTGATTATTGTGTAAATACCGTATAGTATCGTATGTACATACTGTACTGATTATTGTGTAAACACCGTATAGATATCGTATGTACATACTGTACTTATTATTGTGTAAACACCGTATAGATATCGTATGTACATACTGTACTTATATTGTGTAAACACCGTATAGATATCGTATGTACATACTGTACTGATTTATGTGTAAACACCGTATAGATATCGTATGTACATACTGTACTGATTATTTGGTAAACACCGTATAGATTACGTGTACATACTGTACGATTATTGTGTAAACACCGTATAGATATCGTATGTACACTACTGTACTGATTTTTTATTGTGTAAACACCGTATAGATATGTATGTACAATACGTACTTATTATTGTGTAAACACCGTATAGATATCGTATGTACATACTGTACTGATTATTGTGTAAACACCGTATAGATATCGTATGTACATACTGTACTGATTATTGTGTAAACACCGTATAGATATCGTACGTACATACTGTACTGATTATTGTGTAAACACCGTAAGATATCGTACATACTGTACTGATTATGTGTAAAAACCCTATAGATATCGTACGTACATACTGTACTGATTATTGTGTAAACACCGTATAGATATCGTATGTACATACTGTACTGATTATTGTGTAAACACCGTATAGATATCGTACGTACATACTGTACTGATTATTGTGTAAACACCGTATAGATATCGTATGTACATACTGTACTGATATTGTGTAAACACCGTATAGATATCGTATGTACATACTGTACTGATTATTGTGTACACGTATAGTATCGTATGTATACGTACGATTTGTGTAAAACCCGTATAGATATCGTATGTACATACTGTACTGATTATTGTGTAAACACCGTATAGATATCGTATGTACATACTGTACTGATTATTGTGTAAACACCGTATAGATATCGTATGTACATACTGTACTGATTATTGTGTAAACACCGTATAGATATCGTATGTACATACTGTATGAGTATTGTGTAAACACCGTATAGATATCGTATGACATAGTACTGATATTGTGTAAAAGTAAGATATAGTATGTACATACTGTACTGATATTGTGTGTAAACACCGTATAGATATCGTATGTACATACTGTACTTATTATTGTGTAAACACTGTATAGATATCGTATGTACATACTGTACTTATTATTGTGTAAACACCGTATAGATATCGTATGTACATACTGTACTGATTATTGTGTAAATACCGTATAGATATCGTATGTACATACTGTACTTATTGTGTAAATACCGTATAGATATCGTATGTACATACTGTACTGATATTGTGTAAATACCGTATAGATATCGTATGTACATCGTACTGATTATTGTGTAAATACCGTATAGAATCGTATGTACATACTGTACTTATTGTGTAATACCATATAGATATCGTATGTACATACTGTACTGATTATTGTGTAAATACCGTATAGATATCGTATGTACATACTGTACTTATGTGTAAATACCGTATAGATATCGTATGTACATACTGTACTGATTATTGTGTAAATACCGTATAGATATCATATGTACATACTGTACTTATTATTGTGTAAATACCGTATAGATATCGTATGTACATACTGTACTTATTATTGTGTAAATACCGTATAGATATCGTATGTACATACTGTACTTATTTGTGTAAATACGTTATGTATATCGTATGTACATACTGTACTTATTATTGGTAATACCGTATAGATATCGTAGTACATACTGTATTATTTGGTAAATCACCGTATATTGATATCGTATGTACAATTGTACTTATTATGTGTAAATACCGTATATATTATCGATGTACATACTGTACTTATTGTGTAATACCGTATAGATATCATATGTACATACTGTATTATTATTGTGTAAATACCGTATAGATTCAGTTCCTGGTCCTGATTTTCTCTTTATCCCTCTTTCCTAATCCCAGGAGACATATCTGATGAAGCACATGTCCAAGCATACAGTAGTCGAGCACTTGGTCAACCATCATTCCCCTCAGAGAACGGAGTCACCTGGAATTCAGTTCGAATTTCTCTCATCTAGAGAACATTCATAACAAACATGGGTCACTGTGGCCTCTCACCTCTAACCCTTCCAAGCCTCCTTCATATTCCATATTTTGTTAAAAAGAAAGGACAGCAGGCCAGGAAAGGGTAACTTCAGAAGCCAAGAGCCAGCTCGACGTTAAACTCTATCATCCTATAGGATTAGTTATGGGCCTGGAATAAATGTCTGACCCCTGACGTGTGATCACTATGTTGACCTCTTTAGCACAGACACATTTGGATATTGCTGGACGATGCTTTACATCTGGCTACTGTTTGGTTGTGAGAGGCACAAGCCGGAGCTCCATGGAAATTGTTTTTCAGTTTAAAGCATTCAATTCCGTATCAACATCCTATAAGGGATTAGAGCTGAAAAAACACACAGGAGTTTCCTCCTGGATTTGCTTCTCATTGTCTGTGTAACTTGGGATTACAAGAATGGTTCGGAAGCCTTGTGGATCATGAACGTTTTTAATTGGACCTCACGTACGAGTAAAGAGACTTCTCATTGGCCTCCGTTATAAGGCTCCGTGGACTTCTGTCTCTATATCTAAACATCTCCCAAGGTGCAGTTGGCGTGTTTTGGACTTACATTATTCAGCCAATGTGTTTTGGTGACGCCAAAACTCCCCAGCCTAGCACTTTCAATCTTCACACATTTTATATCGTTTTATTTTTCCCTAACATTTTTTATCCTTCATTTTTACATTAAGAAAACAATAAAAAAAAAAAAATCCTATTTATTGGCCAAGAATTGGTGCTACTAACCGGGAATTAAAAAAGAAAAACACTCAGAGGCTGTACATACATTTCATGCTTCTCCCCGGGGGGGCGGGTCCTTAGAAAGAACAAAGCAATGGGTTTATGTCATTCAGCAGAGAAAAAACTGCCACCCCAAATTAGGCCTTACTGGGCCCTCCTATTGGCTCTGCACTGTAACAAATATTCTTATTATGGAATAACTAGTAAATTGTGACCAAACCTCGGGCTGGACAGATCCCAGGAGCCAGGTAGCCAACATGCCTAGTTCTTTACACCTGGCAAACTTACTACCTTTAAAAGGTAAATTGGGGTACCAAAGTTCCCCGGCTGCTAATAATGTCCAAATAACCAACCCACAGAGAAGGGGGTGATAAAGCACAACCTCTGTCCATTCTTGTGCACCTAAGGACAGTTGTTATAAGATGGAAGCCACTCGCATACGGATAACGTTTGTTTTCCTGCTTTAATAACCACTTAATTCAGTCTTTCGTTGGTTGAAAATGGAAAAGGTTCCGAAGATGTTTTTAAGCGTTTAAAAAGGCACAAAAAAGCCTGATTTCCCCTGTGAGTTTCACTTGGTTCTTAATATGCACTGCTGATTGCGTGCGGGGTCTATATTGGCCCTTGTTTTCTAGACCCTCCATACAAGTTGGGTAAATAAAACTAAGAATAACAGAATTTATTCAGAAGGAAGAGCACATTAATATAAAATCAGTAATCTGTGTCTCGCCCTCATTTAGAAATAGTGTTGGGAAATGTACCTTTTTACATAGGGTCTGTGTTGTCCTTTCCCAGAATTCCAGTATCTCACAGTGCGGTCACTGACCACCTGTTCTTTACACTGCTCAGTATAGAAACTGCAGGAACTTGTTATAGAGTTGTAGTTGGTAACACCCCACTAGTAGTCTCTTGCCTAATTGTCCTGTAAAAGGATTGGCTAGAGAGCATGTGACCGAGCCAGGAGGTGTGGCCAGTCACTGTAATACACACAGTTATTTCATGGGGTTACATTTACTTAAATGCTATTACTGTAGAGGTTTTTTTAGACGGGATATTTTCAGATTCTGGAGTTAAAAAAATTGTGTTTGTTCTCCTTTAAGTGCCCAATGTGCATATTTGCAGTGGAAAATCTTCCCTATATATACTTTTACGTAGTAAAGGGAGCAATAACAATGCGATGGAATTTCTGTTCGGATCGATTGATTGCAATGCTGACAGTGTTAGCGGACAACTTTTTCCGGATATCTCTTTGTTAGAAGGTTACTGCTTTATGCTTCTGTTTAGTTCCGTTCCTAAGAGCCCTGTTGATTAGGTCATAGTGTGTACCCCCTTAATGTTTAGGTCATTAGATCAATCAGTGTTCTTTGTCCCACCCGTATGTCTGAATGCACAAGGCTACTTAGGGAGGGAGAGTAACAGATTGCTGGTGACATTAATAAGCACTGTAAGCAAGAAGTTAACCTTTTCAGCTCCATAGCTTCTCATAGGGTGCACGGGAGAAGAGAAATAGGGCTTGTTTTGATGGTAAAATAGCAACATTTTACTGGATCCTTGTTTGGAGACCACAGAGGCAAATCTGTGTGTTTTGTTCCAGCGAATGTAGCTTGATATATCCATATACAGCCAATACGGGGTTGGTATCAATATGTTATGAATTTACATCTTCGCTGGGCCTTAGTCAGACAAGTGTTTCATAACTGAGACCAATGCATATAAATACATTTAGAAACAGTACAGTGGCCATGCTCCACTTTATTTTCAACGTTTTCACGTCATTGTTACGACCATCCAGCCCAATCGTTCTAACGTAGACAATGCAAATGGATTTAATTGGCCAATGTAGTAGGTCAGACTGAAATATTAGCAGTACCACTTTAATTCCCATCAGACTACCCATCTGGTTCACTCACCTGCCGCTGCTAGAATTCAGAAGTTTTTGCTTCTGTTTACCTCTAATTTAAGGGAAAGACTAGCGTTTATGTAATGAATGTGGCTGGACCCTTTACTATGATTCTCCTCTGTATTTGTTAGATTGTAAGACCAATGCAGTTCTCTAAGCAGCATTCCAACAGTCGTTCCCTACACTGACAGTGGAGAACAGGGTTCATTGTCCGAGCCACAAATTATAGGCCAAGCTGCACGTAGACACGCAGGGAATGTTCTGCACGATAGTGTTGTATTAATAAAGTTACACGGCACAGTATTCATAATATTTCCTAGCTTTATACAAAACAGTCTGTGAACAAAACCATTATTTTGTAATAATAGAGATTCTGTGTGACGGATCAGTATTGGGGGACGTACAAACCCATTACAGTTGTTATTGATATAAAGTATTAGGAGCTTTCATTTATTAGGATTTCAGGACATTGCCCCCCTTATAGTGGTACGGACCCCCTTCCCTCGTATTCATTCTGTTATTTAATCCTTCAGATTGTTGGGGATGCATTGCGCAATCTGCTGGACATTAGCGTTTTGTGTTTGTGTTACAACGTTGGATATTATTTTCTGCAGAATAAGTCAGATAAATGACAAAGCAACCAATGTTTATTGGTTACACATGTATTTTGGGATAATAGGTTGGTAATGGCTGTAACCATCCGGTAAAGTGTGGGCTATCACATGTAATAGAGGTATTATTATTATTGGGTTAGCTGGGAATTCCATTCAATAAGAGTAACATGGTTTGACCCTGTTCCCACTTAGCTAATTCCCCTCCATCTGTATCTTGGGTTAGCTGGGAATTCCATTCAATGAGAGGGTTTTTTTTTTTAAGTGGTTTTAGTTTTTTGGTTGTTTTTTTGTGTTTGAAAGTTTTTTTTTGGTTGTTTACGAGTTTTAAGTTGTTTTTAGGTTATGTTGTTGTTTGTGTGGTGTTAAGTAGTTTTTGTAGTAGGTGTTTGGTTTTTTGAGTTGTTGGTTTTTTGTTTAGGAGTTAGTTTTGGTAGTAAGTTGTTAGTTTTGGTGTTAGTTTTTTGTTAGTTTTTTAAGAGTTTTGTTTTTTAATGTGAGCTTTTTTAGAGTTGTTTTTTGTTGTTTTTTATTTGTTTTTTTTCCCTATTTGTTTATTGTTAGTTTTTATTTTTTAGTAAATTTTGTTTTTTTTTAGTTTTTTTTTTTTTTGTTTTAAAAGTTTTTGAGTTTTGAATGAGAGTTTTTTTTGTTTGTTTGTTGTTTGAAGTAATAGTTTTTAGGTTTTAGTGGTTAGTTTTAAGTTGTTGGTTTTTAAGTTTAATGTTATTAAGGAGTTGTTTTGGGTTCGTGTTTTTTGTAGTGGTTTTTTAAATGGTTTGACCCGTTCCCATTAGCTAATTCCCCCATCTGTATCCTTGGGTGGTCTTGGTGAATGTCAATGCATTGAGAGGAAATGGTTTAACCCTGGATCCCATTGGGCTTAATTCCCCTCAATCTGTATCATGGGTTGGCTGGTGAATTCCATCAAGGAGAGTAAATGGGTTAACCCTGTTCCATGGCTAATTATCCCTCATCTGTATCCATGGGTTGGCTGGTTTGAATTCATCATTCATTGAGAGTACAGGTTTCGACCCTGTTCCCATTGGTAATTCCCCTCCATCTATATCATTGGGTTGGCTGGTGTAATACATCATTTGTGTAGAGTACATGGTTTGGACCCTGTTCCATGGGCTAATTCCCCTCCATCTGTATTCATTGGAGTTGGCTGGTGAATTCCATCAATGGAGTAAATTGGTTTGACCCTGTTCCCCTGGCCTAATTCCGTCCATCTGGGTTCAAGGCTGGCCAACACCTTAATGTTTCCAATTTGAGAAAGTGTAGTAAGTGATCCTCTTTTAACATTAACTTTCAGGGATTTTCCTCCTATCTCTTCAGATCTTGACTGTATCTGGGGGGGTCAGACAATTGTGCAAATGTAAAAGTCACTTTCTGGAATTTCAGTTGGTGTGTGTGCAATGTGCACTAATACGGCCACAAACCAGTCAGCTACTATGGATAGAGTAGAGGGGATTGGGATTACCTCTGCACTCTGGTGTGGCTACACTTGAGTGTCCACTGAATTTTGTTTTAAAAAATAATTTAAAAGTTTCTTTGCTGGGGTTATGGGAAGGGTTTTAAAAGCAAAAAATAAATTGGGGATAAGATAAAGTCTCTGAATAAATCAGTTAGTTTAGAAGACCTTCCGATATAAAACTTCTAAAACCATCCACTTCTGCCTATCTCCACAGGGGCATGCAGGCTTTATTCTGTTGCTGTCTGATGTTGCTTGGTATGTAAAATATAGACATATCCACACTAGGGCACTGCGGGCGGTATTTCTGTGCTTTCTGAGTTTGCTTGGTTCTGTATAAGATTTAACCTATCCACCACTAGGGACACTGGCGGTCTTTACTTCTGTGTGTTCTGATGTATTGCTTGGTCTGTATATATTACCTATCCTCCATAGGGGCCACTGCAGGCATTATTCTGGCTGTTCTGCTGTATGCTTGGTCTGTAATATATCTATCTCCCACTATGTCGGCAATGCAGGCTTTATTTGCTGCTGTTCTGATGTTGTGCTTGGGTCTGTATATATATCTATCCACCAATAGGGGATTGAGGTTTATTCTGTGCTGTTCTGATGTTTGCTGGTCGGTATATTTATACCTATGCCTCCTCGGGGCACGCAGGCATTATTATGTGCTGTTTGATGCTTGCTTGGTCTGTATAGCTCCCAAAATCCTCTGCACACAGGAATAAGATTACAACAAGTATCAGAACAGCACAGAATATAAAGCCGCAGTTTGCCCCTAGTGGTGGATTTTTCCCCCCCCCTAAGATATTATACAGACCCCCAAACATTAGAACAGTACAGAAATAAGCCCTGCGTGCCCCTATGTGGGTGGGATAGGATATATATAAAGACCAAACATTAGACAGGCACAGCATAAAAGCCTGCAAGTTGCCTCAGTGGCGGATAGGTATATTATACAGACCAAACATTAGAAACAGTACAGAATAAAGCCTTGCAGTGCCCCTAGTTGGGGGATATGTATATAACAGACCAAAAACATTAGAACAGTTACAGAATAAAGCCGCGTGCCCATAGTGTGGATAGATATGATACAGACCAGCAAGCATCAGAAACAGCCACAGAATAAAGGACTGCAGTGCCCCTAGTGGGGATAGGTAATATACAGACCAAGCAATCATCAGAAACAGCACAGAGTGAAGCCTGCATTGCACCTAGTGGTGAGATAGATTTTATTATTATACAGACCAAGCGAATCATAAGAAAACAGCACAGAAGAAAGCCTGCTAGTGCCTTTCCTAGTTGGTGGATTAGGGGCATATATTTATACAACTTTCAAGCAATCTCAGAACAGAACAGAATAAATGCCTGCAGGCCCCTAGTGTGGATAGGTAATATACAGACCCAAGCAATCATCAGGACAGCACCGAATAAAAGCCTGCAGTTGCCCTAGTGGGGGATTAGGTATAGATACAGACCCAACATTTAGAACAGCATAGAATAACAGCTGCATGCCTCCCTCAGTGGTGGATAGGTATATTATACACACCAAAACATTAGAACAGCACAGAAATAAGAGCCTGCAGTGGTCCCTAGTGGCTTTTGTATGGTATATAGCCACACCAAACATTAGAAAGCACAGAATAAAGCCTTGGACAGGGCCCCTAGTGGGCGGATAGGTATATATACACACCAAGCATTAGAACACAAAGAATAAAGCCTGCAGTTGCCCCTCGTGGTGGATAGGTATATATAACACCAAACATTTGAACAGCACACAGAAAAAGCTTCAGTGCCCATAGTGGTGGATAGGAATATACACACCAAGCCTTAGCATAGAAACCAGTTTCACCGAATAAAGCCTGCGTGCCCCTAGTGGTGGATGGCAGAAAGAAAAGGACGGTTTATCATTTGATATTTTTATGGAAGGTTTTTTAAAGGTTTTTGTTTTTTTTGATTTAGGATTGAGGTCTTGATCTTTAACCTATTAATTTTTTGCTTTTTTTAACCCTTTCCCGCCCATACATCCAAGCGCAAGCAAGGAAAATGTTTTTACTAGGGAATCACTCCAAATTGTAAAGGAATTAATGAATTTGCCTTTTGGTGAATGAAAAGGAAAGCGCAAAGTGTTCCGAAATCAGTTTTGTTTTGATTTTTATGCAAATAATAAGATGTTACATTTCGCGGCCTTCGTTGTTGTGTTGCCATTTACTGTTGTGTCTGTGTCAATACTTTGTCGCATTCCCATAAAGATTCATTCATCATCCTCAAAACCTTCCATTGATTAGGATAGGGATTCCTGTTCAAAAACTGCGTGGAGGCTGGTTGCGGGAAATACACTATAATGTTATGACAAATTGAACTTTCCTTGTTCACCAGTAAAAACATTCATAGCACCGTGGTCACCTGGCCTGGGAGGATTTGTGTTCAAGCCTGGGGGGAGCGTATTAAAGGGGCCCATAGATGATAACATACTCCCATATGTACAATATTGTGGGCACATGGGGACCATGGACATTTGATCATGTTCCCCTCTAGATCATTTAATTAATATAAACTGAAAAATCATTGTGATTTACAATTGATATGTTGCATGTATGGGCTTTTTTCCCCTAGGAATTTTTTAAAAAAACATTCTGAGGGTGCGTCTTGCAAAGGCCTGTACAGCAGGGGCAGGAGCAGGGCCTCTGCTAGTGTTGAGTTAAAATGTTCCTTGTCCATATTTATGGTAAGAGTAATAAAGATTTTGTTCTCTTCTTTAGTGAAGGGCTGGGAGAACGAAGGCAACTTGATTTTTGAACTTTTACCAGGACTCAATTGTAAACAGTTTTTAGATGGTTTTAATTGTCCCTTTATCTGCTTTTATACAGTTTGTTTTTCTGTACCGCCCACGGTGGCTGCTTAGACTCTCCACTCTGGGTATTATGATTTGTATTAAGGGGCACTGCGCTCTCCTCAAATTCCAATGTAGGGGGCCATATAGCAGTGAATAGAGAAGAAACCTCAAACCCCCCTATTTCCCTGCTAAGAATTACTCGCTGCGGTACGGCCATTTTAAGCCTAACCTTATTGTTATTCTATCAAGTGTGTTTTCTGATATTGTTCTGCCCTTTCCATTGTCTTCTAACCTGTTAGTTTTGTTGTTGTTTGGGTATGCAAAGATTGAATTTACCCCCTGGCGTGTAACTAAGTTAAAATAAGCTAATTATACATATACACTTTTGTTTTGTCTATATGAAATACAAAAGCACATGTATTGGAAGTAGCTATCTCTTTAATGAACGATAGGGGTCTGTGCGCAGGAAGGGACAGAATGAAATGAAAGTGGTCACTGGCTGAAACACCGGTTTGCGTTGTCATAAAGGAGCAACATTGGGTGGTGGGGGGGGGGACGTTACTATTTGGATATGTTGTGAAAATAAAATTAAATGCAAAATTTGTAAAACTTTCCTATTTGAATTTGTTCGTTTTTTTGGATTTGTATTTACTAAAGTAAAGTACATTGCTTGTTGGGTATTAAGCAGGCCAAACCCAGGGGGTGAGCTCTTTACTTCCGCTCACCTAGGTTACAGTTCCCAGAGGAGATGAGTGGGGCTCAGGGGGAAGTAACAATTGTCCCTTGTTAGTGGGAGGAAGCAGTGTCGAGGGGGGGGGGTTTCTATATAGGAAGGAAGGGGGATTGGGTTTAAGTGATGGGTTCAGGGTTACAGAAAAGGACATGTAATTCACATTACAGTAGTAATTCATCCAATCACATTTCCACAGGGTGTATAAATGTTACTCACTTACTACTGCTAAATTAAAGAATCGTGGTGCGGCCCCTAGCTGACTCACAACAGCAAGGTCAGCGACCTGTGTTATGTCATTGACTTACTATAATCAGCACTTTATATAGATAGAGGTCCAACATCTTCCTGGGTGTGATTTTCCCTTTCCCAGTCAATGTCTACGCGGGGTCAGGGACCTCCTGGTAACGTGCCATGTGACTTCCTTCTAATTCAGGTACTTCCTACAGCTGGGGTCAGGGAACCGTTTACTGGTACGTGTTCATGGACTTCCTCTAATCAGTCACTTGCTACAGCTGGGTCAGGTTCCTTCTGGTAAATGCCATGTGACTTCCTCTAATCAGCCCACTTCCTACAGCTGTGGGGTCACGGGACCTTCATGGAGTGTCATGTGACTTCCTATAATCAGTCATTGCTACAGCTGGGGTCAGGTTACTTCCTGGTTTTAAGTGCCATGTGACTTCCTCTAATCAGCCACTTCCTACCAGCTGGGGTCAGGGACTTCAGTACGTGCATGTGATTTCCTTATAATCAGTTCACTTCCTACAGCTGGGGTCAGGGACCTTTCCTGGGTACTTGCCATGTGACTTACCTTAAATCAGCACTTTCCTTAATGCTGGGATAGGTTCCTACCTGGTAAGTTTCTACAGTTTATTTTGATAAAATAAAAATTCTGATTTTTAAGTTTCCTACAAACCAAAGTTCACAATAAAAAAATAAAAAAACCATTTCATTCAGAATTTCCGAGCACGTTTGAAGAGAAAACAGGATTTATGAATGATCCGTTGTTGTAAAATAGAGTTTTTTTCCTTAAGAAAACCGTGAACGTTTGGGAGCAGAAGGAAAGTTCCTTATTTATGACCGAATCACAATAATGGATTCATAGTACGGGACCCACCAGTCCAGGGAATTATGACAAATAAATGGGGGAGGGAAAAATAAACACCATTATGTTCTCAAGCTAGGACAACAGTTGCAACTGTCCCCACAAACCAAGCAAAACAGGAGCCATCCTACGCCCGGGAACCAGGATCCCTCTACGCCCTGGCAAAACAGGATCCCCCCTTCTCAGCCCGTGAACCAGGATCCCTCTTGACCTGGAACCAGGATCCCTTTTCCCCGCCTTGGAAACCAGGTTCTCCGTTCCCCTCCTGCCTCCCTAGACCAGGATCTCGTGTCCCCTCTCCTCCCTAGAAACAGGATCTCCGTCCACTCTCCTCCCCTAGAAACCAGGATTCCGTCCCATTCCTCCTCTTTAGAACCAGGATCTCCGTCCCCTCTTCCTACCTGAACCAGGATCTCCGTCCCCTCTCCTCCCTAGAAACCAGGATCTCGTCCCTCTCCTCCCTAGAACAAGGATCTCCGTCCCCTCTCCTCCCTGGAACAGGACGCCTCCCCTCTCCTCCATGGAACCAGGTTCCTATCTCCTTAGAACCAGGGAGAAAATAAACACCATTATGTTTCTCAATTCTCGTACAAACAGTGCAATGTCCACCAACCAATCAAACCAGGATCCCTCTCCGCCTGGAACCAGGATCCCTCTCCGCCCTCGGAACCAGGATCCTCTCCCGCCTAGAACCAGGATCTCCGTTCCCCTCTCCTCCCTAAGAACCGGATCCTGTCCCCTCTCCTCACAGAACCAGGACTCAGTCCCTTCCTCCCTAGAACCAGGATCTCCGTCCACTTCCTCCCAGAACCAGGATCTCCGTCTCCCCTCTCCTCCCTAGAACCAGGATCTCAGTCCCCTCTCTCCCTAGAACCAGGATCCTCAGTTTCCCCTCTCCCCCTACGAACCAGGATCTCCGTACCCTCTCTACCTAGAACCAGGGGATCTCCGTTCCTCTATCCTCCTAGAACCAGGATCTCCGTCACCTCTCCTCCCTAGAACCAGGATCTCCGTTCCCATCTCTCCCTGGAACCAGGGATATCCGTCCACTCTCCTCCCTGGAACCAGGATCCCTCTCCTCCCTCAGAAACAGGATCTCCGTACCCTCTCCTCCCTAGAACAAGGATCCTCCGTCCCCTCCTCCTCCCTGGAACCAGGACTCCGCCCCTCCTCCTACATGGACCGGATACCGTGTCCCTCTCCTCCATGGAAAAGATCCCACCTCCGCCTGGAACCAGGATCCCCTTGTCCCCTCTCCGCCTGGAACCAGGTCCATTTCCTCCCTAGAAAAAACCAGATCTCAGTACCCTCTCCTCCCCTAGAACAGGATCTCCGTCCCTTCCTCCCGGGAAACCAGGATCTACGTCCCCCTTCTCCTCCCGGGAACCGTGATCCCCTCTCCGCCCTGGAACAGGATCCCTCTCGACCTGGACCAGGATCCCTCATCCTCCCTAGAACCGGGATCTCCGTCCCTCTCTCCCTAGAAACCAGGATCTCCGTCCCCTCTCTCCACTGGAACCAGGATCTCCGTCCACCTTATTCCTCCTGGAACCAGGATTTCCGTACCCCTCTCCTCCTGGAACAAGGATCCCCTCTCCGCCCTTGGAACCAGGGATCCCCGTCCCATCTCCGCCTGGAAACAGGGATTCCCTCTCATCCTAGAACCAGGATCCCCGTCCCTTTCTCCTCCCTAGAAACCATGATCTCGTCCCCTCTCCTCCCTAGAAACCAGGATCCGTCCCCTCTCGATTCCCGAGAACCAGGATCTCCGTCCCATCTCAGCCCTTAGAACCAGGATCTCGTCCCCTCTCTCCCTAGAACCACGATCTCCGTCCCCTCTCTCCCTAGAACCAGGATATCCGTCCCCTCTCCTCCCTAGAACCGTGGATCCCCATCTCCTTCATTTTTTGTGAGAATTGTCGGACAATGACAGGAAATCCCACCAGCTGAGATTCAGTAGTAGGTTAGGAGTCCTTGAGCATGGTTGATTTTTCTAAGCAAATTGTTTATGCTTCAGGCCGGGCCCCAGTTTAATGGTTCATTGTGCTCATGAGAGGGTTCTTCTTCTTTAAGCAGAAGAAGAAAGAAGCAGCGCCTGGCCCCGTCTATCTCCTGTTGCCCGAATTCCTCTGAGATTCATGCATCCTGCTGTCGAGAAGAGGGTGGGGAAAGGATTAGGGCGTAGCACGGCCAATCGCTATCAAACGCCGCCAAAAGGGGAACTTGGCCACAAGCCTTTTAAATCGGTCTAAAAGCTCTGAAACAGAAAACAGGCTTACAGGGAGTATTAAAAAGGCTTGTATGTATAAAGAGTGCAAGGATAAGACTAAAATAGAAAATGTAAATAAGGATTGCAGAAAACAAAGCAAGGTCCATACCCCAAAAGTTGTTTAGTAATAAATGGTTTAAAAAGATGAGGAATGAGGAATGTGGTGGGACTATAAATAATGGGGCTGAGGTGGGTGTAGAGGATTCTGCGGAAAGGCTAATATGCTAAACCGTTTTTTTACACGGTTTTTACGTGTGAGAATCCTTGTCCTAACAGTAGCGGATTTAGCAATATAAGGGAGAAGAATGAAGAGAGTTTTCACATGGAGAAGGAGGATATGGTACGGAAAACAATTAGACAGAAGGTTTAATATTCAATAAAGCGCCAGGACCAGATGGATGGCATCATAGGATTTTAACATAAAAGTGCTTAGTTCAGTTCTATCTAGACCCTGTGTCTCATCTTTTTCAGATTCGCTTTGTCTGGGGATGTGCGCTGGATTGGAAAAAAGACCAAAGGTAATACCAATATTAATAGGGTAGTCGTTACAGCCTTTCGGTGGTAACTATAGACCTGTAAGCCTAACCTCAGTGGTTAGGAAGGGTGCTGGAAACTGTGTTACGGGATATACTCTTGGAATTTGGTCTCCCAGAGATCATCGTATTAGTATAGTCAGCATGGATTATGAGAAATAGATCCGGCCAGACAAAATTATTGGTTTTAGAAGAAAGTGAGTAAGAGTTGAACTCAGGTACAGCGGGGGCTGGGTGGAGTGATTATATTTGGATTTTATGATGAAGCGAGTAAGAGAAGTTAGATTCAGGCACAGCGGTGGATGTGTTATATTGGGATTTTATGATGATTAGTTAGTTAAAGAAGTTAGATTCAGGTACAGCGGTGGGGGATGTGATATATTGGATTCTAGAGAAGTGAGGATAAGAAGTTAGATTCAGGTACCAGCGGTTGGATGTGCGGATATATTTGGATTTTATGATGAAGTGAGAGTTAATAAGTTAGATTCAGGTACAGCGGGTGGATTGTGAATTATTTGGAGTTATGATTGAAGTGATAAGAAAGTAGATTCAGGCACAGCGGTGGATTTTGTGATATATTTGGATTTTATGATTGATAATGAGTAAGAATTAGATTCAGGTACAGCGGTGGATGTGATATATAGTTTGGAATTTCTGGGAAAGGAGGAAGAATTTGATTCAGGTACAGCGGTGATGTGATAATATTTGGGATTTATGGTGAATGATGATTTTTAGTGGGTAAAAGTTAGCTTCAGGTACAGGCGGTGGATGGGATTATATGTGGATTTATGGAGGAAGAAGGGAGGAAAGAAGTTAGATTTAAGTCAGCGTGGTGGATGTAGGTATATTGGATTTTATGTTGATGAAGCGAGTAGCAAGTTAGATTCAGGTCCGCGGGTGGGGTGTGGTATATTTGGATTTTATGATGAGTTTGAGAGAGTAAGAAGTTCGATCAGGTAAGGGTGGATGTGATTATTTGGATTTTATGATGAAGGGAAGTAAGAAGTTAGATTCAGGTACAGCGGTTGGATGTTGATATATTTGGATTTATGATGCAAGTGAGTAGAAGTGATCAGGTACAGCGGTGGATGTGGTATATTTGGTTTCCATTTTAGGATGAAGCGGAGTTAAGAAGTTGATTCAAGGTAAAGCGGTGGACGTGATATATTTGGGTTTATGATTGAAGTGGTAAGAGAAGTTAGATCAGGTAACAAGCGGTGGATGTGATAATTGGATTTATGATGAAGTGAGTAAGAAGTAGATTCGGTCCAGCGTTTCTTTTGCTGTGCCATGCGGGATAATATTTGGATTTTGGAGAAGTGAGTAAGAAGTTAGATTCAGGTTCAGCGGTGGATGTGATCTATTTGGATTTAATGGAGAAGTGAGTGTAAGAAAGTTAGATCTCAGGTACAGCGGTGTTGGAGTGTGATATATTTGGATTTATGATTTGAAGTGAGTAAGAAGTTAGATTCAGTACAGCGGGTTGGAGGGGGATGTGATTATATTTGGATTTATGATGTTTTGAAGAGCGAGTAAGAAGTTAGAATTCAGGTACAGCGGTGGATGTGATATATTTGATATTTATGGAGAGTGAGTAAGAAGTTAGATTCAGGTACAGCGGGTGATGTGATATATTGGAATTTTTATGATGGAAGTGAGTAAGAAGTTAGATTCCGGGGACAGCGGTGGATGTGATATATTTGGATTTTATGATGAAGTGAGAAGGAAGTTAGATTCAGTTACAGCGGTGGATGTGATATATTTGGATTTTATGATGAAGTGAGTAAGAAAGGAGATTCAGGTACAGGGTGATGTGATATATTGGGATTTATGATGAAGGCAGTAAGAAGTTAGATTCAGGACAGTGTTGGTGGTTGTGATATATTTGGATTTTAGATTGTGACGCGAGTAAGAAGAGATTCAGGCTACAGCGGGGATTGGATGTGTAATTGGATTTATGATTTAAGCTAGTACGAGAGTTAGATTCAGGTACAGCGGTGGAGTGATATATTTGGATTTTATGGATGAAGCGAGTCAAGAAGTAGATTCAGGTACAGCGGTTGGATGGAATTTATATTTGGGATTTTAGGATTTGATGAAGCGAGGTAAGAGTTGATTAGGTACAGTGGTGGATGTGATGTATTTGGATTTTATGATGTGATGAAGCAGTAAGAAGTAGTTCAGGTACGCGGTGGATGTGTATATTGGGGAGTTTATGATTTGAAGTGAGTAATAAGTTAGATTCAGTTACAGCGGTGGATGTGAATTTTGGATTTTATGATTGAAGTGAGTAAGAAGTTAGATTCGACCCATCACTACTCTACTGGGAGAATCCCATTCACTACTGGAGAATCCCATCAACTGGATAATCCCATTACTACTGGCTACTCCCATCTTACTGGAGAATCCCATCATTACTGGAGATCCCTCACTACTGGAATTCCATCACATCACTCTTCTGGAGAATCCATCACACGTAACTGGAGAATCCCATCACTACTGGAGAACCCATCGCTGCCGGAGATCCCATCACTACGGAGAATCCCATCACTACGGGAGAAAATCCCATCACTACTGGAGATTCCATCACTACTTGAGAATTCCATCTACGGGAGAATCTCCATCACTATTGGAATCCCATCACTAACTGGAGAATTCCATCACTACTGGAGAATTCCATCACCTCACTACTGGAGAATCCCATCACTACTGGAGAATCCCATCAACTACTGGGATGAATTCCATCACTCACTACTAGGAGAATCCCATCCTCCTGGAATCCCTCACTACTGGCTAATTCCATCACATCACTACTGGAGACTCCCCTCACTCTGGAGAATTCCTCACACATCACTACTGGAGAAAATCCCATCACTACTGAGAATTCCATCACTACTGGAGAATCCCATCACTACTGGAGAATTCCATCACATCACTGACTGGAGAATCCCATCACGACTGGAGAATTCCATCACATCACTACTAGGGAGAATTCCCAGCACGATGGAGAATTCCACACATCACTACTGGAGAAATCCCATCATCTACTGGAGAATCCCATCACTACTGGAAGAATTTCCATCACTACTGGAGAATCCCATCACACACATCATACTGGAGATCCCATCACTACTACTGGAGAATCCCATCACTACTGGAGAATCCCATCACTACTGGAGCATCCCATACACTACTGGAGAATCCATCACTACTGGAGAATCCCATCACTACTGGAGAATCCCATCACATCACGCCTACTGGAGAATCCCATCACTCTGGAGAATCCCATCACTAACTGGAGAATTCCATCACCATCACTTACTGAAATCACATCACACTGGAGAATCCCCTCACTACTGGGAATCCATCACATCACAACTACTGGAGAATCCCATCAACTACTAAGGATAATTCCATCACTATGAGAATCCCTCACTACTCACTACTGGAGAATCCATCACTACTGGTAGACTCCCATCACATCAAACTGGAGATCCCATCACTACTGGAGAATTCCAATCACATCACTACTGGAGAATCCCTCACTACTGGAGAATTCCACACATCACACTAACTGGAGAATCCCCTCACTACTGAGAATCCCATCACTACTGGAGAATCCCATCCGACTGGGAGAATCCCATCCCTACTGGATAATTCCATCTCACATCACTACTGGGATAATCCCATCACTACGTGAGAATTCCATCACTAATGGAGAATCCCATCACTACTGGATAATCCCATCACTACTGGAGAATCCCATCACTCTGGAGAATTCCATCACATCACTACTGAGAATCGCCATCACTACGTGGGAGAATCCCATCACCTACTGGAGATCCCATCACTCTCAACACTGGAGAATCCCATCACTACTGGGAGAATCCCTCACACTGTAGAATCCCATCACTACTGGAGAATCCCATCAATCTACACTACCGGAGATCCCCATGGCACAGCAATTCCACATATCATGCATATTGATTACCATACGCTATTATGTTTTTAACCAAGAGGTATAACCATTGTCCATTGATTGACTGGGTTTTGTTTGGACAAAGTAGAGATGATGCTGACACATCTGCGCACTAGGGGTTAATTCTCCAGTAGTGATGGGATTCTCCAGTAGTGATGGAATTCTCCAGTAGTGATGGGATTCTCCAGTAGTGATGGGATTCTCCAGTAGTGATGGGATTCTCCGGCATCTATGGGATTCTCCGGCATCGATTTGATTCTCTGGTAGTGATGGGGATTCTCCAGGTTTTAGCTACATGTTTATAATCCTTTTAATAATTGTTCCCTTGTAAGTTATATAAACATGTTAATAGGTTAGTGGGACTTTAATGTGCAAGTTCAAATAAAAAACTGTGTACCATCAAATCCCAGAACTGTAATAATTAGAAAGCTCATGGATGTAACAGACATCAGGACCATGACTGAATGTTATTCCCCTGGCTCCAGCCTCTGAGCTTGTAAAAGCTACATAACCGATCAGCCCTACATCTGTCACATTTTCCCTTTAAGACATGAATCCGTGATTGTATACAGTCTACCATCTGCTGTCCCCTGTAACCCATTGCGTTAAATACTCCATTGGTCCCTAATTTACTTGTGTTGCTGCTGATTGTTACTTTCTTTTTGTCTTTCTGTGCACTGCTTTTTGTTCACTTACACTTGACGAAGACGAAACTGGTCCGAAACGTGTGCAGGGAAATTCACCCAGAGCCGCACTGGGCCTGGGCAAATCTCACCCATAGTATTTAACCCCGGATCTCAGCTGATACTTACGTGTGCACAGCCGCTGGTAAATAGACTTGCGACTGCTGCAAAGCAAGGCTTAAAGTCATGCTAACCAAGCGTAACAGCCGCTGGTAAATAGGCTTAAAGTCATGCTAACCAAACGTAAATATTTAGTGCGACTTTAAGAGCCTAAAAGAGCGCCAACTGCTAAATGAGCCTGGCGGTGCGGTGTGGTTTTTGCTATTGAACTGTGATTGTCCTTCTGGCTCCTACCACTTTTCTACATTGAATGGCGGCAATTGTCACATTAAAGGAGAACTATAGTGCGTTTTTATTTTTTTCAATAAACGGTTAAAATGAAAAGTACCTGGGGCAGAGAGGTAGGGTTGGTACTTTCTACCTCCCAATATAATTCCCATGAGGAGTAGCAGCACAAAGAAAACTGCTTCTGCCAGTCTTCTTGAGTGCTTCAGCACTATCATTAATACAGGAAGGCCCAGGACACTAACCTGGCAGATGAAAACTGTATGTGCTGTAGCTCCTCAACAAAACAATATTGGGAGGTAGGAATAATCAATCCAACCTGCCTGTCCCAGGTACTTTTCATTTTTAAAAAGTAAATTTTCACAGTATAGTTGTCCTTTAAAGTCTTGGCCTATTTGACTGCCTCTACTATAGAGTCTACACAGAACCCAACCCTCAACTCTATCCCCAATGTACAAGTACGTGATGCTCCTAGTCATGTCTCTAATCTTGAAATCATTTCCTTCTTCACTGGACTTCTCCACCTGCGTTTCTCGGGATTCCACTAACTCCTTCCTCTCTGTGTAGTTGGATAACCTGGTGCTAATCAATAAGATCAAGGAACAGCTGATGGCAGAGAAGATCCGACCTCCACATTTGCCGCCCACTTCCGTCCCTTCCCAGCAACCTCTGCTCATACCCCAGTCACCCGCCGAGACCAGCCAGTCTGTTATGTCCTTACAGAAGCTCCAGCAAGTCCCGGGCCTGCATCCGCAAGCAGTTCCTCAGCCTGATGTGGCTCTACACGCACGGCCTGCAACCAGCACCGTTACCGGTAATTATAAAAAAATGATGTCAAAACGTATTATGGGAAAACAACTGGAAGTAAAAGGCATGGGGATTGTGATTTGGGGGTAGGACAGGGGGGTTGGGGTTGGTAAGATCGGGACCCAGACCAGACCCCCCATTTATTTCCAGAGAGGCAGTTCTATTAGATAAAGAGGTGTGTGGGAAATGATGATTAGCTGGGAGCACACAATGATAAACATGGGGGAGAGTAGTAAAGGATTCCGTATGGTACAGAATAACATGTTACTAATAACACAACAGAGCTCCCGTGTCAGACACATATTACGTGTTATACATGGAATGCAGTTCTCTGCTCTTTGTTTAAATTCATTTTTCAGTGGGGCCTCCTTAGTTTTGTGTCTGTGAAATTTATATCTGTCAATGGCTGTGGATCTGTACAGGAAGTAAATAATGAACTGAGACTTCTGGGTAATTCCCATGTTCGTCATGTCTTCTTACAATTGATTGGATAATGTGCGGATCAAAGGATGCAGATTAAATGGTTGTAGCCATTTTAGTACAGTAGCATATACTAAAATGATGAGTACCGTAGGATAAGTACTGCTTGACCTGAGGAAGAGAGAAGTGTATCTCTCCATAATAAAAAGGTATCACCTTGTCCTATGGTACTCATCTTTTTATTATTGATCAAAGGATGACCGGATGAGAAAACTCAGTAACTAAACATCTGTTTTGTTCAGATCCAATCCAAATGGGCTTCCAGCTTTATCAACCCACTGTACACTGTGTTATGTAAAGATTCAGCTTTTCCCAGAATTCTATTCAGACGGTTTTCTCCTTTCTGTCGCCTTTAATACAAACCCAGAGGAAGTCACCAGGTAGCTGGGGGGTTTGTGGATGACATAACTGCCAGGGAAATCTGTTCCTATATTCGTATCTTTGGTTTTCAGGGTTGGGTCTGTCGTCCTCTCGCACTGTCAGCACTTCAGAATCCAGCACCGGTACCAGCAGTGGGACGCCCTCTACACCAACGTCCAGTAGCCAGAGCCGGCTCATTGCCACCTCGCCGACACTCATCTCAGGAATCACAAACCCGTCGACTCTGGATTCCATTAAAACCATCCAGGGTCACGGCCTCTTAGGACCAACCAAACCTGAAAGGGGCCGCAAGAAAATCAAAGCAGAGAACCCACCTGGGCCACCGGTACTTGTTGTTCCGTACCCTCTCCTGGCCTCTGGAGATATCGGGAAGGAAGGCAAAACCTACAGGTTTGGGAAATGAATGAATGTTTTTACTGATCCCAATGTTTGTTATTCTGAAAGAAGGAAAATGTGTTGTCTTGCATAGCACCAAGTGGGATCCTTAACGGATATTTCCCTGGTAATGCAGACTGTTTATTTGGTGGTCTGGGTGCACCATAGTCTGACGGTCTTTCCCTGCCCTAAAGCCTCGTACACGACCCCCGACGGCAGAGCGGTACACCCGACGAACGCCCATTTCATCCGAGAATCGTCCATCTGTATGCGCTCGGTCGGTGGTCGTTCACCGATCCGCCAGGCGGATCAATGAATGACCCCCGTCCGAGCGCATACACACAGGCGATTCTCGGATGAAACGGGCGTTCGTCGGGTGAACCGCTCTGCCGTCGGGGGTGGTGCCAAGTTTGAAAGTCGAGTGTGTGTACGAGGCTTCAGGCTCCCTGGAATTTTCGCAGGATAATTAACCTGGTGCATGCAAAGTCACCACCCATTTTAATTGTCATTCATTACTAAATAAAAAGTCAGAAGAAACAATTGTGTTTTGCTTTCTAGAAATGATGCAAAAGTTAAGAAGTCACAATTTATTTTTGGGTGATTGACAGGTCCTTTAAATAACCCAACACGCCACAAACTGTGCCCCATTGGCATCAAACCCATTTTCTCTTTACACAGGTGTAAAGTTTGCCCTTTGACCTTCTTCACCAAATCGGAAATGCAGATCCACTCCAAGTCCCACACCGAGGCCAAACCCCACAAGTGCCCGCATTGCTCCAAATCCTTTGCCAATGCTTCCTACCTAGCGCAACATCTGCGCATCCACCTCGGCGTCAAGCCCTATCACTGCTCCTACTGTGAGAAATCCTTCCGCCAACTGTCTCATCTCCAGCAGCACACCAGGTACGGACCTAGACTCCAATACGAACATAGTAAAGCCAGTGAGTCTACAGGGACCAGAAAATGATGGATAACTTGCCCAAGTGATTTCATTATAGAAATACATGATTATAAAGTTTATTTTTCCAGTAGTCAGAGCCCCTGGTGTCCGCCCCACTCCGGCTTAGTGACCCAGACATGCTCAGTGCTTCATCCATGGAGAGAGAGATCAGATGGTAAATGAGATCTGGGATCGTTTCCTGCCATTCTTATTCTCCTGAGCAGCATTTAATCATTTTTCTCGACGGAGAAAATATTTAATATATTAATGGGAGACTAAATAAGTCCCTATCCTTACCGTGTTGTATCTTTGTGTCTGGAATGGGCATGTGACGCAGACACACAGAATATTGATCTTCATTTCCCCTTTATTCCATTTTGTGACCGGAAGAGTCTGGGCATTTTAACCATTTCCCTCCTGTCTACATGTATGTGTATGTAGCTGTGGTTACAGGCCCCTGTGAGTGGCATTAGCCAGAGAGCCAAACTCAATGATAGGAACAGGTCCTTTAATAGTGTAATAATTCCATAATGTATTGTGCTGGTGTCTCTCCCTTGAAGGATCCACACCGGTGACCGACCATACAAGTGCCCTCAGCCTGGCTGTGAGAAAGCTTTTACCCAACTTTCCAACCTGCAGGTAAGCAAGAGGGCCAGTGCCCCAACCAATAGAAGTACTGGTTACTGTGTTAATAGAAGGCGACCCCTGCTGGTCATTAATAGATTGCAGTCTAGCGTGTGTAGGATGTCCTAGGGCTAAGCCACTCTTGCGCGTTTTAACGCTGTGTTGTGATCCGCTTTTCGGGGGAACATGTCCCATTTCACAACAGCGCACAACATCACAATAGCCCACCATCAGGGTTATTCAATAAAAGTTCTTATCGTTTAAAATGGTGCTAATTTTACCCCAACCAATCAGATGTCAGCTTTCAAATGGTAAATAAACTCTGATTGGTTGGGGCAAAATTAGCACCATTTTAAACGATAAGAACTCTTGTAGTGTGGCCATACAGTCGTGCAATCGCGTGGCCGACTCACCACTATATAATAATGTGTATTTACTGCTTCAGTAATGTTTATTGTGTTTTGTCTCTGCACAGTCCCACCAACGACAGCACAACAAGGACAAACCATACAAATGTCCCAACTGCTACCGAGCCTACACTGACTCTGCCTCCCTGCAGATCCACCTGTCGGCTCACGCAGTCAAGCACGCTAAGGCCTACTGCTGCAGCATGTGTGGGAGGGCGTACACATCCGTGAGTATACCAGCTGCGTTCTTGTCGTTATTACTGCTTGTTCTACCTGAGAGGGGGTTCGTTGGTTCTGATAGGACTTGGTTGAAGGGTAAGAAGAACAGGAGGTAGGGGTAGTATCCAAATTCTAAGCCTGAGAAAGTCCATAACAGCTATTGAATTATCTAGGGTTGGAACTGGTTAGAAGGTGTCCAGTGGGACAATTTTTGGCCCCATAAGCACTAAGTGTATGGAAATCGGAACAACAACCCAACCAACCGCATAAACCTGCTCTTGTGTATGTGGATATTTCATGGAATGATGCTGCATGGGGACAGGAAGTGTGCAGACCATAGAGACTCACTGAAGGGCAGTGACAATCCACAACCAGGAAGTTAATGTCCAAAGAAAAAATAATCAATTTGAGAGCTGCCACACACGGGAAGGAGTAGTTAATCTCAGTGCAGTAGCGTTCCCTTTCCGTGCACCTCTCACCCTTTGTAGATCATTGGTTCTGAGTTTCTGCTGCAGCTTTTCATTCCATCTTCTTGAAATTCTATGTAGATCTTGGTAGTGGTAGTAATGGTGATATACACACTGAATTAGTGTTTGGCTTGTGACAATATATCGTATGTATATACTGTACTTATTGTGTAAATACCGTATATATATATCGTATGTATATACTGTACTTATTGTGTAAATACCGTATATATCGTATGTATATACTGTACTTATTGTGTAAATACCGTATTATCGTAATGTATATACTGTAACTTATTGTTGGTAAATACCGTATATATATGTCGATGTATACTGTACTTATTGTGTAAATAACCGTCTATATCGTATGTTATACTGTACTTATTGTTAAATACCGTATATATATCGTATGTATATACTGTAATATTGTGTAAATACCTATATATACGATGTAATACTGTACTTATTGTGTAAACACGTATAGATATCGTATGTAATACTGTACTTGATTATTGTGTAAATACCGTATAGATATCGTATGTACATACTGTACCTGATTATTGTGTAAATACCGTATAGATATCGTATGTAATACTGTACTGATTATTGTGTAAACACCGTATAGATATCGTATGTACTACTGTATGATATTGTGTAAATACCATATAGATATCGTATGTACATACTGTACTATTATTGTGTAACACCGTATAGATATCGTAGTAATAACTGTACTGTTATTGTGTGTAATACCGTATGATATCGTATTTACATACTGTACTGATTATTGTGTAAACAACCGTATAGATATCGTATGTACATACTGTACTTATTTGTGTAAACACCGTATGATACGTATGTACATACTGTACTATTATTGTGTAAACAACGTATAGATATCGTATGTATACTGTACTGATTATGTGTAAACCGTATAGATATCGTATGTACATACTGTACTGATTATTGTGTAAACACCGTATAGATATCGTATGTACATACTGTACTATTATTGTGTAACACCGTATAGATATCGTAGTACATACTGTGACTGATTATGTGTAAACACCGTATAGATTATCGTATGTACAACTGTACTTATTATTGTGTAAACCCGTATAGATATCGTAGTACATACTGTACTATTATTTGTAAACACCGTATGATATCGTATGTACAAACTGTACTGATATTGTGTAAACACCGTATGATCGTACGTACATACTGTAACTGTATTATTGTGTAAAACCGTATAGATATCGTAGTACATACTGTACTGATTATTGTGTAACACCGTATAGATATCGTATGTATACATACTGTACTGATTATTGTGTAAACAACCGTATAGATAGTATGTAACATACTGTACTGATTATTGTGTAAACACCGTATAGATATCGTGTACATACTGTACTGATTATTGTGTAAACACCGTATAGATATCGTATGTACATACTTTACTGATTATTGTGTAAACAACCGTATAGATAAATCGTATGTCATACTGTACTGATTATTGGTGTAAACACCGTATAGATATCGTAGTACATACTGTACTGATTATTGTGTAAACACCGTATAGATATCGTATGTACATACTGTACTGATTATTGTGTAAACACCGTATAGATATCGTATGTACATACTGTACTGATTATTGTGTAAACACCGTATAGATATCGTATGTACATACTGTACTGATTATTGTGTAAACACCGTATAGATATCGTATGTACATACTGTACTGATTTTGTGTAAAACACCGTAAGATTATCGTATGTACATACTGTACTGATTATTGTGTAAATCACCGTATAGATATCGTATGTACATACTGTACTGATTATTTTGTTGTAAACACCGTATAGATTATCGTATGTACATACTGTACTGTTTATTGTTGTAAAACCGTATAGATATCGTATGTACATACTGTACTTTATTGTGTAAACACCTATAGATATCGTTATGTCATCTGTACTATTATTGTGTAAATACCGTATAGATATCGTATGTACATACTGTACTTTATTGTGTAAATACCGTAATATATATCGTATGTACATACTGTACTGATTATTGTGTAATACCGTTAGATATCGTATGTACATATGTACTATATTGTGTAAATACCGTATAGATATCGTATGTACATACTGTACTTTATTTTGTGTAAATACCGTATAGATATCGTATGTACATACTGTACTGATTATGTGTAAATACCGTATAGATATCGTATGTACATACTGTACTTAATTGTGTAAATACCGTATAGATATCGGATGTACATACTGTAACTTATTGTGTAAATACCGTATAGATATCGTATGTACATACTGTACTTATTATTGTGTAAATACCGTATAGATATCGTATGTACATACTGTACTTATTATTGTGTAAACACCGTATAGATATCGTATGTACATACTGTACTTATTATTGTGTAAATACCGTATATATATCGTATGTACATACTGTACTTATTGTGTAAATACCGTATAGATATCATATGTACATACTGTACTTATTATTGTGTAAATACCGTATAGATTCAGTTCCTGGTCCTGATTTTCCTCTTTATCCCTCTTTCCTTAATCCCAGGAGACATATCTGATGAAGCACATGTCCAAGCATACAGTAGTCGAGCACTTGGTCAACCATCATTCCCCTCAGAGAACGGAGTCACCTGGAATTCCAGTTCGAATTTCTCTCATCTAGAGAACATTCATAACAAACATGGGTCACTGTGGCCTCTCACCTCTAACCCTTCCAAGCCTCCTTCATATTCCATATTTTGTTAAAAAGAAAGGACAGCCAGGCCAGGAAAGGGTAACTTCAGAAGCCAAGAGCCAGCTCGACGTTAAACTCTATCATCCTCTCATGATTAGTTATGGGCCTGGAATAAATGTCTGACCCCTGACGTGTGATCACTATGTTGACCTCTTTAGCACAGACACATTTGGATATTGCTGGACGATGCTTTACATCTGGCTACTGTTTGGTGGAAGAGGCACAAGCCGGACGCTCCATGGAAATTGTTATTTTCAGTTTAAAGCATTCAATTCCGTATCAACATCCTATAAGGGATTTAGGCTGAAAAAACACACAGGAGTTTCCTCCTGGATTTGCTTCTCATTGTCTGTGTAACTTTGGGATTACAAGAATGCGTTCGGAAGCCTTGTGGATCATGAACGTTTTTAATTGGACCTCACGTACGAGTAAAGAGACTTCTCATTGGCCTCCGTTATAAGGCTCCGTGACTTCTGTCTCTATATCTAAACATCTCCCAAGGTTATGCAGTTGGCGTGTTTGTGACTTACATTATTTCAGCCAATGTGTTTTGGTGACGCCAAAACTCCCCAGCCTAGCACTTTCAATCTTTCACATTTTATATCTGTTTATTTTTTCCCTAACATTTTTTATCCTTCATTTTTTACATATAAGAAAACAATAAAAAAAAAAAAAATCCTATTTATTGGCCAAGAATTTGGTGCTACTAACCGGGGAATTAAAAAAGAAAAACACTCCAGAGGCTGTACATACATTTCATGCTTCTCCCCGGGGGGGCGGGTCCTTAGAAAGAACAAAGCAATGGGTTTATGTCATTCAGCAGAGAAAAACTGCCCACCCCAAATTAGGCCTTACTGGGCCCTCCTATTGGCTCTGCACTGTAACAAAATATCTTATTATGGAATAACTAGTAAATTGTGACCAAACCTCGGGCTGGACAGATCCCAGGAGCCAGGTAGCCAACATGCCTAGTTCTTTACACCTGGCAACTTACTACCTTTAAAAGGTAAATTGGGGTACCAAAGTTCCCCGGCTGCTAATAATGTCCAAATAACCAACCCACAGAGAATGGGGGTGATAAAGCACAACCTCTGTCCATTCTGTGCACCTAAAGGACAGTTTATAAGATGGAAGCCACTCGATACGGTAAACGTTTGTTTTCCTGCTTTAATAACCCACTTAATTCAGTCTTTCGGTTGAAAATGGAAAAGGTTCCAGATGTTTTTACAGGTTTATAAAAGGCAAAAAGCCTGAATTTCCCCTGTGAGTTTCACTTGGTTCTTAATATGCACTGCTGATTGCGTGCGGGGTCTATATTGGCCCTTGTTTTCTAGAGCCCTCCATACAAGTTAGGGTAAAATAAAACTAAGAATAACAGAATTTATTCAGAAGGAAGAGCACATTAATATAAAATCAGTAATCTGTGTCTCGCCTCTCATTTAGAAATAGTTGTTGGGAAATGTACCTTTTTAACATAGGGTCTGTGTTTCCTTTCCCAGAATTCCAGTATCTCACAGTGCGGTCACTGACCACCTTGTTCTTTACACATGCTCAGTACTAAGAAACTGCAGGAACTTGTTAGAGTTGGTTTAGTTGGTCACACCCACTAGTAGTCTCTTGCCTAATCTGTCCTGTAAAAGGATTGGCTAGAGAGCATGTGACCGAGGCCAGGAGGTGTGGCCAGTCACTGTACATACACACAGTTATTTCATGGGGGTTACATTTACTTAAATGCTATTTACTGTAGAGGTTTTTTTTAGACGGGATATTTTCAGATTCTGGAGTTAAAAAAATTGTGTTTGTTCTCCTTTAAGTGCCCAATGTGCATATTTGCAGTGGAAAATCTTCCCTATATATACTTTATACGTAGTAAAGGGAGTCAATAACAATGCGATGGAAATTTTCTGTTCGGATCGATTGATTGCAATGCTGACAGTGTTAGCGGACAACTTTTTCCGGATATCTCTTTGTTAGAAGGTTACTGCTTTATGCTTCTGTTTAGCCCGTTCCTAAGAGCCCTGTTGATTGATGTCATAAGTGTGTACCCCCTTAATGTTTAGGTCATTAGATCAATCAGTGTTCTTTGTCCCACCCGTATGTCTGGAATGCACAAGGCTACTTAGGGAGGGAGAGTAACAGATTGCTGGTGACATTATATAAGCTACTGTAAGCAAGAAGTTAACCTTTTCAGCTCCATAGCTTCTCATAGGGTGCACAGGGAGAAGAGAAATAGGGCTTGTTTTGATGGTAAAATAGCAACATTTTACTGGATCCTTGTTTGGAGACCACAGAGGCAAATCTGGTGTTTTGTTCCAGCGAAATGTAGCTTGATATATCCATATACAGCCAATCACGGGGTTGGTATCAATATGTTTATGAATTTACATCTTCGCTGGGCCTTAGTCAGACAAAGTGTTTCATAACTGAGACCAATGCATATAAATACATTTAGAAACAGTACAGTGGCCATGCTCCACTTTATCTTTCAACTTTTCACGTCATTGTTACGACCATCCAGCCCAATCGTTCTACGTAGACCAATGCAAATGGATTTAATTGGCCAATGTAGTAGGTCAGACTGAAATATTAGCAGTACCACTTTAATTCCCATCAGACTACCCATCTGGTTCACTCACCTGCCGCTGCTAGAAATTCAGAAGTTTTGCTTCTGTTTACCTCTAATTTAAGGGAAAGACTAGCGTTTATGTAATGAATGTGGCTGGACCCTTTACATATGATTTCCTCTGTATTTGTTATAGATTGTAAGACCAATTGCAGTTCTCTAAGCAGCATTCCAACAGTCTGTTCCCTACACTGACAGATGGAGAACAGGGTTCATTGTCCGAGCCACAAATTATAGGCCAAGCTGCACGTAAGACACGCAGGGAATGTTCTGCACGATAAGTGTTGTATTAATAAAGTTACACAGGCACAGTATTCATTTAATATTTCCTAGCTTTATACAAAACAGTCTGTGAACAAAACCATTTATTTTGTAATAATAGAGATTCTGTGTGACGGATCAGTATTGGGGGACGTACAAACCCCATTACAGTTTGTTATTGATATAAAGTATTAGGAGCTTTCATTTATTAGGATTTCAGGACATTGCCCCTTATAGTGGTACGGACCCCCTTCCCTCTGTATTCATTCTGTTATTTAATCCTTCAGATTGTTGGGGATGCATTGCGCCATCTGCTGGACATTAGCGTTTCTGTGTTTGTGTTACAACGTTGGATATTTATTTTCTGCAGAATAAGTCAGATAAATGACAAAGCAACCAATGTTTATGGTTACACATGTATTTTGGGATAATAGGTGGTAATTGGCTGTACCATCCTGGTAAAGTGTGGCTATCACATGTAATAGATGTATTATGTATTATTGGGTTAGCTGGGAAATTCCATTCAATGAGAGTAAATGGTTTGACCCTGTTCCCATTAGCTAATTCCCCTCCATCTGGTATCAATTTGGGTTAGCTGGGGAATTTCCATTCAATGAAGTAAATGGTTGACCCCTGTTCCCATTAGCTAAATTCCCCCCATCTGTATTCATTGGGTTGCTGGTGAATTCCATTCATTGAGAGTAAATGGTTTAACCCTGTTTGGTAATTCCCCTCCATCTGTATCATTGGGTTGGCTGGTGAATTCCATTCAATGAAGTAAAGGTTTAACCCTGTTCCCATTGGCTAATTCCCCTCCATCTGTATCATTGGGTTGGCTGGTGAATTCCATTCATTGAGAGTAAATGGTTCGACCCTGTTCCCATTGGCTAATTCCCCTCCATCTATATCATTGGGTTGGCTGGTGAATTCCATTCATTGAGAGTAAATGGTTTGACCCTGTTCCCATTGGCTAATTCCCCTCCATCTGTATCATTGGGTTGGCTGGTGAATTCCATTCAATGAGAGTAAATGGTTTGACCCTGTTCCCATTGGCTAATTCCGTCCATCTGGGTTCAGGCTGCCAACACCTTTAATGTTTCCAATTTGAGAAAGTGTAGTATGTGATCCTCTTTATAACAATTAACTTTCAGGAGCTTCCTCCCTTCTTCAGATCTTGACTGTATCTGGTCAGACAATGTGCAAATAAAAAGATCACTTTCTGGACTTTCAGTTTGTGTGTGTGCAATGTGCACTAATACGGCCACAACCAATTCAGCTACTATGGATAGAAGTAGAAGGGATTACTCCTGCACTCTGGTGTGGCTACACTGGTAGTTGTTCACTGAATTGTTTAAAAAATCTTTAAAAGTTTCTTGCTTGGGGTTATGGGAAGGGTTAAAAGCAAAAAATAAATGGGCTAAGATCAAGATCTCTGTAATAAATCAGTTAGAATGACCTTCCGTATATTAAAATTCTTAAAACATCCACTTCTGCCTATCCTCCACTAGGGGCACTGCAGGCTTTATTCTGTGCTGTTCTGATGTTTGCTTGGTCTGTATATATACCTATCCACCACTAGGGGCACTGCAGGCTTTATTCTGTGCTTTTCTGATGTTTGCTTGGTCTGTATATATACCTATCCACCACTAGGGGCACTGCAGGCTTTATTCTGTGCTGTTCTGATGTATGCTTGGTCTGTATATATACCTATCCTCCACTAGGGGCACTGCAGGCATTATTCTGTGCTGTTCTGATGTATGCTTGGTCTGTATATATATCTATCCTCCACTAGGGGCACTGCAGGCTTTATTCTGTGCTGTTCTGATGTTTGCTTGGTCTGTATATATATCTATCCACCACTAGGGGCATTGCAGGCTTTATTCTGTGCTGTTCTGATGTTTGCTTGGTCTGTATATATACCTATCCTCCACTAGGGGCACTGCAGGCATTATTCTGTGCTGTTCTGATGCTTGCTTGGTCTGTATAGCTCCCAAAATCCTCTGCACACAGGAATAAGATTACAAACAAGTATCAGAACAGCACAGAATAAAGCCTGCAGTGCCCCTAGTGTGGATAGGTATATATACAGACCAAACATTAGAACAGTACAGAATAAAGCCTGCAGTGCCCCTAGTGGTGGATAGATATATATACAGACCAAACATTAGAACAGCACAGAATAAAGCCTGCAGTGCCCCTAGTGGCGGATAGGTATATATACAGACCAAACATTAGAACAGTACAGAATAAAGCCTGCAGTGCCCCTAGTGGTGGATAGATATATATACAGACCAAGCAAGCATCAGAACAGCACAGAATAAAGACTGCAGTGCCCCTAGTGGTGGATAGGTATATATACAGACCAAGCAATCATCAGAACAGCACAGAGTGAAGCCTGCAGTGCCCCTAGTGGTGGATAGATATATATACAGACCAAGCAATCATCAGAACAGCACAGAATAAAGCCTGCAGTGCCCCTAGTGGTGGATAGGTATATATACAGACCAAGCAATCATCAGGACAGCACAGAATAAAGCCTGCAGTGCCCCTAGTGGTGGATAGGTATATATACAGACCAAACATTAGAACAGCACAGAATAAAGCCTGCAGTGCCCCTAGTGGTGGATAGGTATATATACACACCAAACATTAGAACAGCACAGAATAAAGCCTGCAGTGCCCCTAGTGGTGTATAGGTATATATCCACACCAAACATTAGAACAGCACAGAATAAAGCCTGCAGTGCCCCTAGTGGCGGATAGGTATATATACACACCAAGCATTAGAACAGCACAGAATAAAGCCTGCAGTGCCCCTAGTGGTGGATAGGTATATATACACACCAAACATTAGAACAGCACAGAATAAAGCCTTCAGTGCCCCTAGTGGTGGATAGGTATATATACACACCAAGCATTAGAACAGCACAGAATAAAGCCTGCAGTGCCCCTAGTGGTGGATAGGCAGAAAGGAATGTTTTATCATTTGAATATATGGAAGGTCTTTTTAAATGGATTTTTTTTTTTTTTTATTTAGAGAGGTCTTGATCTTAACCTATTAATTTTTTGCTTTTAACCCTTTCCCTACCCATACATCCAAGCGCAAGCAAGAAAATTGTTTTTTACTAGGGATATCACTCCAAATTGTAAAGGAATAAAATTTGCCTTGTGGTGAAAGAAAGGCCAAGTGTTCCGACAATCAGTTGTTTTGATTTTTATGCAAATAAGATGTTTACTTTCGGGCCTTTCGTTGTTTTGTTGCCATACTGCTTGTGTCTGTGTCAATACTTTGTAGCATTCCCATAAATATTCATTCATCATCTCAAAACCTTTCCATTGATTAGAATAAGGGATTTCCATGTTCCACACTGCGGGAGGCTGGCTGCGGAAATACACTATCACTGTATGACAAATGACTTCCTTGTTCACCAGTAAAAACCATCATAGCACCGTTGGCTACCTGGCTCCTGGGATTTGTGTTAAAGCCTGGGGGGAGCGTCTAAAGGGGCCCATAGATGCAACAACCCCATTGTACAATATTGTGGGCACATTGGACCATGGACATTTGATCATGTTCCCCTCTCTGATCATAATTAATAAAATGAAACATCATTGTGATTGTACAATTGATATTGTTGCATGTATGGGCCCCATAAGGAAAAAACATCTGAGGTGCAGTCTGCAAAGGCTTTACAGCAGGAGGCAAGGAGCAGCCTCTGCTAGTGTTGAGTAAAATGTTCCCTCTGTCCATATTTTATGGTAAGTAATAAAGATTTTGTTTCTCTAGTGAAGGGCTGGGAGAAGCAACTTGATTTTTGACTTTTACCAGCTCAATTTTAAACATGTTTTTATGATGGTTTTAATTGTCCCTTTAATCTGCTTTTTATTACAGTTTGTTTTTCTGTTACCGCCACTGGTTGGCTGCTAGGACTCTCCACTATGGGTAATGATGTATTAAAGGGGCACTGCGCTCTTCCTCAATTCCACAGGTAGGGGGCCCTATAGCACTTGAATAGAGAAACCTCAACCCTCCCTATTTCCCTGTATAGAATTTCCTCGCTGCGTTACGCATTTTAAGCCTTAACCATATTGTTATTTTTACAAGTGTGTTTTCTGATATTGTTCTGCCCTTCTCCCTGCTTCTAACCTGTAGTTTTTGTTTTTTTGGTTATGCAAAGATTGAATTTACCCCTTGGCGTGTAAATAATGTTAAAATAAGCTAATATACATATTAACACTTTTTTTTTTCTATATGAAATACAAGCCACATGTATTTAGGAAGTAGCTATCTCTTTAAATGAAACGATAGGGGTCTTGTTGCTGCAGGAAGGGACAGTAATGAAATTGGTCACGGCTGAAACACCGGTTTGCGTTGTATGAAAGTGAGAACATTGGGGGTGGGGGGGGGGACGTTACTATTTGTATCTGTTGTGAAAATAAAAATGTAAATGCAACATTTGTAAAAACTTCTCCTATTTGAATTTGTTCGTTTTTCTGTAGATTTGTATTTACTTAAAGTAAAGTTACATTGCTTTGTTTGTATTAAGCAGGCCAAACCCAGGGGGTGAGCTCTTTACTTCCGCACCCTAGGTACAGGTTACCCAGAGGAGATGAGTGGGGCTCAGGGGAGTAAAATTGTCCTTTTTAGTTGGGAGGAAGCAGTGTGAGTGGGGGGTCTATATAGGAGATGGTTAAGTGATGGGTTCAGGGTACAGAAAAGGACATGTATATTACATACAGTAGTAATTTCTATCCAATCACATATCCACAGTGTAGTATAAATGTTAAATCACTTACTACTGCTACATTAAAGAATCGTTGTGCGCCCCTATGCTGACTCACACAGCAAGGTCAGCGACCTTTGTTATGTCATGTGACTTACTCTAATCAGCCACTTTCTATAGCTAAGGTCAAAATCTTCCTGGGTGTGATTTCCCTTTACCCAGTCACTTTCTACAGCTGGGGTCAGGGACCTTCCTGGTACGTGCCATGTGACTTCCTCTAATCAGTCACTTCCTACAGCTGGGGTCAGGGACCTTCCTGGTACGTGTCATGTGACTTCCTCTAATCAGTCACTTGCTACAGCTGGGGTCAGGTTCCTTCCTGGTACATGCCATGTGACTTCCTCTAATCAGCCACTTCCTACAGCTGGGGTCAGGGACCTTCCTGGTACGTGTCATGTGACTTCCTCTAATCAGTCACTTGCTACAGCTGGGGTCAGGTTCCTTCCTGGTACGTGCCATGTGACTTCCTCTAATCAGCCACTTCCTACAGCTGGGATTAGGTTCCTTCCTGGTACGTTTCTTACAGTTTATTTTGCATAAAATAAAAATTCTGCTTAAGTTTCCTACAAACCAAAGTTCACAAATAAAAAAATAAAAAACCACATTCAGAATTCCGAGCCGTTTGAATATAAAACAGGATTTATGAATGATCCGTTGTTTTAAAATAGAGTTTTTTTCCTTAAAGAAACCGTGAACGTTTGGGAGCAGAAAGTTCCTTATTATGACCGACCTCACACTAATGGAATCACTAGTACGGGACCCACACAGTCCAGGAATATGACAAATAAATGGGGAAAATAACACCATTATGTTCTCAATCTCGTACAACAGTGCAACTGTCCCACCAACCAATCAAACAGGATCCCTCTCCGCCCTGGAACCAGGATCCCCTCTCCGCCCTGGAACCAGGATCCCCTCTCCGCCCTGGAACCAGGATCCCCTCTCTGCCCTGGAACCAGGATCCCCTTTCCGCCCTGGAACCAGGATCTCCGTCCCCTCTCCTCCCTAGAACCAGGATCTCTGTCCCCTCTCCTCCCTAGAACCAGGATCTCGTCCCTCTCCTCCCTAGAACCAGGATCTCCGTCCCCTCTCCTCCCAGAACAGATCTCCGTCCCCTCTCCTCCCTAGAACCAGGATCTCCGTCCCCTCTCCTCCCTAGAACCAGGATCTCCGTCCCCTCTCCTCCCTAGAACCAGGATCTCCGTCCCCTCTCCTCCCTGGAACCAGGATCTCCGTCCCCCTCTCTCCCTGGAACAGGATCCTCTCTCCCTAGAACCAGGGAGAAAATAACACCATTATGTTCCAATCTCGTACAAAAGTGCAACTGTCCCACACCAATCAAACCAGGATCCCTCTCCGCCCTGGAACCAGGATCCCTCTCCGCCTGGAACCAGATCCCTCTCCTCCTAGAACCAGGATCTCCGTCCCCTCTCTCCCTAGAACCAGGATCTCTGTCCCTCTCCTCCCTAGAACCAGGATCTCCGTCCCCTCTCCTCCCTAGAACCAGGATCTCCGTCCCCTTCTCCCTAGAACAGGCTCCGTCCCCTCTCCTCCCTAGAACCAGGATCTCCGTCCCCTCTCCTCCAGAACAGATCTCCGTCCCTCTCCTCCCTAGAACCCGGATCTCCGTCCCCTCCCTCCCTAGAACCAGGATCTCCGTTCCCTCTCCTCCCGAGAAACCAGGATCTCCGTCCCCTCTCCTCCCTAGAACCAGGATCTCCGTCCCTCTCCTCCTGGACCAGGATCTGCCCCTCTCCTCCCTGGAACCAGGATCCCTCTCCTCCCTAGAACCAGGATTCCGTCCCTCTCCTCCCTAGAACCAGGATCTCCGTCCCCTCTCTCCCTGGAACCAGGATCTCCCCCTCTCCTCCCTGGAACAGGTCTCCGTCTCCCTCTCCTCCCTGGAACCAGGATCCCCTCTCCGCCCTGGAACCAGGATCCCGTCCCCTCTCCGCCCTGGAACCAGATCCCTCTCCTCCCTAGAACCAGGATCTCCGTCCCCTCTCCTCCCAGAACCAGGATTCTCCGTCCCCTCTCCTCCCTGGAACCAGGATCTCGTCCCCTTCCTCCCGGAACCAGGATCCCTCTCCGCCCTGGAACCAGGATCCCTCTCCGCCCTGGAACCAGGATCCCTCTCCCCTAGAACCAGGACTCCGTCCCTCTCCTCCCTAGAACCAGGATCTCCGTCCCCTCTCCTCCCTGGAACCAGGATCTCCGTCCCCTCTCCTCCCTGGAACCAGGATCTCCGTCCCCTCTCCTCCCTGGAACCAGGATCCCCTCTCCGCCCTGGAACCAGGATCCCCGTCCCCTCTCCGCCCTGGAACCAGGATCCCTCTCCTCCCTAGAACCAGGATCTCCGTCCCCTCTCCTCCCTAGAACCAGGATCTCCGTCCCCTCTCCTCCCTAGAACCAGGATCTCCGTCCCCTCTCCTCCCTAGAACCAGGATCTCCGTCCCCTCTCCTCCCTAGAACCAGGATCTCCGTCCCCTCTCTTCCCTAGAACCAGGATCTCCGTCCCCTCTCCTCCCTAGAACCAGGATCTCCGTCCCCTCTCCTCCCTAGAACCAGGATCCCCATCTCCTCTCATTCCTTGGACATTGTCAGGACAATGACAGGAAATCCCACCAGCTGAGATTCTGTAGTAGGTTAGGAGTCCTTGAGCATGTTGATTCTAGCAAAGAGCTTCAGTGCCGGGCCCAGTTTAATGTTCATTGTGCTCATGAGATGGTCTTCTTTAAGCAGAAGCAGCGCCTGGCCGTCTATCTCCTGTGCCCGAAATTCCTCTGAGATTTCCTGGCATCCTGTGTGAGAAGAGGGGAAAGGATTAGGGCGTAGCACGGCCAATCGCTATCAACGCGCCAAAAGGGGAACTTGCCACAAGCCTTTTAAATCCGGTCTAAAGCCTGAACAGAACAGGCTTACAGGGAGTATAAAAGCTGTAATAAAGAGTGCAAGAAAGCTAAAATAGAAAATGTAATACGGATTGCAGAACAAAGCAAGTCCAACCCCAAAATGTTTTTTTAGTATATAAATGGTAAAAAGATGAGGAATGAGAATGTGGGACTATTAAATAATGGGGCTGAGGTGGTTGTAGAGGATGCCGAAAAGGTAATGTCCTCTAAACGTTTTTTTTACATCGGTTTTACTGTTGAGAATCCTTGTCCTTACAGTAGGGATTCTAGCAATATGCAGGGAGAAATAGAAATGAAGTGTTTTCACATTGGATAACGGAGGATATGGTACGGAAAAATTAGACAAAGTTAATATCAATAAAGCGCCAGGACCAGATGGATTGCATCATAGGATTTTAAAAGAGCTTAGTTCAGTTCTATCTAGACCACTGTGTCTATATTTTCAGATTCGCTTTTGTCTGGGGATGTGCCGCTGGATTGGAAAAAAACAATGTAATACCAATATTCAATAAAGGTAGTCGTTCACAGCCTGGTAACTATAGACCTGTAAGCCTAACATCAGTGGGAGGAAGGTGCTGGAAACTTTGTTACGGGATCATATCCTTGACTTTGTCTCCAGAGATCATCTTATTAGTAGTAGTCAGCATGGATTTATGAGAAATAGATCATGCCAGACAAATTTAATTGGTTTTTATGAAGGAGTGAGTAAGAAGTTGGACTCAGGTACAGCGGTGGATGTGATATATTTGGATTTTATGATGAAGCGAGTAAGAAGTTAGATTCAGGCACAGCAGGGTGGATGTGATATATTTGGATTTTTATGATGAGTGAGTAAGAAGTTAGATTCAGGTACAGCGGTGGATGTGATATATTTGGATTTTATGATGAAGTGAGTAAGAAGTTAGATTCAGGTACAGCGTGGAGTGATGTGATATATTTGGATTTTATTGATAGGTGAGTAATAAGTTAGATTCAGGTACAGCGGTGGATGTGTTATATTGGATTTTATGATGAAGTGAGTAAGAAGTTAGATTCAGGCACAGCGGTGTGGATGTGATATATTTGGATTTTATGATGAAGTGAGTAAGAAGTTAGATTCAGGTACAGCGGTGGATGTGATATATTTGGATTATGGTGAAGTGAGTAAGAAGTTAGATTCAGACAGCGAGGTGGATGTGATATATTGGATTTTATGGTGAAGTGAGGTAAGAAGTTAGATTCAGGTACAGCGGTGGATGGATTTATTTGGATTTTATGGAGAAGTGAGTAAGAAGTTAGATTCAGGTACAGCGGTGGATGTGGTTATTTTGGTTTTATGATGAAGCGAGTAAGAAGTTAGATTCAGGGACAGCGGTGGGTGTGGTATATTTGGATTTTATGATGAAGCGAGTAGAGAGTAAGAAGTTAGATTCAGGTACAGCGGTGGATGTGATATATTTGGATTTTATGATGAAGGGAGTAAGAAGTTAGATTCAGGTACAGCGGTGGATGTGATTATTTGGATTTTATGATGAAAGTGAGTAAGAAGTTAGATTCAGGTACAGCGGTGGATGGGATATATTTGGATTTTATGATGAAGTGAGTAAGAAGTTAGATTCAGGTACGCGGTGGATGTTGATATATTTGGATTTTATGATGAAGTGAGTAAGAGTTAGATTCAGGTACGGGGGGATGATATATTTGGATTTTATGATGAAGTGAGTAAGAAGTTAGATTCAGGTACAGCGGTGGATGGGATATATTGGATTTTATGGAGAAGTGAGTAAGAAGTTAGATTCAGGTACAGCGGTGGATGTTGATATATTTGGATTTTAATGGAGAAGTGAGTAAGAAGTTAGATTCAGGTACAGCGGTGGATGTGGAATATTTGGATTTTATGATGAAGTGAGTAAGAAGTTAGATTCAGGTACAGCGGTGGATGTGATATATTTGGATTTTATGATGAAGCGAGTAAGAAGTTAGATTCAGGTACAGCGGTGGATGTGATATATTTGGATTTTATGGAGAAGTGAGTAAGAAGTTAGATTCAGGTACAGCGGTGGATGTGATATATTTGGATTTTATGATGAAGGAGTAAGAAGTAGTTAGATTCAGGTACAGCGGTGGATGTGATATATTTGGATTTTATGATGAAGTGAGTAAGAAGTTAGATTCAGTACAGCGGTGGATGTGATATATTTGGATTTTATGATGATAGTGAGTAAGAAGTAGATTCAGGTACAGCGGTGGATGTGATATATTTGGATTTTATGATGAAGCGAGTAAGAAGTTAGATTCAGGTACAGTGGTGGATGTGATATATTGGATTTATATTGAAGCGAGTAAGAGTTAGATTCAGGTACAGCGGTGGATGTGATATATTTGGATTTTTGATAAAGCGAGTAAGAAGTTAGATTCAGGTACAGCGGTGGATGTGATATATTTGATTTATGATGAAGCGAGTAAGAAGTTAGATTCAGGTACAGCGGTGGATGTGATATATTTGGTTTTATGATGAAGCTGAGTAGTAAGAGAGTTAGATTCAGGTACAGTGGTGGATGTGATATATTGGATTTATGATGAAGCGAGTAAGAAGTTAGATTCAGGTACAGCGGGTGGATTGATATATTTGGATTTGATGAAGGTAGTAATAAGTTAGATTCAGGTACAGCGTGGTGGATGTGATATATTTGGATTTTATGATGAAGTGAGTAAGAAGTTAGATTCAGGTACAGCGTGGTGGATGTGATATATTGGTTATGATGAAGTGAGTAAAGTTAGATTCAGGTACAGCGGGGGTGATGGGATATATTTGGATTTTATGATGAAGTGAGATAAGAAGTTAGATTCAGGTACAGCCGTGGATGTGATATATTTGTTTTTATGATGAAGTGAGTAAGAAGTTAGATTCAGGTACAGCGGGGGATGTGGTAATTTGGATTTTATGGAGAAGTGAGTAAGAAGTTAGATTCAGTACAGCGGTGGATGTGATATATTTGGATTTATGATGAAGTGAGTAAGAAGTTAGATTCAGGTACAGCGGTGGATTGTGATATTTGGATTTTATGATGAAGTGAGTAAGAAGTTAGATTCAGGGTACAGCGGTGGATGTGATATATTTGGATTTTATGATTGAAGTGAGAGAAGAAGTTAGATCAGGTACAACGGGGGATGTGATATATTTGGATTTTATGATGAAGGGAGTAAGAAGTTAATTCAGTACAGCGGTGGAGTGATATTTGGATTTATGATGAAGTGGTAATAAGTTAGATTCAGGTACAGCGGTGGGATGTGGTATATTGGTATTTTATGGAAGAAGTGAGTAAGAAGTTGATTCAGGTACAGCGGTGGATGTGAATATTTGGATTTTATGATGGAGTAAGAAGTTAGATTCAGGTAAAGCGGTGGATGTGATATATTTGGATTTTATGATGAAGAGAGCGAGTAAGAAGTTAGATTCAGGTACAGCGGTGGATGTGATATATTTGGATTTTATGATGAAGAGCGAGTAAGAAGTTAGATTCGGCAGCGTGGTGGATGATGTGATATTGGATTTATGATGAAGCGAGGTAAGAAGTTAGATTCAGGTACAGGGTGGATGTGATATATTTGGATTTATGATGAAGGAGAGTAAGAAGTTAGATTCAGGTACAGCGTGGTGGATGTGATATATTTGTTTTATGATGAAGGAGTAAGAAATTAGATTCAGGTACAGCGGTGGATTTTTTTTTTGGGGGATGTGATATATTTGGATTTATGATGAAGTGAGTAAGAAGTTAGATTCAGGTACACGGTGGAGTGATAATTGGATTTATGATGATAGTGAGTGAAAGTAGAGTTAGATTCAGGTTACAGCGGTGGATGTGATATATTTGGATTTATGTGAAATGAGTAAGAAGTTAGATTCAGGTACAGCGGGGTGGATGTGATATATTTGGATTTTATGATGAAGTGAGTAGTAATAGTAATTCAGGTACAGCGGTGGATGTGATATATTTGGATTTTATGGAGAAGTGAGTAAGAAGTTAGATTCAGGTACAGCGGTGGATGTGATATATTTGGATTTTATGATGGAGTAAGAAGTTAGATTCAGGTACAGCGGTGGATGTGATATATTTGGATTTTATGATGAAGCGAGTAAGAAGTTAAATTCAGGTACAGCGGTGGATGTGATATATTTGGATTTTATGATGACGAGTGAAACAGTAAGAAGTTAGATTCAGGTAAGCCGTGGATGGGATATATTGGAATTTTATGATGAAGGTAGTAAGAAGTTAGATTCAGGTACAGCGGTGGATGTGATATATTTTGGATTTTATGATGAAGCGAGTAAGAAGTTAGATTCAGGTACAGCGGTGGATGTGATATATTTGGATTTATGATGAAGTCAGTAAGAAGTTAGATTCAGGTACAGCGGTGAATGTGATATATTTGGATTTTAGATGAAGCGAGTAAGAAGTTAGATTCAGGTACAGCGTGGATGGGATATTATTTGGATTTTATGATGAAGTGAGTAAGAAGTTAGATTCAGGTACAGCGGTGGATGTGATATATTTGGATTTTATGATGAAGAGTAGAGTAAGAAGTTAGATTCAGGTACAGCGGGGTGGATGTGATATAGTGGATTTTATGATGAACGAGTAGAGTAAGAAGTTAGATTCAGGTACAGGGGTGGATGGATATATTTGGATTAGATGAGTGAGTAAGAAGTTAGATCAGGTACAGCGGTGGATGGGATTATATTGGATTTTGATGATGAAGTGAGTAAGAAGTTAGATTCAGGTACAGCGGTGGATGTGATATATTTGGATTTTATGATGAAGTGAGTAAGAAGTTAGATTCAGGTACAGCGGTGGATGTGATATATTTGGATTTTATGGAGAAGTGAGTAAGAAGTTAGATTCAGGTACAGCGGTGGATGTGATATATTTGGATTTTATGATGAAGTCAGAAGTTAGATTCAGGTACAGCGGTGGATGTGATATATTTGGATTTTATGATGAAGTGAGTAAGAAGTTAGATTCAGGTACAGCGGTGGATGTGGTATATTTGGATTTTATGATGAAGCGAGTAAGAAGTTAGATTCAGGTACAGCGGTGGATGTGATATTGGATTTTATGATTGAAGCGAGTAAGAAGTTAGATTCAGGTACAGCGGTGGATGTGATATATTTTTTGGAGTTTATGATGAAGCGAGTAAGAAGTTAGATTCAGGTACAGCGGTGGATGTGATATATTGGATTTTATGATGAAGTGAGTAAGAAGTTAGATTCAGGTACAGCGGTGAAGTGGATATATTTGTTTTATGATGAAGTTAGTAAGAAGTTAGATTCAGGTACAGCGGTGGATGTGATATATTTGTGATTTTATGATGAGTGAGTAAGAAAGTTAGATTCAGGTACAGCGGTGGATGTGATATATTTGGATTTGATTTATGATGAAGTGAGTAAGAAGTTAGATTCAGGTACAGCGGGGTGGATGTGATATATTTGGATTTATGATGAAGCGAGTAAGAAGTTAGATTCAGGTACAGCGGGTGGATGTGATATATTTGGATTTTATGATTTTTTAGAATAAGTGAGTAAGAAGTTGATTCAGGTACAGTGGGGATGTGGTATTTTGGATTTATGATGAAGTAAGAAGTTAGATTCAGGTATCAGGGTGGATGTGATACATTTGGTTTATGATGAAGTGAGTAAGAAGTTAGATTCAGGTACAGCGGTGGATTGTGATATATTTGGATTTATGATGAAGTGAATAAGAAGTTAGATTCAGGTACAGCGGTGGATGTGATATATTTGGATTTATGATGATGAAGCGAGTAAGAAGTTAGATTCAGGTACAGCGGGTGGATGTGATATATTTGGATTTATGATGAAGCGAGTAAGAAGTTAGATCAGTACAGCGGTGGAGTGATATATTTGGATTTTATGATGAAGTGAGTAAGAAGTTAGATTCAGGTACAGCGGTGGATGTGATATATTGGATTTTATGATGAAGTGAGTAAGAAGTTAGATTCAGGTACAGCGGTGGATGTGATATATTTGGATTTTATGATGAAGCGAGTAAGAAGTTAGATTCAGGTACAGCGGTGGATGTGGTATATTTGGATTTTATGATGAAGTGAGTAAGAAGTTAGATTCAGGTACAGCGGTGGAGGTGGATGTGATATATTTGGATTTTATGATGAAGCGAGTAAGAAGTTGACTCAGTACAGCGGTGGATGTGTATTATTTGGATTTATGATGAAGCGAGTAAGAAGTTAGATTAGGTACAGCGTGTGGATGTGATGATATATTGGATTTATGATGAAGCGAGTAAGAAGTTAGATTCAGGTACAGCGGTGAGTGGATGTGATATATTTGATTTTATGATGAAGTGAGAAGAAGTTAGATCAGGCACAGCTGGGATGTGTAGGTATTATTTGGATTTTGCGAAAGCCTTTGTACTGTGCCCCATAGGCGACTAATGTAATAAACTGAGGACGTTGGCCTTGAAGAAACATTTGTTATGGATAGAGAACGGTTATTGGACGCAAACAGAGAGTGGTGGTTAATGGAGCTACATCTATGTGGGTAAAGTTCTAAGCGGAGTTCCTCAGGGTTCTGTACTGGGGCACTTCTGTTATCTGTTATAAATGACTTAGAAGGGGCATTGAGAACAAGGGTCTCTGTGTTTGCTGATGACACTAAAACTATGCAGAGCTTTGGAAACTTCCAATGATGTGCAAGTGCTGCAAGTAGACCTAGATAGATTATCACAATGGCAGCAGGATGGGATTCAATGTTGAAAATGTAAGGTGATGCATTTGGGATTTAATAATCCCTGTGCCCCCTACACCATAAAAACCTTGTGTTAAGTGCATCTGTAATGGAAAAAAGTTTTGGGGTTCTGGTAGATAACAGACTTAGCTGTAGCAAACAAGCCAGGTAGCAACGGCTAGAGCTAGCAAGATATTGTCTTGTATAAAGAGGGGAATAGATTCAAGAGAGAAAAATATTATTCTCCCTCTTTACAAGGCACTGGTAAGGCCTCATTTGGAATATGCGTGCAGTTTTGGATTCCCATATACAAAAGGGACATCTTGGAAATGGAAGAAGTTCAGAGAAGGGCAACTAAATTAATAAGGGGAATGGAGGGGCTTGACATACAGGCGATTAGACAAGTTATAACTAAATTAAGAAGGGAATGGAGGGGCTGACTATGCAGGCAGATTAGAAAAGTTAGTGCTGTTTACATTGGAGAAGCAACGTTTGTGTAGGGATATGATAACATATACACAATATACAAATATATTAATGGGCCATACAGTGAACTCTCTGGTGCATTGTTCACTAATAGGTCATATCAGAGACACGTGGACATCCTTAAGGTTGGAAGAAAAGAAGTTTCATTTTCAGGTTAGGAAAGGTTTCTTTACAGTGGAACGGTGTGAAACTGTGGAACTGTTCTTCCAGCAGATGTGGTAATGGCAAGTTCATTAAATAGCTTTAAAAAGGCCTGGATAAGTTTCTAAAACTAAACAATATTGAGAATTACTGGTATTAATACATATACTGTAGTTCTGGTTGGTACAGGGTTAGTAATAGATTCTGTAACTGACCCCAGTATTCACCGTCTCTATGTACAGAGTATTTTCTATACAGATGTCTATACACCGATATGGAATCCCGATAAGTAATAGATTCTGTAACTGACCCCGGTATTCACGTCTTATATGTACAGAGTATTTTCTATACAGATGTCTATACACCGATATGGAATCCCCGATAAGTAATAGATTCTGTAACTGACCCCAGTATTCACTGTCTCTATGTACAGAGTATTTTCTATACAGATGTCTATACACCGATATGGAATCCCTGATAAGTAATAGATTCTGTAACTGACCCCAGTATTCACCGTTCTATGTACAGAGTATTTCTTTTACACGATGTCTATACACCGATATGGAATCCCCGATAAGTAACAGATTCTGTAACTGACCCAGTATTCACTGTCCATGTACAGAGTATTTTAACAGATGTCTATACACCGATATGGAATCCCCGATAAGTAATAGATTGTGTAACTGACCCAGTATTCACTGTTCTCATGTACACGAGTATTTTATACAGATGTCTATACCACGATATGGAATCCCCGATAAGTAAAGATTCTGTAACTGACCCAGTATTCACTGTCTCTATGTACAGAGTATTTTCTATACAGATGTCTATACACCGATATGGAATCCCCGATAAGTAACAGATTCTGTAACTGACCCAGTATCACTGTCTCTATGTACAGAGTATTTTCTATACAGATGTCTAACACCGATATGGAATCCTGATAAGTATAGATTCTGTAACTGACCCCAGTATTCACTGTCTCTATTACAGAGTATTTTCTACAGATGTCTATACACCGATATGGAATCCTGATAAGTAATAGATTCTGTAACTGACCCCAGTATTCACTGTCTCTATGACAGAGTATTTTCTAATAAGATGTCTATACACCGATATGGAATCCTGATAAGTAATAGATTCTGTAACTGACCCAGTATTCACCGTCGCTATGTACAGAGTATTTTCTATACAGATGTCTATACACCAATATGGAATCCCTGATAAGTAATAGATTCTGTAACTGACCCAGTATTCAGTCTCTATGTAGAAGTATTTTCTATACAGATGTCTATACACCGATATGGAATCCCGATAAGTAATAGATTGTTGTAAACTGACCCGGTATTCACCGTCTCTATGTACAGAGTATTTTTACAGATGTCTATACACCGATATGGAATCCCTGATAAGTAATGATCTGTAAATGACCCCAGTATTCACTCTCTATGTACAGAGTATTTTCTATACAGATGTCTATACACCGATATGGATCCCTGATAAAGTAATAGATTCTGTAACTGACCCCGTATTCACCGCTCTATGTACAGAGTATTTTCTATACAGATGTCTATATACCGATATGGAATCCCCGATAAGTAACAGATTCTGTAACTGACCCAGTATTCACCGTCCTATGTACAGAGTATTTTCTATACAGATGTCTATACACCGATATGGAATCCCTGATAACTAACACGATTCTGTAACTGACCCAGTATTCACCGTCTCTATGTACAGAGTATTTTCTATACAGATGTCTATACACCGATATGGAATCCCTGATAAGTAATAGATTCTGTAACTGACCCAGTATTCACTGTCTCTATGTACAGAGTATTTCTATCAGTGTCTATACACCGATAGGAATCCCTGATAAGTAATAGATTCTGTAACTGACCCCGGTATTCACCGTCTCTATGTAACAGAGTATTTTCTATACAGGTCTATACACCGATAGGAATCCCTGATAAGTAAAGATCGTAACTGACCCCAGTATTCACTCGTCCTATGTACAGAGTATTCTATACAGATGTCTATACACCGATAGGAATCCCGCATAGTAACAGATTATGTAACTGACCCCGGTATTCACCGTCTCTATGTACAGAGTATTTTCTTATACAGATGTCTATACACCGATATGGAATCCCTGATAAGTAATAGATTCTGTAACTGACCCCAGTATTCACTATCTCTATGTACAGAGTATTCATACAGATGTCTATACACCGATATGGAATCCCTGATAGTTATAGAATCTGTAACTGACCCAGTATTCATGTCTCTATGTACAGTATTACTATACAGAGTGTCTATATACCGATATGGAATCCCTGATAAGTAATGATTACTGTAACTGACCCAGTATTCACTGTCTCTATGTACAGAGTATTTTCTATACAGTGTCTATTACACCGATATGGAATCCCCGAAAGTAACAGATTCTGTACTGACCCCAGTGATTCACTGTCTCTATGTACAGAGTATTTTCTATACAGATGTCTATATACCGATATGGAATCCCCGATAAGTAATAGTTCTGTAACTGACCCAGTATTCACTGTCTCTATGTACAGAGTATTTCTATACAGATTATATATACCGATATGGAATCCCTGAAAGTAATAGATTCTGTAAACTGACCCCAGTATTCACTGTCTCATGTACAGAGTATTTTCTATACAGATTTATTATACACCCGATATGGACTCCATGTAAGTATAGATTCTGTAACTGACCCCAGTATTCACTGTCTCTATGTACAGAGTATTTTCTATACAGATGTCTATACACCGAATGAATCCTGATAAGTAATAGATTCTGTAACTGACCCCAGTATCACTGTCTCTATGTACAGAGTATTTTCTATACAGATGTCTATATACCGATATGGAATCCCTGATAGTAATAGATTCTGTAACTGAACCCCAGTATTCACTGTCTCATGTAAAGAGTATTTTCTATACAGATGTCTATACACCGATATGGAATCCTGATAAGTAATAGATTCTGTAACTGACCCCAGTATTCACCGTCTCTATGTACAGAGAATTTCTATACAGATGTCTATACACCGAATGGAATCCCTGATAAGTAATAGATTCTGTAACTGACCCCAGTATTCACTGTTCTATGTACAGAGTATTTTCTATACAGAGACTATACACGATATGGCAATCCCTGATAAGTAATAGATTTGTAAGGCCCCAGTATTCACTGTCTCTTGTACAGAGTATTTTCTATACAGATGTCTAACACCGATATGGAATCCCTGATAAGTAATAGATTCTGTTAACTGACCCAGTATTCACTTCTCTATGTAACAGAGTATTTTCTATACAGATGACTATACACCGATATGGAATCCCCGATAAGAATAGATTCTGTAACTGACCCAGTATTCACTGTCTCTATGTACAGAGTATTTTCTATACAGATGTCTATACACCCGATATGGAATCCCTGATAGTAATAGATTCGTGTAACTGACCCCAGTATTCATGTCTCTATGTACGAGATTTTCTATACAGATTTTTTTTATGTTTCTTATTTAACCCCGATATGGATCCGATAAGTAATAGATTCTGTAACTGACCCAGTATTCACTGTCTCTATGTACAGAGTATTTTCTATACAGATGTCTATACACCGATATGGATCCCCGATAAGTAATAGATTCTGTAACTGACCCGGTATCACCTCCTATGTACAGAGTATTTTCTATACAGAGTGCTCTATACACTGATATGGAATCCCTGATAAGTAATAGATTCTGTAACTGACCCCAGTATTCACCGTCTCTATGTACAGAGTATTTCTATACGATAGATGTCTATACCGATATGGAATTCCTGATAAGTAATAGATTCTGTAAACTGACCCAGTATTCACCGTCTCTAGTACAGAGTATTTTCTATACAGATGTCTATAAACCGATATGGAATCCCTGATAAGTATAGTTCTGTAACTGACCCCAGTATTCACCGTCTCTATGTGACAGAGTATTTTTCATACAGATTGTCTATACACCGATATGGAATCCCTGATAAGTAATAGATTCTGTAACTGACCCCGGTATTCACCGTCTCTATGTACAGAGTATTTTCTATACAGATGTTACACACGATATGGAATCCCTGATAAGTAATAGATTCTGTAACTGACCCCAGTATTCACTGTCTTTGTACAGAGTATTTTCTATACAGATGTCTATACACCGAATTGGAATCCCTGATAAGTAATAGATTTCTGTAACTGACCCAGTATCACGTCTCTATGTACAGAGTATTTTCTATACAGATGTCTATACCCGATATGGAATCCCTGATAAGTAATGATTCTGTAACTGCACCAGTATTCACTGTCTCTATGTACAGAGTATTTTCTATACAGATGTCTATCACAATATGGAATCCCTGATAAGTAATAGATTCTGTAACTGACCCCAGTATTCACCGTCTCTATGTACAGAGTATTTCTTTACAGAGTCTATACACCGTATGGAATCCCTAATAAGTAATAGATTCTGTAACTGACCCCAGTATTCACCGTCTCTATGTACAGAGTATTTTCTATACAGATGTCTATACACCGATATGGAATCCCTGATAAGTAATAGATTCTGTAACTGACCAGTATTCACCGTCTTATGTACAGAGTATTTTCTTATACAGATGTCTATACACCGATATGGAATCCTGAAAGTAATAGATTCTGTAACTGACCCAGTATTCACCGTTCTATGTACAGAGTATTTTCTATACAGATGTCTATTAACCGTATGGAATCCCTGATAAGTAATAGATTCGTAACTGACCCAGTATTCACTGTCTCTATGTACAAAGTATTTTCTATACAGATGTCTATACAACGATATGGAATCCTGATAAGTAAAGATTCTGTAAAATGACCCAGTATTCACCGTCTTATGTACAGTATTTTCTATCAGATGTCTATACACACCGATATGGAATCCTGATAAGTAATAGATTCTGTAACTGACCCGGTATTCACTGTCTCTATGTACAGAGTATTTTCTATACAGATGTCTATACACCGATATGGAATCTCCTGATAAGTAATAGATTCTGTAACTGACCCAGTATTCACTGCTCTATGTACAGAGTATTTTCTATACAGATGTCTATACACCGAATGGAATCCCTGATAAGTAATAGATTCTGTAACTGACCCAGTATTCACCGTCTCTATGTACAGAGTATTTTCTTACAGATGTCTATACACCGATATGGAATCCCCGATAAGTAATAATTCTGTAACTGACCCAGTATTCACCGTCTCTATGTACAGAGTATTTTCTATACAGATGTCTATACACCGATATGGAATCCCGATAAGTATAGATTCTGTAACTGTCCAGTATCACCGTCTCTTTGTACAGAGTTTTTCTATACAGATGTCTATACACCGATATGGAATCCCGATAAGTAATAGTTCTGTAACTGTCCCAGTATTCACTGCTCTTGTACAGAGTTATTTTATACAGATGTCTATACACCGATAGGAATCCCTGATAAGTAATAGATTTGTAACTGACCCCAGTATTCACCGTCTCTATGTACAGAGTATTTCTATACAGTGTCTATACACGATATGGAATCCCTGATAAGTAATAGATTCTGTAACTGACCCCAGTATTCACCGTCTCTATGTACAGAGTATTTTCTATACAGATGTCTATACACCGATATGGAATCCCTGATAAGTAATAGATTCTGTAACTGACCCCAGTATTCACCGTCTCTATGTACAGAGTATTTTCTATACAGATTGTCTATACACCGATATGGAATCCCTGATAAGTAATAGATTTGTAACTGACCCCGTATTCACGTTCTCTATGTACGAGTATTTTATACAGATGTCTATACACCGATATGGAATCCCCTGATAAGTAATAGATTCTGTAACTGACCCCAGTATTCACCGTCTCTATGTACAGAGTATTTTCTATACAGATGTCTATACACCGATATGGAATCCCTGATAAGTAATAGATTCTGTAACTGACCCAGTATTCACTGTCTCTATGTACAGAGTATTTTTCTATACAGAATGTCTATACACCGATATGGAATCCCTGATAAGTAATAGATTCTGTAATGACCCAGTATTCACGTCTCTATGTAAGAGTATTTTCTATACAGATGTCTATACACCGATATGGAATCCCGAAAGTAATAGATTCTGTAACTGACCCAGTATTCACCGTCTCTATGTACAGAGTATTTTCTATACAGATGTCTATACACCGATTGGAATCCCGTATAGTAATAGATTCTGTAAACGACCCAGTATTCACCGTCTCTATGTACAGAGTATTTTCTACAGATGTCTATACACCGATATGGAATCCCGATAAGTAATGATTCTGTAACTGACCCCGTATTCACCGTCTCTATGATACAGAGGTATTTTCTATACAGATGTCTATACACTGATATGGAATCCCTGATAAGTAATAGATTCTGTAACTGACCCCAGTTTCACCGTCTCTATGTACAGAGTATTTTCTATACCGATGTTACTATACCGATATGGAATCCCTGATAAGTAATAGATTCTGTAACTGACCCAGTATTCACCGTCTCTATGTACAGAGTATTTTCTATACAGATGTCTATACACCGATATGGAATCCTGATAAGTAATAGATCTGTAACTGACCCCAGTATTCACCGTCTATAGTTACAGAGTATTTTCTATACAGATGTCTATACACCGATATGGAATCCCTGATAAGTAATAGATTCTGTAACTGACCCAGTATTCACTGTCTCTTTGACAGAGTTTTTCTATACAGATGTCTACACCCGATATGGAATCCTGATAAGTAATAGATTCTGTAACTGACCCCAGTATTCACTGTCTCTTTGTACAGAGTATTTTTTACAGATGTCTATACACCGATATGGAATCCCTGATAAGTAATAGATTCTGTAACTGACCCCGTATCACGTGTCTAGTACAGAGTATTTCTATACAGATGTCCATACACCGATATGGAATCCCTGATAAGTAATAGATTCTGAACTGACCCCAGTTTCACTGTCTCTATGTACAGAGTATTCTCTAACTAGATGTCTATACACCGATATGGAATCCCCGATAAGTAATAGATTGTAACTGACCCGGTATTCACCGTCTCTATGTACGAGAGTATTTTCTATACAGATGTCTATACACCGATATGGAACCTGATAAGTAATAGATTCTGTAACTGACCCAGTATTCACCGTCTCATGTACAGAGTATTTTCTATACAGATGTCATACACCGATATGGAATCCCGATAAGTAATAGATTCTGTAACTGACCAGTATTCACCGTTCTCATGTACAGAGTATTTTCTATACAGATGTCTTACTACACCGATATGGAATCCCTGATAAGTAATAGATTCTGTAACTGACCCGGGATTCACTGTCTTATGTACAGAGTATTTCATACAGATGTATACACCGATATGGAATCCCTGATAAGTAATAGATTCTGTAAACTGACCCAGTATTCACCGTCTTATGTACAGAGTATTTTCTATACAGATGTCTATACACCGATATGGAATCCCCGATAAGTAATAGATTCTGTAACTGACCCAGTATTCAACGTCTCTATGTACAGAGTATTTCTAACAGATGTCTATACACCGATATGGAATCCCCGATAAGTAATAGATTCTGTAACTGTCCCAGTATTCACCGTCTCTCTTGTACAGAGTATTTTCTATACAGATGTCTATAACCGATATGGAATCCCCGATAAGTAATAGATTCTGTAACTGTCCCAGTATTCACGTCTCTCTTGTACAAGAGTATTTTCTATACAGATGTCTATACACCGATATGGAATCTGATAAGTAATAGATTCTGTACTGTCCAGTATTCACTGTCTCTATGTACGAGTATTTTCTATACAGATGTCTATACACGATATGGAATCCTGATAAGTAATAGATTCTGTAACTGTCCCAGTATTCACTGTCTCTATGTACAGAGTATTTTATACAGATGTCTATACACCGATATGGAATCCCTGATAAGTAATAGATTCTGTAATGTCCCCAGTATTCACCGTCTCTATGTACAGAGTATTTTCTATACAGATGTCTATACACCGATATGGAATCCTGATAAGTAATAGATTCTGTAACTGACCCCAGTATTCACCGTCTCTATGTACAGAGTATTTTCTATACAGATGTATATAACCGATATGGATCCCTGATAAGTAATAGATTCTGTAACTGACCCCAGTACACCGTCTCTATGTACAGAGTATTTTCTATACAGATCTATACACCGATATGGAATCCCTGATAAGTTAATGATTCTGAACTGACCCCAGTATTCACGTTCTATGTACAGAGTATTTTCTATACAGATGTCTATACAACGATATGAATCCCTGATAAGTAATAGATTCTGTAAGACCCCAGGATTCACCGTCTCTATGTACAGAGTATTTTCTCTACAGATGTCTATCACCGATATGGAATCCCTGATAAGTAATAGATTCTGTAACTGGACCCCAGTATTCACCTGTCTTATGTACAGAGTTTTTCTATACAGATTCATACACGATATGGAATCCCTGATAAGTAATAGATTCTGTAACTGACCCCAGTATTCACCGTCTCTATGTACAGAGTATTTTCTATACAGATGTCTATACACGATATGGAATCCCTGATAAGTAATAGATTCTGTTAACTGACCCCAGTATTCACCGTCTCTATGTACAGAGTATTTTCTATACAGATGTCATACACCGATATGGAATCCCTGATAAGTAATAGATTCTGTAACTGACCCCAGTATTCACCGTCTCTATGTACAGAGTATTTTCTATACAGATGTCTATACACCGATATGGAATCCCCGATAAGTAATAGATTCTGTAACTGACCCAGTATTCACTGTCTCTATGTACAGAGTATTTTCTATACAGATGTCTATACACCGATATGGAATCCGATAGTAATAGATAATAACTGTAACTGACCCCGGTATTCACACGTCTCTATGTACAGAGTATTTTCTATACAGATGTCTATACACCGATATGGAATCCCTGATAACAACAGATTCTGTTAACTGACCCCAGTATTCACTTTCTCTTTTACAGAGTATTTTCTATACAGATGTCTATACACCGATATGGAATCCCTGTAAGTAATAGATTCTGTAACTGACCCAGTATTCACGTCTCTATGTACAGAGTATTTTCTATACAGATGTCTATACACCGATATGGAATCCCTGATAAGTAATAGATTCTGTAACTGACCATATTCACCGTCTCTGTACAGAGTATTTCTATACAGATGTCTATACAACCGATATGGAATCCCTGATAAGTAATAGATTCTGTAACTGACCCAGTATTCACCGTCTCTATGTACAGAGTATTTCTTATACAGATGTTATACACCGATATGGAATCCCCGAAAGTAATAGATTCTGTAACTGACCCCAGTATATCACCGTCTCTATGTACAGAGTATTTTCATACAGATGTCTATACACGATATGGAATCCCGATAAGTAATAGATTCTGTAAATGACCCAGTATTCACGTCTCTATGTACAGAGTATTTTCTAACAGATGTTATACACCGATATGAATCCTGATAAGTAATAGATTCTGTACTGACCCCGGTATTCACCGTCTCTATGTACAGAGTATTTTTCTATACAGATGTCTATACACCGATATGGAATCCCTGATAAGTAGATTCTGTAACTGACCCCAGTATTCAACTGTCTCTTGTACAGAGTATTTTCTATACAGATGTCTACACACCGATTATGGAATCCCTGATAAGTAATAGATTCTGTAACTGACCCAGTATTCACGTCTCTATGTACAGAGTATTTCTATACAGATGTCTATACACCGATATGGAATCCCTGATAAGTATATAGACTGAACTGACCAGTATTCACCGTCTCTATGACAGAGTATTTTCTATACAGATGTCTATACACCGATATGGAATCCCCGATAAGTAATAGATTCTGTAACTGACCCCGTATTCAACTGTCTCTATGTACAGAGTATTTTCTATACAGATTGTATATACCGATATGGAATCCCTGATAAGTAATAGATTCTGTAACTGACCCAGTATCACTGTCTCTATGTACAGAGATTTTCTATACAGATATCTATACACCGATATGGAATCCCTGATAAGTAATAGTTCTGTAACTGACCCAGTATTCACCGTCTCTATGTACAGAGTATTTTCTATACAGATTCTATACACCGATATGGAATCCCTGATAAGTAATAGTTCTGTAACTGACCAGTATCACCGTCTCTATGTACAGAGTATTTTCTATACAGATCTATACACCGATATGGAATCCCTGATAAGTAATAGATTCTGTAACTGACCCAGTATCACCGTCTTATGTACAGAGTATTTTCTATACAGATGTCTATACACCGATATGGAATCCCGATAAGTAATAGATTCTGTAACTGACCCAGGATTCACCGTCTCTAGTACAGAGTATTTTCTATACAGATGTCTATACACCGATATGGAATCCGATAAGTAATTAGATTCGTAACTGACCCAGTATTCACGTCTCATGTACAGGTATTTTCTATACAGATGTCTATACACCGATATGGAATCCCTGATAAGTAATAGATTGTTGTTAACTGACCCAGTATTCAACCGTTCTCTATGTACAGAGGATTTTCTATACAGATGTCTATACACCGATATGGAATCCCTGAAAGTAATAGATTTTGTAACTGACCCAGTATTCACCGTCTCTATGTACAGAGTATTTTCATACAGATGTCTATACACCGATATGGGAATCCCTGATAAGTAATAGATTCTGTAACTGACCCCAGGTATTCACCGTCTCTATGTACAGAGTATTTTCTATACAGATGTCTATACACGATATGGAATCCACCGATAAGTAATAGATTCTGTAACTGACCCCAGTATTCACCGTCTCTATGTAACAGAGTATTTTCTATACAGATGTCATACACCGATATGGAATCCCGATAAGTAATAGATTCTGTAACTGACCCCAGTATTCACCTGTCTCTATGTACAGAGTTTTTCTATACAGATGTCTATACACTATGGAATCCCTGATAAGGAATAGATTCTGTAACTGAACCCCAGATTCACCGTCTCTATGTACAGAGTATTTTCTATACAGATCTATACACCGATATGGAATCCCTGATAAGTAATAGATCTGTAAACGGACCCCAGTATTCACTGTCTCTATGTACAGAGTATTTTCTATACAGATGTCTATCACCGATATGGAATCCCTGATAAGTAATAGATTCTGTAACTGACCCCAGTATTCACTGTCTCTATGTACAGAGTATTTTATACAGATGTCTATACACCGATATGGAATCCCTGATAGTAATAGATTCTGAAATGACCCCAGTATATCACGTCTCTATGTACAGAGTATTTTCTATACAGATGTCTATAACCGATATGGAATCCCTGATAAGTAATAGATTCTGTAAAATGACCCAGTATTCACCGTCTCTATGTACAGAGTATTTTCTATACAGATGTCTATACACCGATATGGAATCCCCGAGAAGTAATAGATTCTGTAACTGACCCAGTATTCACCGTCTCTATGTACAGAGGTATTTTCTATACAGATGTCTATACACAGATATGAATCCCGATAAGTAATAGATTCTGTAAACTGAACCCAGTATTCACGTCTCTATGTACAGAGTATTTTCTATACAGATGTCTACACCGATATGGAATTCCTGATAAGTAATAGATTCTCTAACTGACCCAGTATTCACTGTCTCTATGTACAGAGTATTTTATTACAGATGTCTATACACCGATATGGAATCCCTGATAATAATAGATTCTGTAACGACCCAGTATTCACGTCTCTATGTACAGAGATTTTCTATACAGATGTCTATACACCGATATGGAATCCCTGATAAGTAATAGATTCGTAATGACCCAGTATTCACCGTCTCTATGTACAGAGTATTTTCTATACAGATGTCTATACACCGATATGGAATCCCTGATAAGTAATGATTCTGAAACTGACCCCGTATTCACCGTCTATATGTACAGAGTATTTTCTATACAGATGTCTATACACCGATTGGAATCCCTGATAAGTAATAGATTCTGTAACTGACCCCAGTATTCACCGTCTTATGTACAGAGTATTTTCTATACAGATGTCTATACACGATATGGAACCCTGATAAGAATAGATCTGTAACTGAACCCCAGTATTCCACTTCTCTATACAGAGTATTTTTATACAGATGTCTTACACCAACTAGGAATCCCTGATAAGTAATGATTCTGTAACTGGACCCAGTATTCACCGTCTCTATGTACAGAGTATTTCTATACAGATGTCTATACACCGATATGGAATCCTGATAAGTAATAGATCTGTAATGACCCCGGTATTCACCCGGCTCTATTGTTACAGCAGTATTTTCTATACAGATGTCTATATACCAATATGGAATCCCTGATAAGTAATAGATTCTGTAACTGACCCAGTATTCACCGTCTCTATGTACAGAGTATTTTCTATACAGATGTCTATACACCGATATGGAATCCCTGATAAGTAATAGATTCTGGTAGGACTAATGGACACACAAAGACAAGTGCTATTTAGTAACCGCACAACAAAGATCCAAAGATCTCTTGATATAGGATCTTTGGATCCGAAACATGTTGTGCGGTTAATAAATCACACTTTGCAGACAATTCTGTGTGTCCATTAGTCCTACCAGAATCTTCTAATTTACTGTTGATTAGAGAACTTTCATATTGATCTGTATGACATTTATCTATTATTATTCTGCTCTTGGCAAAAGATAAAGCTTCTTTGCCTCTCTAGTCATGCAGTGGTGGCTAACATTATAAACATACAATACAGAAGGTTCAAATCCTCAGACTTTCTTTTTTTTTGTTCCTAGCAAGAGATAAAGATTCTACATGTACTAGTGATCCACATAGAATCTCTGTTAGGATAGGTGTAAGAGCTCTGCTTTTAGAATGGCAGAATAAAAGAAGTTGCAGCTTCAGTTGCCCAGACTTACTTTTAATTTTTACTGAAATGTTAATATTGTTTCTTAGATTCATTCATTCCTGTTCTGTGTCAGGGAGAGGAAGGATCTCTGTACGGTTATGTGATTGGCTGCAACTTCCTTATTTTGATCTGTTGAGCACTACAGAGCATGTGCCTGTACGCAGAAACTTAGCTGGGGGTTTACCCAGCAAAGGTAAATTATGGGAGCTGACCCCCTAGTTCCCACAAGTTAATTTCATAAATCACCCAGCAGCCACTGCAAATGGAGAGGTGAGACACAGCTTGTTGTATGTTTGTGAATGTGCTGTGCCTATTGGGACAATATTGTCTGGAAACTCTAGTTCCCCCTTAAAGTAGGAAAGTTTTTCTAAACTTTCACTGTCCACTAATGCCACCCAATACCCAGGTCTTCAACACACAATTAGTAATATGAGCTACTATACTCAACAGCAAGACAGGAAACGCTCCATATATTCCCGTAGTGCATGACATTTATTCCATTATATTCTACCAACCTGGCAGGGAGCGGATGAACTCGTACACGTCCTCTACATTCCATTTGGTGGGGTCACTGGGCAGGAAGTCTTGGTTTATGGAAATGACGTCCACACTGTGAACTCCCGGTAGGTCTACGTCCTGATCGTTTTGCCTTGGACGGGAGAGGGAGGAGCTGGCAGAGAGGGGGGACAGGGGCTCCTCGTAACTGGAGTTGTCCGAACACTGACTGGAGTCTTCTTGGCTGTTAGTGAGTTTCAGTGCTGTGGGGGCCGAGAGCATCCCGGGACTCATGGGTATGATAGACACAGGTAGCTGGGGGAGCAGAAGGAAACATGTCAGTGTTCTGCATGGTCAGACTGCTGGATCTCTGCATAGAAATCACTATTTAATATATATATATTTATACATCCGTATCTACATGAACTAAACGGTTTATTCTACAGCAATGATTGCACTAACAGGAAGTGGTACCTGTTTCTTGGTTTCTGTGCTAATCCTCTGCATTCCTCCCTTCTGTGAGCTCCTTCTTCCATGTTTGGTACCTGCGGGTTTCTGTAACTTACTGCGGTCGGGGTGAAACAGACCCACACGTTTGGTGCAGCCAACGTTATACCTGCCATATGGAAGTAAGAGTAATAAGAAGGGGTGTCTACAGCAGATCTACCTTAGGACCCCCAACATCTCATTAGGTACAGGCTAGGAACTGGAGAACCCCCAACATCTCATTAGGTACAGACTAGGAACTGGAGGACCCCCAACATCTCATTAGGTACAGACTAGGAACTGGAGGACCCCCAACATATCATTAGGTACAGACTAGGAACTGGAGGACCCCCAACATATCATTAGGTACAGACTAGGAACTGGAGGACCCCCAACATCCCATTAGGTACAGACTAGGAACTGGAGGACCCCAACATCCCATTAGGTACAGACTAGGAAGTGGAGGACCCCCCAACATCATTAGGTACACTAGGAACTGGAGGACCCCCAACATCCATTAGGTACAGACTAGAAACTGGAGGACCCCAACATCCATTAGGTACCAGACTAGGAACTGGAGGACCCCAACATCCCATTAGGTACAGACTAGGAATGGAGGACCCCAACATCCCATTAGGTACAGACTAGGAACGGAGGACCCCCAACATCCCATAGGTACAGACTAGGAACTGAGGACCCCCAACATCCATTTAGTTACAGACTAGGAACTGGAGGACCCCAACATCTCATTAGTACAGACAGGAACGGAGGATCCCAACATCTCATAGGTCCAGACTAGAACTGGAGGACCCCCACATCTCATTAGGTACAGACTAGGAACTGGAGGACCCCAACATTCATTAGGTACAGACTAGGAACTGGAGGACCCCACATCTCATTAGGTAAAGACTAGAACTGGGAGCCCCCAACATCCATTAGGTACAGACTAGGAACTGGAGACCCCCAACATCTATCATTAGGTACAGACTAGGACTGGAGGACCCCCAAACATCTAGGTAACAGACTAGGAACTGGAGACCCCCAACATCCTTAGGTACAGACTAGGAACTGGAGGACCCCCCAACATCCCATTAGGTACAGACTAGAACGGGAGGACCCCAACATCTCCATTAGGTACAGACTAGGAACTGAGGGACCCCCCAACATCCCATTAGTACAGACTAGGACTGGAGGACCCCCAACATCTCATTAGGTAACGACTAGGAACTGGAGGACCCCCAACACTCATTAGGTACAACTAGGAACGGGAGACCCCCAACATCTCATTAGTTACAGACTAGAACTGAGGACCCCCACATCTCATTAGTACAGACTAGAACTGGAGGACCCCCCCACCTCATTAGGTACAGACTAGGAACTGGAGGACCCCCCAATCTCATTAGGACAGACTAGGAACTGGAGACCCCCAACATCTCATTAGGTACAGACTAGGAACTGGAGGACCCCAAACATCCCATTAGGTACAGACTAGGAACTGGAGGATCCCCCTCCACCATTGAGAGGATTTCTGAGGAAATTTTCTTCTTTACCTCTTCGCACAAGCCATAGAGCAAAACCGCTTGGAACGTTTAAACTTGTATTCAAAGTCCACTCGCCCGCAGAGCTCACACTTCAGTTTAGGGGGTTCTTCGTTTTTAGATTCTGGAAAATACGAACAGCGAAAAATCATCTAATTACTAAAAAAAAAAATAATAATAATAATAAAAAATAATAACAGTAATACTAATAATAATACTACTTATAAAAGTAGTAGCAAATTAAAATTAGTAATAAAAATACTAATTATAAATAATTAAATAATAGTAGCACTAATAAAATTAGTAATAATAATAATAGTAGTAATTTTAATTACTATCTGTATGTTGTCCCACCCACTTAGATTGTAGCCTTCCGTGCAGGGATCTCAATCCAATGTGTTGAGGCTTGTTGCACATACAATTTATCCATATTTATTATATAGTGCTTCTTAAACCATGTATAAATGTATTTAATTTATTTACTTGTATAATTGCACTTATAGTATATTGTTATAATGTACAGCGCTGCATACACAAGTGGTGTTTAATAAATAATATTATTAATATTATAATAATAGATAGTACACCCTACAGTTTTCCAGCATGCACTTCTTCCCTACAGCCCTGAATTCAGTTACCCAGCATGCACTCTCACCCTACAGCCCTGAATTCTGTTACCCAGCATGCACTCTCACCCTACAGCCCTGAATTCTGTTACCCAGCATGCACTCTCACCCTACAGCCCTGAATTCTGTTACCCAGCATGCACTCTCACCCTACAGCCATGAATCCAGTTCCTTATAGGGCTGTATATAGAAGTAAGTTCTAAGACTGTTTAACTCTGAGTGTGAGGAGTGTCCTGTCGCTCTCGCTCCATTGGAGATCCAAAAACAGCGAGTTTCCCTCCTATTACGTGGGGGGACACGGCATGAAATCCACTAATAGAAACCGCTCCAATCATTACCTGGACGTCCGACAGCAGGAAGGGCCCGGGGATGTTTTGCTGTTGTTTTTTTTATCATTTTGTGACTGGTGGACAATGTTCCCTCTAGCCTTCAATATTTTCTGTGCGCATATAAAATTAAATTGTGTGCGCTCCATACCGCAGCACTTACATTCCAGAAGACTTTTGTGTGCGCACGCCTGCAGAGTTGTGTGCTTAGAGGAGACACTGCTGGTGGAGAAACCTGCCCTTTAAAGAGGGAACACTGCTGGTGGAGAAACCTGCCCTTTAAAGAGGGAACACTGACTGTGGGGAGACACTGCCCTTTAAAGAGGGAACACTGCTGGGGGAGAACCTGCCCTTTAAAGAGGGAACACTGCTGGTGGAGAAACCTGCCCTTTAAAGAGGGAACACTGCTGGTGGAGAAACCTGCCCTTTAAAGAGGGAACACTGCTGGTGAGAAACCTCCCTTTAAAGAGAGCACTGCTGGTAGAAACCTGCCCTTTAAGAGGGGACACTGCTGGTGGAGAACCTGCCCTTTAAAGATTGGACACTTGCTGGTGGAGAACCTTGCCCTTTAAAGATTGGACACTGCTGGTGGAAAACCTGCCCTTAAAAGATTGGACACTGCTGGTGAGAACCCTGCCCTTTAAAGGGGACACTGCTGGTGGAAAACCTGCCCTTAAAGGGGACACTGCTGGTGAAAAACGCTGCCCTTAAAGAGGGAAACTGCTGGTGGAGAAACCTGCCCTTTAAAGAGAAAACTCTGGTGGAGAAACCTGCCCTTTAAAGAGGAAAACTGCTGGTGGAAAACCTGCCCTTTAAAGGGAACACTGCTGGTGGAAAAACCTGCCCTTTAAAGAGGGAACACTGCTGGTGGAGAAACCTGCCCTTTAAAGATTGGACACTGCTGGTGGGAAACCGTCCCTAAAGATTGGACAACTGCTGATGTAGAAACCTGCCCGTTAAAGAGGGAACACTGCTGTGAAAACCTGCCCTTTAAAAGGGGGACACTGCTGGTGGAGAAACCTGCCCTTTAAAGAGGGACACTGCTGGTGGAGAAACCTGCCCTTTAAAAGAGGACACTGCTGGTGGAGAAACCTGCCCTTTAAAGATTGGACACTGCTGGTAGAAACCTGCCCTTTAAAGAGGAACACTGCTGGGGAGAAACCTGCCCTTTAAAGAGGGAACACTGCTGGTGGAAGAAACCTGCCCTTTAAAGAGGAAACTCTGTGGAGAAACCTCCTTTAAAGGTGAAAACTGCGGGGAGACCCTGCCCTTTAAGAGGGACACTGCTGGTGGAGAAACCTGCCCTTTAAAGAGGGAACACTGCTGGTGAGAAACCTGCCCTTTAAGAAGGGAACCTGGGGTGGAGAACAGGCCCAAGAAGGAAACTGCTGGTGGAGAAACCTGCCCTTTAAAGAGGAACACTGCGGTGGAGAAACCTGCCCTTAAAGAGGGAACCTGCTGTGGAGAAACCTGCCCTTTAAAGAGGAACACTGCTGGTGGAGAAACCTGCCCTTTAAAGAGGGAACACTGCGTGGAGAAAACCTGCCCTTTAAAGAGGGACACTGCTGGTGGAAAACCTCCCTTTAGAGGGACCACTGCTGGTGGAGAAACCTGCCCTTTAAAGACGGAAACTGCTGGTGAGAACCCTGCCTTTAAAGAGGGGACACTGCTGGTGGAGAAACCTGCCCTAACATCTCCTCCTGCCTACAAGGTCATTCTATCCGTATGAGATTTCTCCTTTAACTTGGGGGTCTGGTACCTGGCACTAGTGTCTCCTCCATCTCCGAGTCGGTGGTGGTTGTGTTATGTCTTGTTGGGGCAACTTCTCAGCCTGCAGACCATGTGGATATTTCTCCTGTGCTGCTACCAGCAAGAGGAACGACCTACCTGTCAGAAGAGAGAAGATGCAGTCAGCAGACCGTGTGTGAGACTATGGACCAGATGGTTGCGATTGCCATCACTAGGGATCTGGAGGAGAGGATGTAGTGCTGCCATGCTGCACTTCTCTGCATGGCAGGTCAGTGTGTTAAAGAGGCAAACAAATGGATGCACATAAACTCTGTCCTCAGGCTAATCTGACATTTACCAATCAGAACCTGATGTTCCACATGGTCCACATTCTAACCAAGGGAAATTCAGGCTAAAAATGTGTCTTTTCTAAAAAAAAAAAGTCAAGCCTTCCACTCACTTCTAACTCCTCCTCCTACCAAGCCACTGACTCAGACATGCTCAAAGCGATAAGAGATGGACAGAGGTAGGGGGAAGTGAAAGATTATCCTGACTCCCCACTGGAGAACCTCCATTTATGGTGGGTGGTGGTATTTCCTAGGGGTGTAACATGTACTGGGGTGGGGGCAAATACTCCTTCAAGTGGGTGACCCTGTTAAAGGCTACATTGAAAAATACTGGAATAAAGGGCTTATTATGGTTCGCCTATACCGGAAACTGCTGATAACGATGGGTACAGTGGTTTCATTCTTCGACTGTATCACCGCTGTATTAATGGGCCACCACAGTATTATATGGCTGTGGTTGTAAACAAGTGCTACCATTAACCCCTCCCTCTGTATAATTATGGGCTGTACAACACTGCAGCCTTCATTAGAGGAGGATGGCCCAGGATCATAATGGGAACTTGCACCCAGACTAGGGAACGAAGTGTTGTAGCCTCGACCAGGGCCCCCTTTAGACTCACATGGGAGACCCCATCACACGTCCTGACCACAATGGATTAAAATGACACAAGCAAAAAGAATATTGGTTTTGTCCTGATGTCCGTCTGCTACACGACCACTAAACTCAATTTTCCATGAACTGCCCCAACTGCATTCACAAACATCAGAGGAAGGAAGTTAGTTATTGGCTCCCATGGGGAGTCTGTACAGGAAATAGTCACCCCAAGACACACGTAGCATTAGCCCATTTCAGAAGATCATTTCTATGAGACACCATAAGGGAAGCGGGACCCAGGAACAGTTAATACCCGGTCACGTTTATACGTTACACCCAGACCCACCTCTATTGCAGCTCCGATCCTGCAGGACTGTAAAAGCAAAATTAGATCAATAACAAAAAAAACTCTGAGACACAAACAGACACAGAATCTAATCTGCAAAACTTCTCCTCAAACCTGAGTGTGGGCCCTGAGTGACTGCTGGGTGTCTAGAGGGGCCACAAACCCACCCCCATTATTCCCCGTCTATTGACCCTTCTCATCTGGCCGATGATTTGAGATTGAGATTCCATTGGCTCTAATCCCCCCCATAGTGTCTATTGGCTCTAACCCCCTATGTCTTTGGCTCTATCCCCCCATAGTGTCTATTGCTCTAATCCCCCCCATAGTGTCTATTGGCTCTAATCCCCCCATACTGTCTATTGGCTCTAACTCCCCCCATATGGTCGATTGGCTCTATCCCCCCATAATGTCTATTGGGCCTCTAACCCCCATATGTCTATTGATCTACCCCCCCCAAGTGTCTATTGGCCTAACCCCCCAATAGTGTCTATTGCTCTAATCCCCCCTAGTCTATTGCTCTAATCCCCCATATGGTCTATTGGCTCTAATACCCCCACATGGTCTATTGGCTCAATCCCCCCCAGTGTCTATTGGCTCTAATCCCCCCCATAGGTGCTAGTGTGGCTCTATCACCCCCATAGTTCTATTGGCCTAACCCCAATGTTATTGGGCTCTAATCCCCCCATATGGTCATTGGCTCTAATCCCCCCATAGTCTATTGGCTCTAATCCCCCCATAGTGTCTATTGGCTCTAATCCCCCCATAGTGTCTATTGGCTCTAATCCCCCCATAGTGTCTATTGGCTCTAATCCCCCCCATAGTGTCCAACAGTCTCTTACCATCTGCCCTCTCCTTCCCACATTTCCTGCATACTGGCTCCTTCTTAAGTCCCTGTTAATTCCCATGTCTAGGACCCACTGTCACTCATTAACCCCCCACACACTATTTATTCCCAGAATTCCCATGCCTGGGCGGAATTATCCTTACCCGGGGGCTGAGCTCCCTCTTGGATCACAAACCTTCAATGACATGGGTAAGGATCTGTGGTTTGACCACGGCCTGCTGTGGTTTGTTCTCACCCTTCCGGGTGTTTGCTGCGCCAGTGGCTGTCGCGGGCACAGGGGTAAGAGCCGTTCCCGGAGGTCATATCCAAAGCCAGGCCGGGTGCGCTGGAGTCTAGAAGTGAGACAGGAAAAACCTTGTTACAAGAGGAAACTTGGATCATTTAAAATTCATGCAATCACCCATACCCCCATGTCACATAACCCAAACACGCCAATCACCCATAACCGCCATGTCACATAGACCCAACACGCCAATCACCCATAACCCCATGTACATAGACCCAAACACACCAATCACCCAAACCCCATGTCACATAAACCCAACACACTCAATCAATCACCCATAACCCCATGTCACATAGACCCAAACACCCAATCACCCATAACCCATTCACATAGACCCAAACACGCCAATCACACCCATATACCCCATGTCACATAACCCAACACACGCAATCACCCATAACCCCATGTCACATAGACCAAACACGCCACACCCATAACCCCATGTCACATAGACCCAACCACACCACTCAACCCCATAACCCCATGTCACATAGACCCAAACACGCCAATCACCCATAACCCCATGTCACATAGACCCAAACACGCCATCACCCATACCCCATGTCACATAGACCCAAACACGCCAATCACCCATAACCCCCCCTGTCACATAGACCAAACACGCCAATCACCCATACCCCATGTCACATAGACCCAAACACGCCAATCACCCATAACCATTACATAGACCCAACCGCCAAATCACCCACTAACCCCATGTCACATGACCCCAACACCCACCAACACCCATAACCCCATGTCACATAGACCCAAACACCACACACCCATACCCCATGTCACATACCCAACCACACCAATCACACCCATAACCCATGTCACATAGACCCAACACACCAATCCCATACCCATCCACGACCCAACACACCAATCACCCATAACCCCATGTCACATAGACCCAAACACACCAATCACCCATAACCCCTGTCACATACCCCAAATCCCACCAATCACCCATACCCCATGTCACTAGACCCAAACACACCATCACCATAACCATGTCACATAGACCCCAAAACAAACGCCATCACCCATAACCCCATGTCACATAGACCCAAACACAACACACCCATAACCCCATGTCACATAGACCCAAACACACCAATCACCCATAACCCCATGTCACATAGACCCAAACACGCCATCACCCAACCCCATGTCACAGACCAAACACAACACCAATCACCCAAACCCCATGTCACCTTCGACGCATCTCACTTCACGCCATCCCTGCCACTCGCCATCACCCAAGACCAACAGTAGACCAACACCCACCACCCCAAACCAGACAAACCCAAACACCCAATCACCAACCCAGCACATAGACCAACACCCATCACCCAAACCCATGTCACAGACCCAAACACACCAGCACATCACCCATAACCCCATGTCACATAGACCCAAACCGCCATCACCCATAACCCCATGTCACATAGACCCAAACACACCAATCACCCATAACCCCCATGTCACATAGACCCAACACGCCAATCACCCATAACCCCATGTCACATAGACACCCAAACACGCCAATCACCCATAACCCCATGTCACATAGACCCAAACACACCCGCCAAGCACACACTCAATCCCCATGTCACATAGACCCAACACGCCAATCAACCCATAACCCACCATGTCACGCATAAACCCAACACACCAATCACCCATAACCCCATGTCACATAGACCCACACACGCCATCACCCTAACCCCATTCACAAGACCCCAAACACGCAACCAATCACCCAAACCCCATGTCACATAGACCCAACACAACCATACCCATCACCCATGTCACATAGACCCAAACACACAATCACCCAACCCCATGTCCATAGACCCAACACCCAATCACCCATAACCCCATGTCACTAGACCCAACACCACCAATCACCATAATCCCATGTCACCTAACAGGACCCAAACACAACACCCAATCACCCTACCCCAGTGCACATAGACCCAAACACAACCAATCACCCAAAAACCCCCATGCTCGCTCACCCCGCAAACACCCATAACCCCAGGCCTACCCAGCCAATCCTTCATAACAATCGCGTCCAATCTGCCCTACCCCACACCCAATCACCCCATACCCACCCCAGGTCACAGAGACCCAAACACAAACCAAGCACCAAAAACCAGATAACCCATGCAACATTCACTGCCCCCACCCCCCCATTCCTCTCCCCTAGCCCCAAAGACATCAGACCCAAACCACACAAGAACAAAACCCAGCCATAACCAAACACAAAACACACCACACCCAAATAACCCCATGTCACATAACCCAAAACAAACACCCAAATCAACGCACAAGACCCAAACAAAAAAAAACCGACCCCGCACAACCAAACCACCAAGCACCCAACCACACCAGACACCCAACAACCCAACACCAAAACCCAGCACAAGACCACAACACGCCAACACCAAACCCAGGCACAAGACCCAAACACACGCCAATCACCCTCACCCATAACCCCATGTCACATAGACCCAAACACACCAATCACCCATAACCCCATGTCACATAGACCCAAACACAACCAATCACCCACAATACCACCCACATGTCACATAGACCCCAAACACGCCATCACCCTAACCCCATGTCACATAGACCCAAACACGCCAAATCACCCATAACCCCATTCACATAGACCCAAACACCCATCACACCCCATAAACCCCATGTCACCTAGACCAACACCAATCACCCATACCCCATGTCACTAAACCCAACCACCAATACCCATAACCCCATGTCACATAAACCCAAACCCCAACTCACACCTAACCCCATGTCACATAGACCCAACAACACCAATCACCCCATAACCCCATGTCACATAGACCCAAACACCCCAACCACCCATAACCCCATGTCACATAGACCCAAACACCAATCACCCATAACCCATGTCACATAGACCCAACACACCAATCACCCATAACCCCATGTCACATAGACCCAAACACCCAATCACCCATAACCCCTGTCACATAAACCCAAACACACCAATCACCCATAACCCCATGTCACATAGACCCAAACACACCAATCACCCATAACCCCATGTCACATAACCCCAACACGCCAATCACCCATAACCCCATGTCACATAGACCCAAACACGCCAATCAACCCATAACCCCATGTCACTAGACCCAAACACACCAATCACCCTAACCCCTGTCACATGAAACCCAAACCCAATCAATCACCATACCCCATGTCCATAACCCCAACACACCTCAATCACCCATAACCCATGTCACATACGACCCAAACACCCACATCACCCATAACCCCATGTCACTAAACCCAAACACCCAATCACCCATAACCCCCATGTCACTATAACCAAACACACCACACCCATAACCCCATCATAGCCCCAAACACCAATCACCCATAACCCCATGTCACATAGACCCAAACACGCCATCAACCACCTAACCCCATGTCACATAGACCCAACACGCCAATCACCCATACCCCATGTCCATAACCCATAACGCCTACACCAATCACACCCATAACCCCAAGTCACATAAACCCAAACCTCCCATCCCCATAACCCCTGTCACATAAACCCAAACACACCAATCACCCATAACCCCATGTCACATAGACCCAAACAAACACACCAATCACCCATAACCCCATGTCACATAGACCCAACACACCAATCACCCCCTAACCCCATGTCACAGGAGACCCAAACACGCCAACACCCCATAACCCCATGTCCATAACCCAAACACCAATCCCCATAACCCCATGTCACATAGACCCAACACGTCCAATCACCCATAACCCCATGTCACTATAGACCCAAAACAGCGCCAATCACCCATAAAACCACAGTGTAACATGACCCAAACACACCAATCACCCATAACCCCTGTCACATAAACCCAAACACTAATCCCCAAGAATCACATGAACCCACCCTCACATACCCAGTCACATAGACCCACAAGCAACACGCACACCATAAACCCATGTCGCATAGCACCCAAACACGCCAATCACCCATAACCCCAGTCACATAGACCCAACAACCCAATCACCATAACCCCATGTCCATAGACCCAAACACCCAACCCCAACCCTTACATAACCCAACCCATACCCCCCATGTCACATAGACCCAAACACACCAATCACCCATAACCCCGTCATAGACCCAAACAACGCCATATCACCCATTAACCCCCCATGTCACATAGAACCCAAACACACAATCACCCTACCCCATGTCACTCCACAAACACGCCAATCACCCATAACCCCATGTCACATAGACCCAAACACGCCAATCACCCATAACCCCATGTCACATATTATCTAAAATCTGTTTATCTTGGTAACAATCCCTGAACACCTTAATAGACACGTGGGAACCAAACGAAATCCACCAGTAGAGCTGTACTACAAACCTGAATTTGACCGAGATCAACATGATGTCATCACCACCTATCCCCATTTCATACTAGGCATATCTACAACGAGTTGGTTATTTTAGAGACCACGGTGAAGTTTTAGTAGTATAAGCACAACCATTGGTATTGTTATAGTAAACGCGTATATGTATATACAAACCATTATTGGTATGTATTATTGTTTATACACACATATTATTATGTGTTCGTGGACACAGATATTGATTTTATTTTGAAACACGGTATTGGTTGATATTGACACAACGTTATGGTTGTATTTTCATAGTATGTGTGTATAGTAATACACCCACCGCAGTATGGGTATAGTATTTATTATTGTTCTTATACACAACCGACGATATTGGTCGTACTTTATATATTGTATATACACAACAACCGAGTATTGGTATGTAATTTATATACTTGTTATACACAACCCGAGTATGTGTATGTAATTTTATGTATTATACACAACCGAGTATTGGTATGTAGTTTATGTAATGTTTTACACAACCGATATTGGTATAGTATTTATTATTGTATTATACACAACCGAGTAGTTGATAAATCCCTATGGTATTGTATTATATGTATTATAACACCGAGTATGGTATAGTTGCTTATTATGTATTATCCACACAACCGATTATTGGTATTAGTCATGGTATATTTATTATACACAACCGAGGTATTGTATTGTAGTTATTTATGTATATACACAACGAGTATTGGTAAGTATTATTATTGTATTATACACAACAGTGGATAGGATTATTATTATGACACAGTTTTATATGTATTTATCGTGTATTATCACAACCAGTATTGGTATTATAGTAATTTATTATTGTATTATACACAACCGAGTATGGTATTTATTATATACACCAGTTGTAAGTAATATGTATTATGTATCTACAAACGAGTAGTGGTTAGTATTTATTATGGTATTCACAAACGAGTATGGTATTTTGTATTTATATTTTGTTTAGACACAACCGATAGTGTATAGTTTATTAGTATTTAAAGTATTTATTATGTATTATACACACACCGAGTATTGGTTATAGTATTTATTATTGTTGTATACACAAACCGAGTATTGGATAGAAGTATTTAATATTGTATATACACACGAGGGTTTAAACCCCTGTTTCCCATTGGCTAATTCCCCTCCATCTGTATCATGGGTGTGGTGGGGGAATTCCATCATTGAGAGTAAATGGTTCGACCCTGTTCCCATTGGCTAATTCCCCTCCATCATATATCATGGGTTGGCTGGTGAATTCCATTATGAGAGTAAATGGTTGACCCTGTTCCCATTGGCTAATTCCCCTCCAATCTGTATCATTGGGTTGGCTGGTGAAATTCCATTCAATGAGAGTAAATGGTTTGACCTGTTCCCATTGGCTAATTCGTCATCGGGTTCAGGCTGCCAACACCTTAATGTTTCCAATTGAGAAAGGTGAGTATGTGATCCTCTTATAACAATTAACTTTCAGGAGCTTCTCCCTTCTTCAGATCTTGACTGTATCTGGTCAGACAATGTGCCAAATAAAAGATCACTTTCTGGACTTTCAGTTTGGTGTGTGCCAATGTGCACAATACGGCCACAACCAATTCAGCTACTATGGATAGAAGTAGAAGGGATTACTCCTGCACTCTGGTGTGGCTACATGGTAGTGTGTTCACTGAATTGTTTAAAAAATCTTTAAAAGTTTCTGGCTTGGGGTTAGGGAAGGGTTTAAAGCAAAAAATAAATGGGCTAAGATCAAGATCTCTGTAATAAATCAGTTAGAATGACCTTCCGTATATTAAAATTCTTAAAACATCCACTTCTGCCTATCCTCCACTAGGGGCCATGCAGGCTTTATTCTGTGCTGTTCTGATGTTGCTTGGTCTGTATATATACATCCACCACTAGGGGCACTGCAGGCTTTATTCTGTGCTTTTCTGATGTTTGCTTGGTCTGTATATATACCTATCCCCACATAGGGCATGCAGGCTTATTCTGTGACTGTTCTGATGTATGCTGGTCGTATATATACCTATCCTCCACTAGGGGCACTGCAGGCATTATTCTGTGCTGTTCTGATGATGCTTGGTCGTATATATATTATCCTCCACTAGGGGCACTGAGAGGCTTTATTCTGTGCCTGTTCTGATGTTTGCTTGGTCTGTTATATATCTATCACCACTAGGGGCATTGCAGGCTTTATTCTGTGCTGTCTGATGTTTGCTGGTCGTAATATATACCTATCCTCCACTAGGGGCACTGCAGGCATTATTCTGTGCTGTTCTGATGCTTGGCTTGGTCTGTATAGCTCCCAAAATCCTCTGCACACAGGAATAAGATACAAACAAGTATCAGAACAGCACAGAATAAAGCCTGCAGTCCCTAGTGGTGGATAGATATATATACAGACCAACATTAGAACAGTACAGAATAAAGCCTGCAGTGCCCCTAGTGGGGATAGATCATATACAGACCAAACATTAGAACAGCACAGAATTAAAGCCTGCAGTGCCCCTAGTGGCGGATAGGTATATATACAGACCAAACATTAGAAAGTACAGAATAAAGCCTGCAGTGCCCCTAGTGGTGGATAGGTATATATACAGACCAAACTTAGAACAGTACAGATAAAGCCTGGCAGTGCCCCTAGTGGTGGATAGATAATATACAGACCAAAGCAAGCATCAGAACAGCACAGAATAAAGAGCAGTGCCCTAGTGGGGGATAGTATATATACAGACCAAGCAATCATCGAACAGCACAGAGTGAAGCCTGCCGTGCCCCTAGTGGTGGATAGATATATTACAGACCAAGCAATCATCAGAACAGCACAGAATAAAGCCTGCAGTGCCCCTAGTGGTGGATAGGTATATACAGACCAAGAGCAATCATCAGAACAGCACAGAATAAAGCCTGCAGTGCCCCTAGGGTGGTGGATAGGTATATATACAGACCAAGCAATCATCAGGACAGCACAACAGAATAAAGCCTGCAGTGCCCTAGTGGTGGATAGGTATATATACAGACCAAACTTAGAACAGCACAGAATAAAGCCTGCAGTGCCCCTAGTGGTGGATAGGTATATATACACACCAAAACATTAGAACAGCACAGAATAAAGCCTGCAGTGCCCCTAGTGGTGTATAGGTATATATCCACACCAAACATTAGAACAGCACAGAATAAAGCCTGCAGTGCCCCTAGTGGCGGATAGGTATATATACACACCAAGCATAGAACAGCAACAGAATAAAGCCTGCAGTGCCCCTAGTGGTGGATAGGTATGATATACACACCAAACATTAGAACAGCACAGAATAAAGCCTTCAGTGCCCCCTAGTGGTGGATAGGTATATATACACACCAAGCATTAGAACAGCACAGAATAAAGCCTGCGGGCCCTAGTGGTGGATAGGTGCAGAAAAGGAATGTTTTATCATTTGAATAATGGAAGGTCTTTAAATGGATTTTTTTTTTTTTATTTAGAGAGGTTTGATCTTAACCTATTAATTTTTTGCTTTTAACCCGTTCCCTACCCATAATCCAAGCGCAAGCAAGAAAATGTTTTTACTAGGGATATCACTCCAATGGTAAAGGAATAAAATTTGCCTTGTGGTGAAAGAAAGGCCAAGTGTTCTCGGACAATCAGTTGTTTTGATTTTATGCAAATAAGATGTTTACTTTGGCCTTTCGTTGTTTTGTTGCCATACTGCTGTGTCTGTGTCAATACTTGTAGCATTCCCATAAATATATTCATCATCTCAAAACCTTTCCATTGATTAGAATAAGGGAGATTTCCATGTTCCACACTGCGGGAGGCTGGGATGCGGAAATACACTATCACTGTATGACAAATGACTTCTTGTTCACCAGTTAAAAAACCAATCATAGCACCGTTGGCTACCTGGTCCTGGGATTTGTGTTAAAAGCCTGGGGGGAGCGTCTAAGAGGGGCCATAGATGCAACAACCCCATTTGTACAATATTGTGGGCACATTGGACCATGGACATTTGATCTGTTCCCTCTTGATCATAATTAATAAAAAAACATCATTGTGATTGTACAATTGATATTGTTGCATGATGGGCCCCATAAGGAAAAAACATCTGAGGTGCAGTCTGCAAAGGCTTTTACAGCAGGAGGCAAGGAGCAGCCTCGTGCTAGTGTGGAGTAAAATGTTCCCTCTGTCCATATTTTATGGTAAGTAATAAAGATTTTGTTCTCCTAGTGAAGGGCTGGGGGAAGCAACTTGATTTTTGACCTTTTACCAGCTCAATTTTAAACATTTTTTATGATGGTTTTAATTGTCCCTTTAATCTGCTTTTTATTACAGTTTGTTTTTTGTTACCGCCACTGGTGGGCTGTAGGACTCTCCACTATGGGTAAGATGTATTAAAGGGGCACTGCGCTCTTCCTCAATTCCACAGGTAGGGGGCCCTATAGCACTTGAATAGAGGAAACTCAAACCCTCCCATTTCCCGGTATAGAATTTCCTCGCTGCGTTACGCATTTTAAGCCTTAACCATATTGTTATTTTTACAGTGTGTTTTCTATTGTTTGCCCCTTATCCTGCTTCTTAACCTGTATTTTGTTTTTTGGTTGCAAGATTGAATTTACCCTTGGCGTGGTAAATAATGTTAAAATAAGCTAATATACATGATTAACACTTTTTTTTTCTAATATGAAATACAAGCCACATGTATTTAGGAGTAGCTATCTCTTTAAATGAAACGATAGGGGTCTTGTTGCTGCAGAAGGGACAGTAATGAAATTGTCCGGGCTTGAAAACACCGGTTTGCGTTGTATGAAAGTGAGAACATGGGGGTGGGGGGGGGGGACGTTTAATATTTGTATCTGTGTGAAAATAAAAATGTAAATGCAACATTTTAAAAACTTTCCTATTTGAATTGTTCGTTTTTCTGTAGATTTGTATTTACTAAAGTAAAGTTACATTGCTTTGTTTGTATAAGCAGGCCAAACCCAGGGGGTGAGCTCTTACTTCCGCACCCGAGGTACAGGTTACCCAGAGGAGATGAGTGGGGCTCAGGGGAATAAAATTGTCCTTTTAGTTGGGAGGAAGCAGTGTTGAGTGGGGGGGCTCTAATAGGAGATGGTAAGTGAGGGTTCAGGTACAGAAAAGGACATGTATATTACATACAGTAGTAATTTCTATCCAATCACATATCCACAGTGTTAGATAAATGTTAAATCACTTACTACTGCTACATTAAAGAATCGTTGTGCGCCCTATGTGACTCACACAGCAAGGTAGCGCCTTTTGTTATAGTCATGGTGACTTACTCTAATCAGCCACTTCTATAGCTAAGGTCAAAATCTTCCGGTGTGTGATCCCTTTACCCAGTCACTTTCTACGCAGGGGGTCAGGGACCTTCCTGGTACGTGCCATGTTGACTTCCTCAATAGTCACTTCTACAGCTGGGTCAGGGACCTTCCTGGTACGTGTTATGTGACTTCCTCTAATCAGTCACTGTGCTTACAGCTGGGGTCAGGTTCCTTCCGTGGTACATGCCAATGTGGACTTCTCTATCAGCCACTTCCTACAGCTGGGGTCAGGGACCTTCCTGGTACGTGTCATGTGACTTCCTCTAATCAGTCACTTGCCTACAGCGTGGGGTAGGTTCTTCCTGGTACGTGCCATGTGACTTCCTCTAATCAGCACTTCTACAGCTGGGTCAGGGACCGTTCCTGGTACGTGCCATGTGACTCCTTTAATCAGTCACTTCCTACATGGGGCTGGGGTCAGGGACCTCCTGGTACGTGCATGTGACTTTCCCAATCAGCCACTTCCTGACAAGCGGGATTAGGTTCCTTCCTGGTACGTTTCTTACAGTTTTTGCTTAAATAAAATAAATCTGCTTAAGTTCCTACAAACCAAAGTTCACAAATAAAAAAATAAAAAACCACATTCAGAATTCCGAGCCGTTTGAATATTAAACAGGATTTATGAATGATCCGTTGTTTTAAAATAGAGTTTTTTTCCTAAAGAAACCGTGAACGTTGGGAGCAGAGAAGTTCCTTATTATGACCGACCTCACACTAATGGAATCACTAGTACGGGACCCACACAGTCCAGGAATATGACAATAAATGGGAAAATAACACCATTATGTTCTCAATCTCGTACAAACAGGGCAAAATGTCCACCAACCAATCAAACCAGGACCCTCTCCAGGATCCCTCTGCCGGAACAGGATCCCCTCTCCGCCCCTGGAACCAGGATCCCCTCTTGCCTGGGAACCAGGATCCCCTTCGCCCTGGAACCAGGGATCTCCGTCCCTCTCATCCCTAGAACCAGGACTCGTGTCCCTCTCTCCCTAGAACCAGGATCTCCGTCCCCTTCCTCCCTAGAACAGCAGGATCTCCGTCCCCTCTCCTCCCTAGAACCAGGAATCTCCGTCCCCTCTCCTCCAGAACCAGGATCTCCGTCCCCCTCTCCTCCCTAGAAACCAGGATCTCACGCCCCTCTCCTCCCTAGAACCAGGATCTCCGTCCCCTCTCCTACCCTGGAACCAGGATCTCCGTCCCCTATCCTCCCTGGAACCAGGATCCCTCTCCTCCCAGAACCAGGGAAGAAAATAACACCATTATGTTCTCAATCTCGTACAACAGTGCAACTGTTCCCAACCAACCACAGCAAACCAGGATCCCTCGCCGCCCTGGAACAGGATCCCCTCTCCGCCCTGGAACCAGGATCCCCTCTCCTCCCTAGAACCAGATTCTCGTCACCTTTCCTCCTAGAACCAGGATCTGTCCCCTTCCTCCCTAGAACCAGGATCTCCGTCCCTCTCAATCCCTAGAACCAGGATCTCGTCCCCTCTCCTCCCTAGAACCAGGATCTCCGTCACCCTCTCCTCCACTAGAACAAGGATCTCCGTCCCCTATCCTCCCTAGAACCAGGACTCTCGTTCCCCTTCCTCCCTAGAACCAGGATCTCCGTCCCCTTCTCTCCCTAGAACCAGGATCCTCCGTCCCCTCTCTCCTAGACCATCGTTCTCTCCCTAGAACAGGATCTCAGTCCCTCTCTCAATGGAACCAGGATCTCCGTCCCCTCTCCTCCCTGGAACAGGATCCCTTCCTCCCGGAGAACCAGGAATCTCCGTCCTAGCCTCTCCTACCTAGACCAGGATCTCCGTCCCACTCTCCTCCTGGAACCCAGGATCTCGTCCCCTCTCTCCCTGGAAACAGGATCGCCGTTCCCCTCTCCTCCTGGAACCAGGATCCCTCCGCCCTGGAACCAGGATCCCCGTCCCCTCTCCGTGGAACCAGGATCCTCTCCCCCTAGAACCGGATCTCCGTCCCCTCTCCTCCTAGAACCAGGATCTCCGAACTCCGCCCATCTCCTCCCTGGAACCAGGACTCCGCCCCTTCTCCTCCCTGGAACCAGGATCCACTCTCCGCACCTGGAACCAGGATCCCCTCTCCGCTGGAACAGGATCCCTCCTCCCTAGAACAGGATCTCCGTCCCCTCTCCTCCCTAGAAACCAGATATCCGTCCCTCTCCCCGGAAACCAGGATCAGTCCCCTCTCCTCCCTGGAACCAGGATCTCCGTGAACCCTCCTCCTCCCTGGAAACCAGGATCCCCTCTCCGCCCTGGAACCAGGATCCCCGTCCCTCTCCGCCCTGGAACAACAGGATCCCTCCCTCCCTAGAACCCGGATCTCCGTCCCTTCCTCCCTAGAACCAGGATCTCCGTCCCATCTCCTCCCTAGAACCAGGATCCGTACCCTCTCTCCCTAGAACCAGGATCTCCGTCCCCTCTCCTCCCTAGAACAGGATTCCGTCCCTCCTCTCCTAGAACCAGGATCTCCGTCCCCTCTCTCCTAGAACCAGGATCTCCGTCCCCTCTCCTCCCTAGAACCAGGATCCCCATCTCCTCTCATTCCTTGGACATTGTCAGGACAATGACAGGAAATCCACCAGACTGGAGATTCTGTTAGTAGGTTAGGAAGGTCCTTGAGCTGTTGATTCTGAGCAAAAGAGCTTCGGGCCGGGGCCCAGTTAATGTTCATGTGCCTCATGGATGGTCTCTTTAAGCAAAGAAGCAGCGCCTGGCCGTCTATCTCCCGTGCCCGAAATTCTCTGAGATTTCCTGGCCTCCTGTGTGAGAAGGGAGGGGAAAGGATTAGGGAGTAGACGGCCAATCGTATCAAACGCGCCAAGCCAAAAGGGGAAACGTGCACACAAGCCTTATTAAACCGGTCTAAAGCACTGAACAGAACAGGCTAAAGGGAGTATAAAAGCTGTAATAAAGAGTGCAAGAAAGGCTAAAATAGAAATGTAATATCGGATTGCAGAACCAAAGCAAAGTCCCAAACCCCAAAATTGTTTTTTTTTTTAGATATAAATGGTAAAAGATGAGGAATGAGAAATGTGGGCACATTAGTTTAAATAATGGGGCTGAGGGGTTGTAGAGGTGCCGAAAAGGTAATCTGCTAAACCGTTCTTTTTTACATCGGTTGTACTGTGTTGAGAATCCTTGTCCTAAAGTAGGGATTCTAGAATATTCAGGGAGTAAGAAGAGAAAAGAAAGAGTAAATGAGATTTCACATGGGAACCGGGATGAGGAGGATATGGTACGGAAAACAATTCATGACAAATGTTAATATCAATAAAGCGCCAGGACCAGAGGATTGCATATGGATTTTTAAAAGAGCTTAGTTCAGTTATCTAGACCACTGTGATGCCATATTGTCAAGATTCGCTTTTGTCTGGCGGATGTGCCGCTGGATCGGAAAAAAAAAGCCAATTTAATATACCATATTCAATAAAGGTTAGTCGTTCACATGGCAGCCTGACGGTAAATATAGACCTGTAAGACCTAAAACATCCAAGTGGTTAGGGAAGGTGGCTGGAAACTTTGTTACGGAAATGATTGTCTCCGAGATCACTTAGTAGTGAGCGATTAAAATAGTCTCCAATTATTTTGAAAAAGTAGGAGTTGAAGATGCGGTGATTGATATATGTTTATGCAATGTAGAGGTAATTCGCACGGTGATGTGTTTATGTGAAGATGAGAAGAAGTAAGTACAGCGGGTTGTAGGATTTTAGTGTTTAATGTGAGTAGAAGTTAGATTCCAGGTACAGCGGGGAGTGATATTGGTTTTATGGAAGAAAATGTGAGAGTAAGAAGTGAGATTCAGGTACAGCTGGGTGGTGGATTGTGTGATATATTTGGAATTATTTATGATGAAGCTGAGTTAGAAAGTTAGAGCAGGTGCATCAGGGGGAGATTCAGGGATGGATGTGATCTATTTGGATTTTTATGAGTGAAGTGACGTAAGAAGTTAGTTCAGGTACAGCTGGTGGATGAGGTGGAGTGATATATTAGATTATTTTGATAAGTGGTGAAGTGCAGTAAGCAGTTAGCATCATGGTACAGACTGGTCGAGAGTGTTTTTTATAATTTGTTATATATATATAGATTTTTATATTTGATTGGATGAACGTGAGAATAGTTAGATCAGGTACAGCGGTGGATTGGATAGATTTGGGATTTTATGAGAAAGTGAGTAAAAAGTGCGTGATTCAGGACAGCGGGGTGTGAATTTGGATTTTATTTTTTATGATTGAAGGGTAAGAAGGTAGATTCGGTAACAGCGGTGGTGGTGGATATATTTGGATTTTATGTGAAGGAAGTAAGAAGTGAGACACATTCAGGGAACAGCGGGTGGATGTGATATTATTTGGATGTTTATGGTGAAGTGTGAAGTGAAGTGGTAAAGAAGTTGATTCAGGTACAGCGGGGGGGAGGGATGTATATATTTGGATTTTATGATGAAGTGAAGTTAAGAAGTTAGATTCAGGTAAGCCGCGGTTGGATGTGTATATATTGGATTTTATAGTGATGCAAGTAAGATGAGTAAGAAGTTAGATCAGGTTACCGCGGTGGGATGTGGCATATATGGATGTTTGATGAGCGAGTAAGTACGGAAGAAGTTAGATTCAGTGTACAGCGGTGGATGTATATATTTGGATTTATGATATAGAGTAAGATAAGGAAGTAGAGTTCAGGACAGGCGGTGGATTGGATATATTTGGATTTATGATGAAATAGTGAGGTAAGAAGTTTAGATTCAGGTACAGCGGGGTGGATGTGGATAATTTTGGATTTTATGATGAAGGAGAAGAGGTTAGATTCAGTTAGCGTATGGGGATGTTGGATGTGATCTATGATTTTATGATGAATGAAGGTTGAGTAAGAAGTTAGAAGGTACGGCGAAGTGGATGGTTCGCGGTGGATGTGATATATTTGGATTATTGATGATGAACAGGAGTAAGAAGTTAGATTCGGTCAGCGGTGGATGGATAGGATTTGGTTTTATGAGAGGAGAAGAAGTTTGTAAGAAGTTAGATTCAGGGTACCAGCGGGTTGGATGTGTGATATATGATGGATTTGTAGGAAGTGAGTAAGAGTTAGATCAGGTACAGCGGTGGTGTGATATATTTAGGGATTTGATTGATGAATGAGTAAGAAGTTAGTCAGGTACAGCGGTTGGATGTGAAATTTGGATTTTATGATGAAGCGAGTGAGAGAAGTTAGATTCAGGTACACGTAGGTGGATGTGATTATATTTGGATTTAGTCGATAAGGAGTAAGAAGTAGATTCAGGTTACAGGGTGGGGGAGTGATTAATTTGGATTTATGATTAGAAGTAGAGTAAGAAGTTAGATTCAGGTTACAGCGGGTTGGATGTGATATATTTGGAATTTATGATAAGTGAGTAAGAAGTTAGATCAGGTACGTCGGTGGTAGTGATATATTTGGATTTTATGATGAAGTCGAGTAAGAAGTTACGGAAAATTAGATTCAAGACAGCGGTGGATGTGATATATTTGGATTTAGTGATGAAGGAAGAAGTAGAGAAGTTGAGTAGTTCAGTACAGTGTGGATGTGATATATTTGGGATTTTATTGATGAAGCGAGAGAGTAAGAAGGTTAGATTCAAGGTGACAGCGGTGGTGTGGATATTTGGATTTCTTGATAAGCTGGAGTAATAAGTTAGATTACAGTACGTCGGTGGATGTGATATATTTGGATTTCGATATGATTGAAGCGAGTAAGAAGTTAGATTCAGGTAACAGCGGGGATGTGATATATTTGATTATGATGAAGGAAGTAAGAAGTTAGATTCAGGGTACACGCTGGGTGGGGGATGATATTTGGATTTATGATTGAACGAGGTAAGAGTTCAAGTATTGATTCAGGTAAGCGCGTGGATGTGATATTGTGGATTTTATGATGAAAAGCGGAGTAATAAGTTAGATTTCAGTACAGCGGGGAGGATATTTGGATTTTATGGAGATAGTTGGGAAGAAGTTTAGATTCAGGTACAGGCGGTGGATTGGTGTGATATATTTAGGATTTTATGATGAAGTGAGTAGAAGTTTAGATCAGGGTACAGCGGTGGACTGGGATATATTTGGATTTTATGAGAAGTGAGTAAAGAAGTTAGATTCAGGTACAGCGTGTGTGTATATATTTGGATTTTATGATGACGTGGTGAGTAAGAAGTTAGCTTCAGGTACAGACGTGGTGATGTGTAATTTGGATTTATGGATGAAGGTGGTAATGAAGTTAGATTCAGGTACAGGGCTGGTGGAGTGTGATATATTTGGATTTTATGATGAAGTGAGTAAGTAAGTTAGAATAGGTCCAGCGGTGATGTGATATATTTGGATTTTATGGAGGATAGAAGTGAGGAAGAAAGTTAGATCAGTACAGCGGTGCGATGTGATATATTGGATTGTTGATGATGGTAAGAGTATATTTCAGGTACAGCGGTGGATGTGATAATATGTTGGATGTTTATGATTGAAGGAGTAAGAAGTTAGATTAAGTGGAACAGCGGGAGGGTAGGGATATATTTGATTTATGATTGACTGAGCAGTAAGTTAGATTCATGGTACAGCGGGTGGATGTGACTATTTGGATTTTTATGGCAGAAGTAGGAGTAAGAAGTTAGATTCAGGTACGCGGTGGAGTGTGATATGATTTGGATTTTTGATGAGAGGAGTTAGACGTAGATCAGTACAGCGGTTGGATGGATATATTGGTTTATGATGAAACGCGAGTAAAGAATTAGATTCAGGTTTACAGCGGGTGGATGGTGATATATTTGGCTTTTATGATTTGAGCGAGTGAGTAAGCAAGTTAGTTCAGGTACACGCGTGGAGTGATATATTGGATTTATGATGGGATGAGGGTAAGAACGTTAGATTCAGGGTACATGCGGTGGGTGATTGATATATTGGATAGTTTATGATGAAGATGAGGTAAGAGTTAGATTCAGGTACGCGGTGGGATGGATGTGAGATATTTGGATTTATGATGAAGTGAGTAAAATTAGATTAGGTACAGCGGTGGATGTGTATATTTCGATTTTATGGATGAAGGTGAGTAAAGAAGTTGATGTCAGGTACCAGGTGGATGTGACTTATATTTGGATTTTATGATGAGTAGAGTAAGAAAGTTAGATCAGGACAGCGGTGGAGTTGATATATTTGGATTTATGATGAAGCGCGAAGTAACGAAGTTAGAATTCAGGGGACAAGGGGCGGTGTGGATGTGATATATTGGATTTATGATGAAGTCGGTAAAAGTTAGATTCAGGTACAGCGGTGGAGTGGTAATTATTTGGAGAGTTTATGATGAAAAGGAAGTGAAGATGTAAGGGAGTAGAAGTAGATCAGGTACAGCGGTGGATGGTGATATATTTGGATTTAGAGAGTGCGAGTAAGAAGTTGAAAGTAAGTTAGATTCACGGTTTACAGCGGGGGGTGATTGTGATGATTTGGATTTATGATTGAAGCGTCAGTAAGAAGTTAAGATTTAAGGTCCAGCGGTTGGACAGTGCAGATATATTTGGATTTTATATGATTTGAAGCGAAGCGAGTAAGAAGTTAGATTCGTTGACAGCCGTGGATGGGATTATTGGATTTTATTATGTTAGAAGTTAGATTTTAATCAAGTGTGGAATTGGATTTATGATGCGAGTAGTAGGGGAGTTAGATTCAGGTACAGGGTTGGATGTGCAGATATTTGGATGTATTGATGAAGTCAGTAAGAAGTTAGATTCAGGTATTCAGCGGTTGAGTGAATTAGGATTTGTTAGGATAGTGAGTGATTAGGTAAGCTTGATGGATAATATTGTTATTGATGATGAAGTGGAGTAAGAAGTTAGCAGTCAGGTACGCGGGTGGATTGGTGATATATTGGGATTTATGATGAAGTAGAGTAAAGAAGTTAGATCATGGTACAGCGGGTGTTGGAGGATGGGATATTTGGATTTTATGATCTGAAGAGACTAGAAGTAAGAAGGTAGATTCAGGTACATCGGGCGATTGGATGTGTATGATTATGATATGAGTAAGAGTAGATTGGTGTGGATGGGATAAGTGATAGATGCATGAGAGTAGAAGTTAGATTCAGGTACAGCGCGTGTGGGTGTGGATGGATATATTTGATTTTATGAGAAGTAGAGTAAAGAAGTTAGATTCAGGTACAAGCGGTGGATGTGATTATTATTTGATTTTATGAGAGTGAGTAGAGTTAGTTTCAGTACACTGGGGTGTGGAGTTGTGAGTGTTATTTGGGGAATGTTAGAGAAAGTGAAGAAGTTAGATTCAGGTAAACGGTTGGAGTGGATATTGTGTTTTATGATGATGAAGGAGTAAGAAGGTAGAGTTCAGGTACAGCAGGTGGATGTGGTATTATCTTGGATTTTATGATGAAAGCGATAGTAAGAAGTTAGATCAGGTACCGCGGATGGGATGGGATAGTATTTGGATTTATGATAAGCGAGTAAGCAAGTTAGATTCAGGTTACAGCGGCGTGGAGTGATATATTTGGGTGTTATATGATGAAAGGAGTAAGAAGTTAGATGCTTACAGGTACAGCGGGGATGGATATTTGATTTATGATGAAGTTGACAGAGTAGATTCAGGTACGCTGGTTGGTGTGACTGGATGATTTATATGAAGTTGGAGTTAGATCGTACGTGATGTAATGGATTGATGAATGAAGAAGCACCTTAGATTCAGGGTACAGCGGGATGGGGGGGAGTGATTATTTGGATTTATGAGAAGTAGAAGAAGTTATTGATTCAGGTACAGCGTGGATGTGATATATTTGGATTTATGATTGAATGCGAGTAAGAAGTTAGATTCAGGTATACAGCGGGGGGGATGGGATCATATGTGGATTATTATGATAAAGTGAGTAAGAAGTAGATTCAAGGTACAGTGGTGGAGTGGTGTGGTATATTGAATTTAGTATGATGAAGTAAAAGTAGAGTTAGATTCAGGTATTCAGGGTGGGAGTGATTACATTTGGATTTTATGATGAAGTGAGTAAGAACGTTAGATTCATGGTACAGCGGGTGGATTGTGATATATTTGGATTTTATATGATGAAGTGAGTATAGAAGTTAGAGTCAGGTACAGCGGTGGATGTGATATATTTGGATTATGATAGAAGCGAGTAAGAAGTTAGATTCAGGTTACAGGCGGGCTTGGATGTGATTATTTGTGATTTTATGATGAAGGCGGTAGTGTAAGACGTTAGATTCAGGTACAGCGGTGGATTGTGATATATTGGATTTTATGATGAAGTGAGTAAGACGTGTTAGATTTCGGTTACGCTGGGGGTGTGATGGTGATGTGATATGATTTGGATTCTTATGATGAAGTGGAGTAGGTTAGCAGTCAGGTTACAGGGGTGTGGATGGTGGATATATTGGATTTTATGATGAGCGAGTAAGAAGTTAGATCCGGTTACAGCGGAGGCGTGTGGATGTGGTATATTGGATTTTATGATTGAAGTGAGTAAGAAGTTGAGTTCAGGACAGCGGTGGAGGCTTGGATGGGATATTATTTTGGGATTTTTAATGATTGAAGGAGACGAGTAAGAAGTTGGACTGCAGGTTACAGCGGTGGGATGTGATATATTTGGATGTTTATGATTTGAAGCGAGTAAGGAAAGTTAGATTCAGGTAACAGCGGTTGGATGTGATATATTTGATTTATGATGAAGCGAGTAGTAAGAGTTAGATTCAGGTACAGCGGTGGATGGTGTGATATATTTGGATTTTATATGATGAAGTGAGCTAAGAAGTTAGATTTCAGGCACAAGCTGTGGATGTGGGATATTTGGTATTTTGCGGAAAGCCTTACTTGTACTGTGCCCATAGGCGACTAATGTATAACTGAGGACTGTTGGCCTTGAAGAAACAGTTGTTCGATGGAATAGGAAACTGGTTATTGACGCAACAGGAGAGTGGTGGTTAATGGACGCTACATATGTGGGTAAAGTTCTTAAGCGAGTTCCTCAGGGTTTGGTACTGGGGCACTCTGATTAATCTGTTTATAGACTAGACTAGAAAGGGGCATTGAGAACAAGGGTCTCTGTGTTTGCTGATGAAAAAACTGCAAGGCTTTGGAAAACTTCCAATGATGTGCAAGTGCTGCAAGTTAGACCTATTAGATGATTATCAAATGGCCGCACGCACCCCAGGAGCCGACCAGAGATACCCCGCAGAAGGGGATCAATGTTGATAAAGTACAGGTGATTGCAGTTGGGATTTAATAATCCCGTGTGCCACCCTACACCATAAATAACCTGTGTTAAAGGCAATCTGAATGGAAAAAGTTTGGGGGTTTGGTTTTGGTAGTAACAGACTTTAGCTTGTAGCAAACAATTGCCAGGGTAGCAACGGCTAAAGCTATGAAGGATATTGTCTGTATTAAAGAGGGGAATAGATTTCAAGAGAGAAAAATATATTTCTCCCTCTTTACAAGGCACTGTAAGGCTCTCAGTTGGATATGCGGGATTTGCAGTTTGGATTCCCATATACAAAAGGGGACATTCTTGGAAATGAAGAAGAAGTTCAGAGAACGGCGCAAATAATTAATAGGGGTAATGAGGGGGGCTTGACGATACAGGACAGATAGAAAGTTAACCTAAATTAATAAGGGGAATGAGGGGCCTGGGACTATGCAGGAGATAGCTTGAAACAGTTGTGCATGTTACATGGAGAGAAGCACGTTTGTGTAGGGTGATATGATAACATAATACACAATATTACAAATATATTTAATGGGCCTAACAGTGAACTTTCGCTGGGCATGTTCACAATAAGGTCATTATCAGAGGACCCGTGGACATCCTGTTTAGGTTGGGAGAAAAGAAGTTTCATCTTACGGTTAGAGGAAAAGTTTCTTACAGTGGAGAACGCGTGATGAAGCCAAGTGGAACTGTCTTCCAGCAGATGTTGGTAATGGCAAGTTCATAATAGCTTTAAAAAGGCCTGGAAGTTTCTAAACCTAAACAATATTGAGACTACTGATTAATTACATATACTGTAGTTATGGTTTTGGTACGGTTAGTAATAGATTCTGAAACTGGACCCCAGTATTCACCGTCTCTTGGACAGAGTATTTCTATACATGATGTCTATACACCGATATGGAATCCCTGATAAGTAATAGATCTGTAACTGACCCCAGTATTCACCGTCTCTATGTACAGAGTAATTTCTATAATACCGATGTTATTACACCGATTGGAATCCCGATAAGTAATAGTATCGTACACTGACCCCCGAGTATTCACGAATGTCTCTATGTCGAGTAGTTTTTGACAGAATGTTATACCACGATATGGAATCCCCTGATAAGTAATACGATTCTGTAAATGAACCCCAGTATTCACCGTCTCTATGTACAGAGTATTTCTACTCTGACAGATGTCTATGACACGATGATATGAATCCCGATAAGTAAAGACAGATTCTGTAACTGACCCCAGTATTCACTGTCTCTATGTACAGAGTATTTTCTATACAGAATGTTATTACACCGATATGGAATCCCTCGATGAAGTAATAGATCTGTAGAACTACCAGTATTCACATGTCTCTATGTAAGAGTATTTTCTCTATAAGATGTCTATACACGATATGGAATCCCCGCGAAAGGTAATAGATTTGCTGTAAAATGACCAGTACTCACTGTCTCTATGATCGAGTATTTTCTATACAGATGTCTATACACCGACGTGGAATCCCCGTATAAATAAGTAAGATCTGTACTACGCCCAGTATATCCTGTCTCTATGCTACAGAGTATTTTCTTATTCAGATGTCTGATACACCGATAGGAATCTCCGATAAAGTTAATTGATTTACTGTAACTGACCCCGTATAACGTCTCTAGTGACAGAGGTTTGATTTACAGATGTCTATACACGATATGGAATACCCTGATAAGTAATAGATTCTGTAACTGACCCAGTTTCACGTCTCTATGTACAGAGTATTTTCTAGACAGATGTTCTATCACCGATGATGGAATCCCTGATAAGTAATAGATTCTGTAACTGACCAGATTCACCGTCTGCTATGTACAGGGTATTTTCTATACAGATGTCCATACACCGTATGGCAATCCATCGTAAGTAATAGATTTCTTGTAACTTGGACCCAGTAATTCCGTCTATAGTGTACAGAGTATTTTCTATCCAGATGTCTATACCACCGATATGAATCCCTCGATAAGTAAAGATTGCTGTAACTGGACACCACGGTATTCACGTCTTTGGTACAGAGTTGTTCTATAACAGATGTCTACACGACGATTATGGATCCTTACCGATAAGTAAAGATTCGTAATGACCCCAGTATTCACTGTTTCTATGTACGAGTATTTTCTACAGATTGTCTTACACCGATATGGAATCCTGATGAAGTAATATGATTTCTGTAACTGACACCGTATTCACGTCCGTCTCCAGGGTACGAGTATGTTCTTTACAGATGTCTATACACCGATATGGACATCCCGCGATAAGTTAAACAGATTCTGTAACGACCCCAGTTTCACCGTTCTCTTATGACAGAAGTATTCTCTACAGACTAGATGTCTATTACACCGACTATGGATCCCTGTAATAACAGATTCTGGAAACTGACCCCGATAAGTATCTTGTACGACCGGTATTTCTCTTATCAGAGTAAGTTTCTATCAGTGCTCTATACACCGATATGGATATCCCTGATAAGATATAGATTCTGTAACTGACCACGTCTGCACCTTGTCTCATGGTACAGAGTATTTTTATACAGATGTCATACACCGATATGGGAATCCGATAATTAAAGATTCGTAACTGACCACGGATTCACCGTTCTCATGTAAGGAAGTATTTCATACCGAGGCTATATACACCGATATGGACCCTGATAAGAATAGATTCTGTAACTGACCCGAGATCACTGTCTATGATGTACAAGAGTTTTTCAATTACAGATGTATATACAACCGATATGGAATCCCCGAGAAGTAATCAGATTCTGTAACTCTGACCCGGTATCACCGTCATCATGTACAGAGTATTTCTATACAGAATTGTCTATACCCGATATGGAACCGATAAGAAATAGATTTCCTGGTAACTGACCCCAGTATTCACTATCTCTATGTACAGGAGTATTTCTGAACCGATGTCTATACACCCGATATGATACCCCTGATTAAGTAATAGATTCGGTAACTCCCCAGTATTCCACCGTCTCCTTGTACAGAGTATTTTCCCTATACAGATGTCCTATATACGATATGGAATCCTCGATAAGTAATAGATTCTGTAACTGTCCCAGTATTCACGTCTCTTATGTACAAGAGTATTTTCTAACAGAGTCTTACACCGATATGGAATCACGATAAGTGAATCAGATTCTGTACTACGTCCCAGTATTACTGTCTCTATGTACAGAGTATTTCTATAAAGATGTCTATATACCTATGGATCCCCCTGATAAGTATACAAGATCTGTAAACTGCCCAGTATTCACTGTCTCATGTGAAGGAGTATTTATACAGATTGTCTAACACCGATATGGAATCCCTGATCAAGTACATAGATTCTGTAAATGTCCCCAGTATTCGCTCTCTATGACAGAGTATTTCTTATACAGATTCTATACACGATTTTATGAATCCTTGATATAGAATAGATCTGTAACTGACCCCAGTTCACCTGTCTCTATGTACAGATACTTTTCTATTAACAGTGTTATACACCGTATAGGAATCCTGATAAAGATTAATAGATTCTGTAACGACCCCAGCTAGCACTAGTCTCATCGTACAGAGTATTTTCTATACAGAGTATATCTGCTATTAATCCCGATATGAAGTCCAATAGATAATTAAGATTCGACAGACCCAGTATCACGTTCGTATGTACAAGCTATTTTTCTTACAGAGTGTATATAACCGATATGGATCCCTGATTAAGTAACTAGATGTCTGGAAGGACCCCAGATTACCCGTCTATGTACAGGTAGTATTTCTTACAGATGTCTCTTCCACCGATATGGAATCCCTGATAAGTAATAGATTCTGTAAACTGGACCCCAGTATTCACCTTCTATAGTAAGCAGAGTTTTTTCTATACAGATTGACGATACAGATATGGAATCCCTGATAAGTAATAGATTTAACTGGACCCCAGATTAGCTCGTCTCTATGTACAAGAGTGTTTTTCTATACAGATGTCTATACACCGATAGGGAATCCCTGATAAGATAGATTTGTGTAATGCCCAGATTCACTTGTCTCATGTAAGAGTATTTTCATTATACAGCTATGGATATACACCGATATGACTCCCGTATAAGTAAAGTAGATTCATGAAAATCGTGACCCCAGTACTTCACCTGTCTCTATGTACAGAGTACTTTTCTATACAGAGTCTTAACACCGATATGGAATCCCTGATAAGTAATAGATTCGTAAAGGATCCCTCAGATTCACTTGTCTCTGATGTACAGAGTATTTTCTATACAGATGTCTATACCACCACCGAAGGAATCCGGATAAGTAAATAGAAGTATGAGCTGTAACGACCCCCGAGTATTCACGTGCTCTTATGTTACAGAGTATTTCTATACAGAGTCTTATACACCTGATATGGAATACCTGATAATAACAGATTCTGAAACTGGACCCCGTGATTCAACTCTCTTATTAAGATAGTATTTTCTATACAGATGTCTATACACCTGATATGGAATCCCTTGGAAGTAATATGATTCTGTAACTGCACCCAGTATTCACGCTCTCATGTACAGAGTATTTTTCTAACAGATGTCTATAACCGATATGGAATCCTGGATAAGTAATAGATTCTGTAAACTGACCACATATTCACCGTCTCTAGTACAAGAGTATTTTCTAACAGATGTCTATACCCCGATATGGAATCCCTGATAAGTAATTAGATCTGTAACTGACCACAGTCATTCACTCGTCTTCATGTACAGAGTAGTATATGCTATACAGATGTATATACATCTAATATGGAATCCCCATGAAGTAATAGATTCTGTTAACTGACCCCCGGATTTCACCGGTTCATTGTACAGAGTATTTTCATACAGATGTCGTTACACACGATTATGGAATCCCTGATAAGTAAAGATTCTGCTAAATGACCCAGAATTCACTGTCTTATGTACAGAGTATTTTCTAACAGATGTCTATACCAATATGGAATCCAGGATAAGTAATAGATTCTGTAAGACCCCAGTATTCACCGTCTTCATGTACAGAGTATTTTTCTATACAGATGTATATACACCGATATGGAATCCCTGATAAGATAATAATCTGTAACTGACCCCAGTATTCACTGTCTCTTTGTACAGAGTATTTTCTATACAGATGTCTAACACCGATATATGGAATCCCGATAGTAATAGATTTCTGTAACTGACCCCAGTATTCACCGTCTCTAGTTAACCAGAGTATTTCTATACAGTTATGGGTCTATACCGATATAGAATCCCTCCTAAGTAATATAGACTGAACTGGACCAGTATTCACCGTTCTCTATGTACAGAGTATTTCTATACAGATGTCTAACACCGATATGGAATCCCCGATAAGTCATGACTTCTGTAACTGACCCCCAGTATATCATCCGTCTCTATGTAAAGGATTGTTCTATACAGATTGTTAGTATACCGATATGGAATCCCGATAAGTAAAGATCTGTAACGGACCCAGTATTCACCGATCTCTAGTGTACAGAGTATTTCTCTAACAGAGGTGATATTAACCGATATGGAATCCCTGATAGTAATAGCATTCTGCTAACTGACCCAGTATCACGTTCTCTATGTACAAAGTATTTCTATAAGATATCTAATACACCGAATGGAATCCCTGTATAGTATAGTTCTGTAACTGACCCAGTATCACCGTTCTCTATGTACAGAGTATTGTCTTCACAGATTATACACCGATATGGAAGCCTGATAAGTAAGAGATTCTGTAACTGACCCACGGTAGTCAGTCTCTATGTCAGAGGTATTTTCTATACAGAATCTATACACGATATGGAAATCCCGTCATGATAAGTAATAGATTCTGTACTGACCGGTATTCACGTCTCATAGGTACGAGTATTTTCTATACAGAGTCTATAACACCGATTAGTGAACACTGATAAGTAATCGGATTCTGTAACTGACCCAGTATTTCACTCGTCTCTAGTACCGAGTATTTTCTATACAGATGTCTATACACCGATAATGGAATCAAGCCGATAAGTAATAGATTGTGTAACTGACCCAGTTGCAACCGTTCTCTGATGTACAGAGTTTTCTATACAGATGTCATACCACGATATGGAATCCCTGAAAGTAATAGATTTTGTAACTGTCCCAGTATTCACCGTTTTCTCTTATGTAAAGGTATTTTCATACAGATGTCTATTACACCGATAGGGAATCCCGATAAGTAATAGATGTTGTAACTGATCCCAGTATCACGTTCTATTGTACGAGTATTTTCATAACAGATGTCTATACAGATATGGGGAATCCGCCGATTAAGTATAGATTCTGTACCGACCGCCCAGTTATTCACCGTCCTATGTAACAGAGTATTTTCATACAGATGTCGATAACACCGTATGGAATCCCATGAAGAGTAATAGAATTCTGTAACTGACCCCAGTATCACCCCCGTCTCTATGTACGAGTCGTATTTCTATACGAGTCTATACACTAGAATGGAAACCTGATGAAGTAATAGATTCTGTAACTGAGACCCCAGATGTACCCGCTCTAGTGAACAGAGTGATTTCCATATAAAGGATTTATACACGATATGGAATCCCTGATAATAATAATTCTGTAACGTGCACCCCAGTATTCACTTGTCTCTAATGTACAGAGATTTGATACTAGAGTCTTAATCCGTATGGAAATCCCCTGATTGCGAAGAATTAGATTCTGTAACTGACACCCAGTATCACCGTCTCATGTACAGATATTTTTATACAGATTCTATTACACCGATATGGATCCACTGATAAGTAATAGATTCGAAACGACCCCAGTATCACGGTCTCTTGTACAGAAGGTATTTTCGCTACAGATGTCATAACCGAATGGAATCCCTGATAGAATCAATTCTGGTAAAATAACCCCAGTATTCACCGTCTCTATGTACAAGAGTATTTTCTATACGAGGTCTATACACGATATGGAGATCCCTGAGAAGTAATAGGATTCTGTAACTTGACCCCAGGATTTCACCGTCTCTATGTAAAGAGTATTTTCTATCCAGATGTCTATACGACGATATGCGACATCCACTGATAAGTAATAGATTCTGTAACTGAACCCGAGTATTCACACGTCTCTATGTACAGAGTATTTTCTATACAGATGGTCTATACACCGATATGGATAAATTCCTCGATAAGTAAATGATTCTTAAAGACCCCAGTTATCAAAATCCCCGTCTCTATGTACAGAGTATTTTCTATACAGATGTCTATACACCGATATGGAATCCCTGATAATTAATAGATTCGCAACGACCCCAGTATTCACGGTCTCTATGTACAGAGATTTTTTATAAGATTCATACTACCGATATGGAATCCATGATAAGAATAGATTCGTAATGACCCAGTATTCCACGTCTCTTATGTACAGAGTATTTTCTAACAGATGTCTATTACACCGAATGGAATCACTGATAAGTAACTGATTCTGGGAACTGACCCAGTATCACCGTCTACTATGACATGAGTATGTTCTATACAGAGTCTCTTACACCGATAGGGAATCCCATGAAAGTATATCGATTCTGTAACGGGACCCCAGTATTCACATGTTTCTATTGTACAGAGTATTTTCTATACAGATGGTATCACACGATAGGATCCTGATAAGAATAGATTGTACTGACCCAAGCGCCCCAAAGGGAAAGTATTCACTGTCTCTATTGTACGAGTATTTTTATACAGCGGTCTATACACGACTAGGAATCCCTGATAAGTAATAGATTTGTAACTGAACCCAGTATTCACCTCTCTAGTACCAGAGTATTCTATACAGATGTCTCAACAACGATATGCGATCCTGATAAAGTAATAGATCTGTAATGACCCAGTATTCACCGTCGTACTTGTTACAGGCGTATTTCTATACAGATGTCATGATACACCAGATATGGAATCCCTGTATAAGTAATAGATCTGTTAACTGACCCGATTCACGTCTCTATGTAAAGATATTTTTCTATACAGATGTCTAACACCGATAGGAAACGACAATCAATGTTAAAAATACAAATAAAAGTTAAACACAAATAAAAAATAAATCAAACTAATCAAAATCCTTCCAGCATAATGGTTGTCTTGTAGTGCTATCCAAACTTCAGGAAACTGAAGAGTAGGAGACTTCCTGTGATATGAAATAGGATATGCCTCCTCCTGTCTCTGGAGGACATCTCCGGGATCGAGTGCAGAAAAGCCCTTTCGCATCCCCCACCCTGATACCCTCGTCTGTGCGTTCTTTTCTATGGAAAATCCATTTTTTTCGGTAGATAGCCAAACGCAGTCCACCCTAATCCGCAGGTGCTCTATTTTTAAAAAAATTCCCAGAGAAGCTAACTTGCATGGCCACGTTTCATTCGGCTTTCTCAATAGCTGGCAGCGAAAGCGATATCTCAGGCCATATAACCACAGAGATGCAGATGTCGGTTCCATCACCCTAATGATACTCGGGTTCCTGTAAGTATTATTAGAGTCCATGGCCGCAAGGGGGGGGGCACAAGGGCATGTAAGTTTTAAGTGTATGGGACTTTTTTTTACATTCCAACCATACAGTTAGGGGTAGGATGGGGCGGTAGGTACAGTACAGCACAAAATTAACTTTTTTTGAGAGGTTGGAAATTTAAAAGAATCCCTGTAATTGATGTAAACTAATGTTGCAAATAAAAACTATTTTCCAATATCATTTATATACATAATTATTTAACCCTGCATTGATTTGCCACCTATGACAATGCATATTTTACTACCACATGTACAGGTTAACAAACCAGATAGGCCTGTAGGTTGTTTCCCTACTTAGTTGTGAATTTGTACGGTAAGCTATAACAGGTACATATACTAACTTAAATGCAACTGGACCAAGATTTTGAAAAATGGATTGCAAGTGCAGGAACTTTATGATCAGCCTGTTTATTTTTAAACAGCGGCTTTTTGATACAGACACAATGGAGAGAGGGTAGGGGTCCATTTTTAACAGTGGGTGGATAGCAAACCACTGGTAAAATACATGGCTGTATGCTCCTTCAGACCCTCATGCAATTGTATGTCAGTAGTTGCCTTAGGCCCCTCCAATTGATCATCCATGGTTGTTATAAGAGTTGTTATGTAAGCAGATGTTTAAACCCCAGGGACAGTCTTACTCCGTATCACTTCATATGCCCTGTTATAAGTTTACAGTTATTTTGCCTGAATAAGATTACATTGCCCTATGCCTTTGTTTCTGAGGATATAATCAACCTTTTTAAACAGATTGCTTTAAGGATCATATTATTAACCTATGCTTTTTTGAAAGACTTAGAAAAGACTATGGTCCTGGTAGGGCCACATTCATGTCAAGGGTTTTCAGGAGTTATATGCAGAGTGTGTAACCACGTTTTGCTGTCCAGCCCTATATTAATTGAATCAATTAGTACCCTGAGGGAGAATATGTAATATAAAAAAAGATGCTGCCTAAATCAGAGGATGCTAAGTTCTGGGAGACATTCATTCAGCTGAAAAACACTACACAGCCCCCACTTGTCAGCATTAATCGAAGGCCATCCCCCACAATAGATTACTCTTCTGTGTTTGGCACACCTCTTCTTTGTCATTGTTATGGTTTCTGAGCCTCTGATGGAACAGACAGTTTAGTACAAGTGGTATAATGTACAAAAATATAAACTTATTGATATGTAACAACAATAAATGTATAAACAACTTTCTGCACATAAATAACTTTTGCTCCTGCCTGACAGGGAATTTTAAAACAAATCAGTTGTTGTTTCGTTGAGAGTAAATGGTTTAACCCTGTTCCCATTGGCTAATTCCCCTCCATCTGTATCATTGGGTTGGCTGGTGAATTCCATTCATGGTGCCAGTTTGAACGCGAGTGTGGTACGGGGCTCATGACTACTATAAGTTTTTGTTTTGGCCCTAGATAATTGACCTGGTGCATGAGAAGTGCTTCCACCCACTTTAATTGTCTTCATATAAATAAAAAGTAGAAGAAAACAATTGTTGTTTTGCTTCTAGAAATGATGAAAAGTAGAAGAAGTCACAATTTATTTTGGGTGTGATTGACAGGTCCTTTAACATTAACCCAACACAGCCACAAACTGTGCCCCCAGTGGCATCCAAACCCCATTTTCTCTTTACACAAGGTTTGTACCAAAGTTTGCCCTTGACCGTCTTTCACTAAATCTGGAAAATGCAGAGATCAATCCAGCTCAAGTCCCACCGAGGCCAACACCACAAGTGCCCGCATTGCTCCAAACCTTTGCCAATGCTTCCTACAGGAGCGAACATCTGCGCATCCACCATCGGCGTCAAGCCTATCACTGCCTCCTACTGTGAGATAATCCTTCCGCAACTGTCTCATCTCCACGCAGACACCAGGTAAGGACTACGACTCCAAATCGAAACATAGTAAAGCCAGTGGTCGACAGGGCAGAACACGATGGTACTTGCCCAAGTGATTCATATAGAAATACATGATTATAAAGTTTCAGTTTCCAGGTAGTCAGAGCCCTTGTGTCCGCCATCCCACCCGGCTTAGGACCCAGACATGCTCAGTGCTTGCATCCATAGGGGAGAGAGATCAGATGTAATGAGATCTGGGATAGTTTCCTGCCACTTATCTCCTGAGCAGCATTAATATCATTTTTCTCGACGGAGAAAGACAAATATTTAATATATTAATGCGAGCGAGACTAAAAATCCCCTACCCTTACCGTGTGTATCTTGTGTCTGGAATGGGCATGTGACGCAGAAACACAGAATTGTATTCATTTACCCTCTATTCATTTTGTGACGAAGAGTCTGGGCATTTTAAACCATTTCCCTCCTGTCTACAGTATGTGTATGGTTAGTGTGTACAGTGCCCGTGAGTGGCATAGCAGAGAGCCAAACTCATGATCGGAACAGAGGTCCTTAATAGTGCGATAATAATCCATAATTATGTGTGGGTTCTCCCTTGAAGGGATCCACAACGGTGATCAGGACCATACAAAGTGCCCTCCAGCGGCTGTGCGAGAAAGCTTTACCAATTTCCAACCTGCAGGAAGCAAGAGGGCCCAGGCCCAACCACAATAGAGAAGTATGGTTACTGTGTAATAGAACGGACCCCCTGTGCGTTATTATGATTGCAGTCTAGCGTGTTGATAGGATGTCGCCAGGGCTAAGCCACTCTGCGCGTGTTTAACGCTGTGTTGTGATCCGCTTTTCGGGGGGAACATGTCCCATTCCAAAAACAGCGCACAACATCACAATAGCCACCATCAGGGTTATTACAATAAAAGTTTATTAATCGTTAAATGTGCTATTTTACCCCAACCAATAGGAGTCAGCTTTCAAATGGTAAATAACTCGTTGGTTGGGGCCAAAATTAGCACCTTTTAAACGATTAAGAAATTTGAGTGTGGCCATTAACAGTCGTGCAATAGCGTGTGGCCGACTCACCACCTTATAATAATGTGTATTTACTGAACTTCAGTCATGTTTATTGTGTTGTAGTCTCGCACAGTCCCACCAAGACAGCACAACAAGGACCAAAACCACACAATGTCCCAACTGCTACCGAGCTACACTGAGCTGCCTCCCTGTCAGATCCACCTGTCGGTCACCGCAGTCAAGACGCAAGGCCTACTGCGGCCAGATGTGTGGGATGGGCGTACACATCCGTGAGGTATACCAGCTGCGTCTTGTCGTATACTGCTGTTCTACCTGATGATGGGGGTTCGTTGGTTCTGCTACGGACTTGGTTGACGGGTAAGAAGACACGAGAGGTAGGGGATAGATCCAAATTCTTAAGCCTGACGAAAGTCCATAAAGATTGAATTTATCTAGGGTTGGAACTGTTAGAAGGTGTCCAGTGGGACAATTTTGGCCCATAAGCACAAGTTATGGAATACGGAAAACAAACCCAACCAAACGATAAACCTGCTTTGCTCTTGTATGGGATTATTTCATTGGGAATGATGGCTGCATGAGGGCCAGGAAGGGGCCAGACCATAGGGGACTCACTGAAGGGCGCGAGTGACAATCCACAACAGAGATGAAGTTAATGTTCCAAAAGAAAAATAATTCAATTTGAGAGGCTGCCTCACAGGGAACGGAGTAGTTAATCTCAGTGCAGTAGCGGTTCCCTTTCCGGGCACCTCTCACCCTTTGTGATTGTTGAGTTTGTGCAGTTTCACCGATTGACGCTGTATGGTAGATGGGATATCTATAGTGGCTTTTGCATAAGAAATACTATTTTTTAATACCGATTATTATATTCTACATTCTATGTTCGTCTTTGCGTATATATACTGTACTATTGTAATCAGATTGGTATGGTAATTGTAAATACCGGTAGTATACAGTGTATACGGAGTTGTAAACTTTGCGTAGTCTGATTGTTAATGTTTAATATGTATTTAGATTTTGTAACCATATATATGTAGTATATACTGTTAACTTATTGTTGTAAAACACCGTATAGATATCGTATGTATATACTGTACGGTTATGTGTAAATACCGTATATAGATATCGTATGTAATACTGTACTGTTATTGTTAAAATACCGTATTATATGCGTATTAATACTGTATGTAGTTGTGTCGATGATCGGTGTAAACTACGTCGTCTACGTATATATCGTAGTATATCATACCTGTACTTGATTTTGTGTAAATACCATTAAATCGTATGTATATACTGTATGAATTATGTGTAAATACGTATGAGATAGTGATGATAATACTGTACATTATTGTGTAAACTACCGTATAGATATCGTATGTACATTACGGTACTGATTATTGTGTAAACACCGTATAGATATGATGTACATACGGACTGATTTAGTGTGTAATACCGTATAGCTATCAGTAGTACATACTGTACTGATTTATTGTTGTACAACACCGTAGATATCGTATGACATACTTGTAAATGATTATTGTTGTAAAACCGTATAGAGACGTATGTACATACTGTACTGATTATTGTGTAAATAACCGTATAAGATATCGTATGTACATACTGTACTGTATTATTGTGATAACCGTTACGATAGCGTTATGTACATACTGTACTGATTATGTGTAAACACCGTATAGATATCGTATGACCATACTGTTATCTATATGTGTAAACACCGTATAGATTGTAGTTACGAATATTGTAACATATCTATGAAGACTGTATTGTGGTAAACACCTGTGTTAGATATCGTATGACATACGTACTGATATGTGTAAACACCAGTATAGATACGTATGTACATGACTGTACTTGATGTGTGGTAAACACCGTATAGATTATACGTATGTACATGACTGTACTGATTATTGGTGTAAACAACGTATAGATATCGTAGTAACATACTGTACTATATGTGTAAAACCGTTTAGAGTACGTATGTTAATACTGTACTTATTGTGTAAACACCGTATGATATCGTATGTACATACTGTATGATATTGTGTAAACCGTATAGATATCGTATAGTACATACTGTACTGATTATTGTGTAAACACCGTATATGATATACGTATTGTACATACTGTACTGATATTGTGTAAACACCGTATATGAATCGTATTGTACATACTGTACTGTTATTGTGTAAACACCGTTATATAGATATCGCTGTAATGTATGTATGTACTGATTATTGTGTAAACACCGTATAGATACGTATGTACATACTGTACTGATTATTGTGTAAACACGTATAGATCGTATGTACATGACTGTACTGATTATTGTGTAAACACCGTCTAGATATCGTATGGACATACTTGTACTGATTTAGTGTTGTGTAAATACCGATATAGAATTATCGTATGTAAATTACTGTACTGATTAGTGTGTGTAAACACCGTATAGATATCGTATGTACATACTGTACTGATTATTGTTGTAAACACCGTATATAGATATCAGTATGTACATACTGTACTATATTGTGTAAAACTGTATAGATATCGTAGGTACATAGTGTACTTATATGTGTAAACACCGTATAGATATCGTAATGTACATACGGTACTGATTATGGTGTAAATACCGTATAGATATCGTAGTACATACTGTACTTATTGTGTAAATACCGTATAAGATATCGTTTGTACATTACTGTACTGATTTATTGTGTAAACATACCGTATAGATAATCGTATGTACATACTGTACGTGATTATTGTTGTAAATACCGTATAGATATCGTAGTACATACTGTACTTAGTGTGTAATACCATATAGATATCTGTATGTACTTACTGACTGATTATTTGTAAATACCGTATAGATATCTGTAGTACATACTGTATTATGTGTAAACTACCGTTATAGATATCGTATGTACATACTGTATTGATTATTGGTTTAAATACCGTATAAATCTATATGACATGTACTGATTATATGTGTAAATACCGTAGTAGATATGTATGTACATACTGTACTTATTATTGTGTAAATACCGTATAGTATCGTATGTACCATACTGTACTATTATTGTGTAAATCCGTATAGTATATGTAGTCATACTGTACTTATTATGTGTAAATACCGTATAGATATCGTATGTACATACTGTACTTATTTGTGAGAAACACCGTATGAGATATCGTATGTACATACGTACTTATTATTGTAATACGTTATATATATCGTATGTACCATACTGTACTTATTGTGTAAATACCGTAGATATCATATGTAACATACTGTAACTTATTATTGTAAGATTACCGTTTATAGATTCCGTCCTGGTCCTGATTTTCCTCTGTTTACCTCTTCTTAATCCAGGAGACATATATGATGAACGCACATGTCCAAGCATACAGTAGTCGAGCATGGGTCAACCATCATTCCCCCAGGAGAACGGGAGTCACTGGAATTCCAGTTCGAATTTCTCTCAAATCTAGAGAACATTATAACAAACATGGGTCACTGTGGCCATCTCACCTCGAACTTCAAGCCCTACTCTTATATTCCATATTGTTGTAAAAAAGAAGGACAGGCCGGCAGGAAGGGTAACTTCAGAAGCCAAGAGACCAGCTCGACGTTAAACTCTATCATCCTCTCAATGATTAGTTATGGGCCTGGAATAAATGTCGGAACCCGACTGTGTGATCACTATGTGACCTCTTTAGCACAGACACATTTGGATATTGTGGACGATTGCTTTACATCTGGCTACTGTTTGGTGGAAGATGGCACAAGCGGACGCCCCATGAAATGTTATTTTCAGTTTAAAGCATTCAATTCCGTATCAAACCTCCTATAAGGGATTTAGGCTGAAAAAACACACAGGAGTTCCTCCGGATGTTGCTTCTCATTGTCATGTGGTAAACTTTGGGGGATTACAAGAATGCGTTCAGAAAGCTTGTGGATCATGAACGTTTTTAATTGGACCTCAAGTACGAGTAAAGAGACTTCTCATTGGCCTCCGTGATAGGCTCCGTGGACTCTGTCTCTATATCCTAAACATCTCCCAAGGTTATGCACGTTGGCGTGTTGTGGACTTACATTATTTCAGCCAAGGTGTGTGGTGACGCCCAAAAAACTCCCAGCTAGCACTTTCAATCTTTCCACATTTTATATCTGTTATTTTTTCCCTAACATTTTTAATCCTTCATTTTTTACATATAAGAAAACAATAAAAAAAAAAAAATCATATTTATTGGCCAAGAATTTGGTGCTTACAACCGGGGAATTAAAAAAGAAAAACACTCCAGAGGGCTGACACATTTCATGCTTCTCCAGGGGGGGCGGGGTCCTTAGAAAGAACAAAGCATGGGTTTATGTCATTCAGCAGAGGAAAAACTGCCACCCCAAATTAGGCCTTACTGGGCCCTCCTATTGGCTCTGCACTGTAACCAAAATATCTTATTAGAATAACTAGTAAATTGTGACAACAAACCTCGGGCTGGACAGATCCCAGGAGCCAGGTAGCCAACATGCCCGTTACTTTACACCTGGCAACTACTACCTTTAAAAGGTAAATGGGGGGTGGTACAAGTTCACCGGCTGCTAATAATGTCCAAATAACCAAAACCCACAGAGATGGGGTGTATAAAGCACAAACCTCTGTCCATTCTGTGCCCTAAAGGACAGTTATAAGATGGAAGCCATCCGATACGGTAACGTTGTGTTCCTGCTTAATAACCCACTTAATCAGTCTTTCGGTTTGAAAATGGAAAAGGTTCCAGATGTTTTTACAGGTTTATAAAAGGCCAAAAAGCCTGAATTTCCCTGTGAGTTTCACTTGGTTCTTAATATGCACTGCTGATTGCGTGCGGGGTCTATATTGGCCCTTGTTTTCTAGAGCCCTCCATACAGTTAGGGTAAAATAAAAATAAGAATACAGAATTTATTCAGAAGGGAAGAGCACATTAATATAAAATCAGTAATCTGGTGTCTCGCTCTCATTTAGAAAATAGTTGTTGGGAAATTGTACCTTTTTAACATAGGGTCTGTGGTTCCTTTCCCAGAATTCCAGCTCACAGTGCGGTCACGGACCACCTTGTTCTTTACACATGCTCAGTTACTAGAAACTGCAGGAACTTGTTAGAGTTGGTTTAGTTGGTCACACCCACTAGTAGTCTCTTGCCTAATCTGTCCTGTAAAAGGATTGGCTAGAGAGCATGTGACGAGGCAGGAGGTGTTGTGGCCAGCCGTACATACACACAGTATTTCATGGGGGTTACATTTACTTAAATGCTATTACTGTAGAGGTTTTTTTTAGACGGGATATTTTCAGATTCTGGAGTTAAAAAAAATGGTTGGTTCTCCTTTAAGTGCCCAATGTGCATATTTGCAGTGGAAATCTTCCCTATATTACTTATAGTAGTAGTAGTAAAGGGGGAACAATAACAATGCGATGGAAATTTTCTGTTTCGGATCGATTGATTGCAATGCTGACAGTGTTGTTAGCGGACAACTTTTTCCGGATTATCTCTTGTTAGAAGGTTACGCTTTATGCTTCTGTTTAGCCCGTTCCTAAGAGCCTGTTGATTGATGTCATAAGTGTGTACCCTTAATGTTTAGGTCATTAGATCAATCAGTGTTCTTTGTCCCACCCGTATGTCTGGAATGCACAAGGCTACTTAGGGAGGGAGAGTAACAGATTGCTGGTGACATTATATAAGCTACTGTAAGCAAGAAGTTAACCTTTTCAGCTCCATAGCTTCATAGGGTGCAGGTGCCAGGGAGAAGAGAAATAGGGCTTGTTTTGATGGTAAAAATAGCAACATTTTACTGGATCCTTGTTTGGAGACACAGAGGGCAAATCTGGTGTTTTGTTCCAGCGAAATGGTAGCTTGATATATCCATATACAGCCAATCACGGGGTTGGTATCAATATGTTTATGAATTTACATCTTCGCTGGGCCTTAGTCAGACAAAGTGTTTCATAACTGAGACCAATGCATATAAATACATTAGAAACAGTACAGTGGCCATGCTCCACTTTACTTCAACTTTCACGTCATTGTTACGACCATCCAGCCCAATCGTTCTACGTAGACCAATGCAAATGGATTTAATTGGCCAATGTAGTAGGTCAGACTGAAATATTAGCAGTACCACTTTAATTCCCATCAGATACCCATCTGGTTCACTCACCTGCCGCTGTAGAAATTCAGAAGTTTTGCTTTGTTACCTCTAATTTAAGGGAAAGACTAGCGTGTTATGTAATGAATGTGGCTGGACCCTTTACATATGATTTCTCGTATTGTTATAGATTGTAAGACCAATTGCAGTTCTCTAAGCAGCATCCAACAGTCTGTTCCCTACACTGACAGATGGAGAACAGGGTTCATTGTCCGAGCCACAAATTATAGGCCAAGCTGCACGTAAGACACGCAGGGAATGTTCTGCACGATAAGTGTTGTATAATAAAGTTACACAGGCACAGTATCATTTAATATTTCCTAGCTTTATACAAAACAGTCTGTGAACAAAACCATTTATTTTGTAATAATAGAGATTCTGTTGACGGATCAGTATTGGGGGACGTACAAACCCCATTACAGTTTGTTATTGATATAAAGTATTAGGAGCTTTCATTTTAGGATTTCAGGACATTGCCCCTTATAGTGGTACGGACCCCTTCCTCTGTATTCATTCTGTTATTTAATCTTCAGATGTTGGGGATGCATTGCGCCATGCTGGGACATTAGCGTTTCTGTGTTTGTGTTACAACGTTGATATTTATTTTCTGCAGAATAAGTCAGATAATGACAAAGCAACCAATGTTTATGGTTAACATGTATTTTGGGATAATAGGTGGTAATTGGCTTGTACACATCCTGTTGTAAAGTGTGGCGTATCACGTAATAGATGTATATGTATTATTGGGTTAGCTGGGAAATTCCATTCAATGAGAGTAAATGGTTTGACCCTGTTCCCATTAGCTAATCCCCCATCTGTATAATTGGGTAGTTGATTCCTTATGAGTTGTTTGACACCCCATAACTCAATCCCCCCCATGTACATTAAGGTGGCTGCGCACCAACATCCCATGACCAGTCACCAATTTTCCACACCCGTTACACCCATGCAACACCCCACCACATATCCATCCATTGAGTTACTGGAATACAACATACAATAGCCAAAGACCCAAGCTACCACCGTGTTCCCATGACTAATTCCCTCCATCTGTATCCATTGGGTTGGCTGGTGAAATTCATCATAGAGTCCACACTGCTGGTGGAGAAACCTGCCCTTTAAAGAGGGAACACTGCTGGTGGAGAAACCTGCCCTTTAAAGAGGGAACACTGCTGGTGGAGAAACCTGCCCTTTAAAGAGGGAACACTGCTGGTGGAGAAACCTGCCCTTTAAAGAGGGAACACTGCTGGTTATACACAACCGAGTTACAAACTATCGACTCTTGGTATTGTATTTATTATTGTCTTATACACAACCGAGTTACAAACTATCGACTCTTGGTATTGTATTTATTATTGTCTAGTAATATATTGACTATTGTTCTTAAAGAGGAAACTTCAGGTCATTCAGGTTTGTATTTCGCTGGCAGGATTAATATGTTCTGGAGTTTAATGATGGAAACACCAGTATCATTGCAATGCCCCAAACTTGTGTCCACTTTATATCTAGTTCCCAGGCTACTTGCCTTATGGCACCTGGGAGATTCTAGGCTCTAGGCTTCATTAATCCTGGAAATTCCGACCCACCCGTTTCCTTTGGACGTTCCTTAGACCGGTTATCCAACATTCCCGGTTATCCGACATTCCCGGTTATCCAAAATCTGGAAACCACAAACATCCAAAGGCCAATGTCACTTCCTACCAAGATCAATACGGCCCTGACCCCGAGGGCCACATGTGTTACTTACGGTAATGTGGTATAATAAACACTAAACATACTCCATGTCACACCATGGCCACTCACAGACCTGGCCGTACTCACTAGGGTTCAACACAGCTGGTAAATTCACCCAGGGACAGACTGACCCACAGCAAGTAACAGGAGTAACTGGGGGTAACAGAGGAATAAGGTTAAATAGGGTCGGTGCTGCCAATGTGGTTGGTGGGGTAATAGCTAAACATTTGATGGGCGGGAAAGAAAGACACATAAGTTACACATCTGTCAGTCCTGGACCCAGTAAGAGGCTCGTATTCGTGTACTGTACCTTTAACCCCGTCACCCCCAGAAAGTCACACTGCACCCCGGGACGCAGCCTTAAAGGGACAGTGATTGGGTTAACAGGTGAACCCAGAGCCGAGACAAAGACCAGGAGGAGGTTCAGGGTCCAGGACACTAAACTAAAAACTCCTCTTGGACTTTTAATGTAGAAAAAAAAATCCCAAACCAACCTGTGAACTAGACCCTCGGGCTCCGGCTGGGGGGCCACAAACTTGTCATGGATTTTTCTGGTTCTGTCCCTGGGCACCTGTAGCTGGGTCCAGACTCGGTGCTAGTAAACCAGTGAGGCCTCTCCACCTCCCCCAGGCCGGGTTCTTTGGAGGGACGACAGGTCCTGGGCCCTTTGTTCTAGATCCGGTGAGGGGGGAGGGGGGACCTGTTCGCCCTTTTCCAGACCTCGGGCCCCAGAAGCAACTCTCCCTAGAGTGGCCACATTGTCCCTGCACAGCTCCCTGTCCCAGCTGCCATACTGCTCCTGCTCACAGCTATCAGACAATGAATGAGCAGCCCTTTGTAAGCTCCCCCTGTGAGTGATCCCATTGGCTGCCCCTTCTCCTCTCTCCAATCCAGGAGCCCCGGGCACAGGGAGGGGGATAAGAAAGGAAAACAGGGGGGGAGGGGGCACACATGGCTCCCAGCGCCAGCTGCTCCATGTGCAGAGCCAGGAACTAGGGATGCTGGGAAATAAATAAAACAATGCCTGGGAGTCTCCAATGCTGTTTGTAGGACTACAATTCCCAGCATTCCCCAAAGAGCTGCACTTCTACTTCTGCTCTCAGGGCTGGTGAAATTTCTAACAGAGACTGGGGGTCTGTCTGTCAATGACCGAAATCCGCAGGGGGCGCCGTTCCCTGTTCTACATATTTATACCATTACGGAAAGGAACAAAACCTGTATGGCAGCTCCTTTCCATTCAAGACTTTCAGTTCCACCTTCTGTTATTATACACACAGACGTTCACTAGGAATCACTGGGCCCCCAAGCAAAACTATGATGGGGCCCCTATCCGTGCTTCATCCACAGTAGTTTCCTAGGCTATATCTGTCATAGGAAAAATAAGAAGATGGGGCCCCCATGGCTCCGGGGCCCCCTGCTGCTCCCCTGAATCCAATGAAGGTTTAGTGTATAACAGTAAGAAGTCTCTTTACGCGCCCCTACAAATCTTTTGAAAACTACAACTCCCAGCATTCCCTAGTCAACTATCCATCCCTGCTCTAATGCACCAACATTATTTATGGTTTGACATATTTATAAAGGCGCGGTACGGCATTTTAGCGATGCCACGTCTTTAATGATCGTTAAACCGATTTTTTTATTTCCAATCGGTTTAACGATCATTAATGTAAGATTGTTATCGCAAATGACCGATACTGATCGTAAATCTACCATAACGAAATCGTACATTTACAATCCCCATAGAATACAATTCCGCACGGTATCCAAGACCGAACGTTTGGTCGTAAATGTGCGGTCACAAATTACAACCGCGATCGTACATTAACTAACCCGCGGTATTGCCAGACAGCAGGTTTATAAATACGGCCATGTTAATAAAGAACGTTCGTTAATCTACGATAATGATAGTAAATTAGCAATAATGATCGTAAATCTACGATAACGCGTTGGTAGATTTACGATCCCCATAGTTTACCATTGCGGTAATTTATTTCCTCATGATATTCTAAGGCCGAACATTCGTTATTTAACGTACATTTACAGACGCTGTTATTACCATAACGTGTGGTATTGCTAAACTGTGATACCGTGTGTTCTTAAATAGTGCCCTATGATTCAAACAGGCAGGAGGTGAAGACTCCCGGATCCTGATCCAGTACAGAACCTTCCTCTCCATCCCTCCAGGACCATCTGGTATAAGGAGTATATCAGTTGTTACAGAAATACCATTTACTGGCCATGGGGACCATTTATTGTCTATACAGACCATTTACCGGCCATATTGACCATTTACTGCCTATACAGCTAATTTGCTGGCGATAAATACTGTTTACTGCCCATTTGGAGCATTTATTGGCCATATAGACTATTTACTGGCTATAAGGACCATTTACTGGCCATACAGACTATTTACTGTCTATACGGACCATTTACTGGCCATACAAATTATTTACTGCCTATATGGATCATTTATTGGCCATACAGACTATTTACTGTCTATACAGACCATTTACTGGCCATACAAATTATTTACTGCCTATATGGATCATTTATTGGCTATACAGACCATTTACTGTCTATACGGATTATTGATTGGCCATACAGACAATTTACTGGCTATACGGACCATTTATTGTCTATACAGACCATTTACTGGCCAAACAGACCATTTACTGCCTATATGGACCATTTATTGACCATACAGACCATTTATTTTCTATATAGACCATTTATTGGCCATACAGACCATTTATTGGCCATACAGACCATTTACTGTCAATATGGGCCATTTATTGGCCATACAGACCATTTACTGTCTATACGGACCATTTATTGGCCATACAGACTATTTATTGGCCATACGGACCATTTACTGTCTATACGGACCATTTATTGGCCATACAGACTATTTATTGGCCATACTGACCATTACTGTCTATACTGACCATTTACTGGCCATACAAATTATTTATGCCTATATGGAGCATGTATTGGCCATACAGACCATTTACTGACTATATGGACCATTTATTGGCTATACAGACCATTTACTGACTATATGGACCATTTATTGTCTATACGGACCATTTACTGGCCATACTTACCATTTACTCTCTATACGGACCATTTACTGGCCATACAGAGCATTTAATGTCTAAACGGACCATTTACTGGCCATACAGACCATTTACTGTCTATATGGAGCATTTACTGCCTATACTGACCATTTACTGGCCATACAGACCATTTACTGTCTATATGGACCATTTACTGGCTATACGGACCATTTACTGTCTATACAGACCATTTACTGGCCATACAGACCATTTACTGTCTATATGGACCATTTACTGGCCATACAGACCCTTTATTGTCTATACGGACCATTTATTGGCCATACAGACCATTTACTGTCTATATGGACCATTTACTGGACATACAGACCCTTTATTGTCTATACGGACCATTTACTGGCCATACATACCATTTACTGTCTATACGGACCATTTACTGGCCATACAGACCATTTAATGTCTAAACGGACCATTTACTGGCCATACAGACCATTTACTGGCTATACGGACCATTTACTGTCTATATGGAGCATTTACTGCCCTACAGACCATTTACTGTATATACGGACCATTTACTGGCCATACAGACCATTTATTGTCTATACAGACCATTTACTGCCTATATGGAGCATTTATTGGCCATAAAGACCATTTACTGGCTATACGGACCATTTACTGCCTATATGGAGCATTTACTGTCTAAACTGACCATTTACTGGCCATACAGACTATTTACTGTCCATATGGAGCATTTATTGGCCATACAGACCATTTACTGGCCATACAGACCATTTACTGCCTATACTGACAATTTATTGGCCATACAGACTATTTACTGTCTATATGGAGCATTTATTGGCCATACAGACCATTTACTGTCTATACGGACCATTTACTGCCTATATGGAGCATTTACTGCCTATACTGACCATTTACTGACCATACAGACTATTTACTGTCCATATGGAGCATTTATTGGCCATACAGACCATTTACTGGCCATACAGACCATTTACTGGCCATACAGACCATTTACTGCCTATACTGACCATTTATTGGCCATACAGACCATTTACTGGCTATACGGACCATTTACTATCTATACTGACCATTTATTGGCCATACAGACCATTTACTGGCTATACAGACCATTTACTGGCTATACAGACCATTTACTGTCTATAATGACCATTTATTGGCCATACAGACCATTTACTGGCCATACAGACCATTTACTGCTTATACTTACAATTTACTGGCCATACAGACTATTTACTGTCTATATGGAGCATTAATTGGCCATACAGACCATTTACTGGCCATACAGACCATTTACTGTCTATACGGACCATTTACTGGCCATACAGACCATTTACTGGCCATACAGACCATTTACTGTCTATATGGAGCATTAATTGGCCATACAGACCATTTACTGGCCATACAGACCATTTACTGGCTATACGGACCATTTACTGGCCATACAGACCATTTAATGGCCATACAGACCATTTACTGGCCATACAGACCATTTACTGTCTATACGGACCATTTACTGTCTATACTGGCCATTTATTGGCCATACAGACCATTTACTGGCCATACAGACCATTTACTGCCTATACTGACCATTTACTGCCTATACTGACCATTTACTGGCCATACAGACTAATTACTGTCTATATGGAGCATTAATTGGCCATACAAAACCTTTACTGGCCATACAGACCATTTACTGTCTATACTGACCATTTATTGGCCATACAGACCATTTACTGGCCATACAGACCATTTACTGGCTATACGGACCATTTACTGTCTATACTGACCATTTATTGGCCATACATACCATTTACTGGCCATACAGACCATTTACTGCCTATACTGACCATTTACTGGCCATACAGACTATTTACTGTCTATATGGAGCATTAATTGGCCATACAGACCATTTTCTGGCTATACGGACCATTTACTGCCTATATGGAGCATTTTACGTGGTTGCTATAAACCCAGTAATGACCAACACTGCAAGTTTAAAAAACGTCCCTGACCAGCCAGGACACTAGTTCCCTCTAATCCATGAGAGGCCCTTTACCTATCAGCAGATACCCAGATATTCTCCTGGGACTTTACCATTTCCTGGGGCTCTATGCATTAGGCTGGGTACACACAATTAGATATTTCCGGCCGCCAGACAGTGACGTGTAGTGGTCGGCCAGCAATATCTTATCCTGGGTAGACACCAGCCGAGTACTTGCTACTCGCGAGCGTCTGGCTGGGACAAATGTCTGTCGGTCGCGGCAATAATCTCCACGACTGATCGTGCGGTTCCATAGGATCCCCCATGATTTACCAACAGGCCCGATTGTCTGTTCCGTATCGAACCTTATGGGACTACACGGTTGGTTGCGCAAACTGTCGGCCGCAGCCACTATTTCCGTGACCGACAATCATTTGTCCCGGCCTCACTAATAGCGAATGCTTAGTCGGGACCCAGCCTTAAAGACACATGTTCCTGCTGAGAATTCTATTCCATGTTCCTGCTGGGAATTCTATTCCATGTTCCTGCTGGGAATTCTATTCCATGTTCCTGCTGGGAATTCTATTCCATAATCCTGCTGGGAATTCTATTCCATGATCCTGCTGGGAACTCTATCCCTTGTTCCTGCTTGGAATTCTATTCCATGTTCCTGCATGGAACTCTTTCCCATGTTTCTGCGTGGAATTCTGCCCATGTTTCTGTTGGGAATTCTATTCCATGTTCCTGCTTGGAATTCTATTCCAAGTCCCTGCTTGGAATTCTATTCCAAGTCCCTGCTTGGAATTCTATTCCATGTTCCTGTTGGGAATTATATTCTCCTGTTCCTGCTTGGAATTCTATTCCATGTTCCTGCTTGGAATTCTATCCCATGTTCCTGCTTGGAATTCTATCCCATGTTCCTGCTGGGAATTCTATCCCATGTTCCTGCTGTGAATTCTATTGTTGGGAATATATTCTCTCCTGTTCTCCTGCCTTGGAATTCATTCCATGTTCCTGCTTGGAATTCTATCCCATTTTCCTGCTTGGAATTCTATCCCTGTTCCTGCTGGGAATTCTATCCCATGTTCCTGCTGTGAATTCTATTCCATGTTCCTGCTGGGAATTATATCCCCTGTTCCTGCTTGGAATTCTATTCCATGTTCCTGCTGTGAATTCTATTCCATGTTCCTGCTGGGAATTATATCCCCTGTTCCTGCTGGGAATTCTATCCCATGTTCCTGCTGTGAATTCTATTCCATGTTCCTGCTGGGAATTATATCCCCTGTTCCTGCTTGGAATTCTATTCCATGTTCCTGCTGGGAATTATATTCCCCTGTTCCTGCTTGGAATTCTATTCCATGTTCCTGCTGGGAATTCTATTCGATGTTCCTGCTGGTAATTCTATTCGATGTTCCTGATGGATATTCTATTCCATGTCCCTGCTGGGAATTCTATTCGATGTTCCTGCTGGGAATTCTATTCAATGTTCCTGATGGTAATTCTATTCCATGTTCCTGCTGGGAATTCTATTCAATGTTCCTGATGGTAATTCTATTCCATGTTCCTGCTGGGAATTCTATTCCATGTTCCTGCTGGAATTCTTTTCCATGTTCCTGCTGAGAATTCTATTCCATGTTCCTGCTGGGAATTCTATTCCATGTTCCTGCTGGGAACTCTATCCCATGTTCCTGCTGGGAATTCTATCCCATGTTCCTGCTGGGAATTCTATCCCATGTTCCTGCTGGGAATTCTATTCCATGTTCCTGCTGGGAATTCTACTCCATATTCCTGTTGGGAATACTATCCAATGTTCCTGCTTGGAATTCTATCACATGTTCCTTCTGGGAATTCTATCCCATGTCCTGCTGGGATTCTATCCCATGTTCCTGCTGGGATTCTATCCCATGTTCCTGCTGGAATTCTATCCCATGTTCCGCTGGGAATTCTATCCCATGTTCCTGCTGGAATTCTATTCCCATGTTCCTGCTGGAATTCTCCCATGTTCCTGCTGGAATTCTATCCCTGTTCCTGCTGGGATTCTATCCCATGTTCCTGCTGGGAATTCTATCCCATGTTCCTGCTGGGAATTCTATCCCATGTTCCTGCTGGGAATTCTATCCCATGTTTTGGCTGCCTTATCTTGGATTTCAAACCCTCAGACCCAACTACAAAGTCTTCTCATTAGTAATTTCCAGTTTAGATTTTAAACTGACATTTCCCTCTCTGTTATATTGGTAATTAAGTAGGAAGAATCTCACCGTCTGGCTGCAAATTGAGTTCAGGGGTCTGCGAGGAGCTTAGAGGTTTATGCGACAGGGGGGTAGGTGGCTGCTCTGTCTGTAAGAGGGAGGAGCCGATGTTGTTCCTCTGTGGGGGAGACGTTCGCTTTTGGGAACAATCCTGGAATATCTGTGCAAGTGGAAGGAGAAAATAACATTAACTGGCGGTTAGTCATACAGATACATAAGAGGATCAATAAGCAACATATATTAATACTCATCACGGATCCTGCGTAATGATCCGATTATAATGTGTATTAAATAGAAGGGGGCACCGCGACTTACCCACTATTCATACTAGTGTAAACAGCCAGCCCACCCACATCTGTATAATAGATTAACAATGGATTATATAGTGAATATGCAACAACTACTATCAATATAAAGATATAACAAGTTACCTAGTAGTAATAATATCCTTATAATTTACAGTAGGAGATACATTATCCCTTATAATACATGGGTGGTACCCAGAGTTCCCTGTATAACTCAGTCTGTGTCCTTGTACCTTTATATAGACACAAAACTCCTCAGTGACTTCTAATATCCTTATAATTTACAGTAGGGATACATTATCCCTTATAATACATGGGTGGTACCCAGAGTTCCCTGTATAACTCAGTCTGTGTCCTTGTACCTTTATATGGACACAGAACTCCTCAGTGACTTCTAATATCCTTATAATTTACAGTAGGGATCCATTATCACTTATAATACATGAGTGGTACCCAGAGTTCCCTGTATAACTCAGTCTGTGTCCTTGTACCTTTATATAGACACAGAACTCCTCAGTGACTTCTAATATCCTTATAATTTACAGTAGGGATACATTATCCCTTATAATACATGGTGGTACCCAGATTCCCTTATAACTCAGTCCTGTGTCCTTGTACCTTTATATGGACAAGAACTCCTCAGTGACTTCTAATCCTTATAATTTACAGTAGGGGATACATTATCACTTATAATACATGAGTGGTACCCAGAGTTCCCTGTATAACTCAGTCTGTGTCCTTGTACCTTTATATAGACACAGAACCCTCATTGACTTCTAATACCCTTATAATTTACAGTAGGGGATACATTATCCTTATAATACATGAGTGGTACCCAGAGTTCCCTGTATAACTCAGTCTGTGTCCTTGTACCTTTATATAGACACAGAACTCCTCAGTAACTTCTAATATCCTTATAATTTACAGTAGGGGATACATTATCCCTATAATACATGAGTGGTACCCAGAGTTCCCTGTATAACTCATCTGTGTCCTTGTACCTTTATATAACACAGAACTCCTCAGTGACATCTAATATCCTTATAATTTACAGTAGGGGATACATTATCCTTATAATCATGAGTGGTACCCAGAGTTCCCTGTATAACTCAGTCTGTGTCCTTGTACCTTTTATAGACACAGAACTCCTCAGTGACTTCTAATATCCTTATAATTTACAGTAGGGGTACATTATCCCTTATAATACATGAGTGGTACCCAGAGTTCCCTGTATAACTCAGTCTGTGTCCTTGTACCTTTATATAACACAGAACTCCTCAGTGACTTCTAATACCCTTATAATTTACAGTAGGGGGTACATTATCCCTTATAATACATGAGTGGTACCCAGAGTTCCCTGTATAACTCAGTCTGTGTCCTTGTACCTTTATATAGACACAGAACTCCTCAGTGACTTCTAATATCCTTATAATTTACAGTAGGGGATACATTATCCTTATAATACATGAGTGGTACCCAGAGTTCCCTGTATACTCAGTCTGTGTCCTTGTACCTTTATATGGACACAGAACTCCTCAGTGACTTCTAATATCCTTATAATTTACAGAGGGGATACATTATCCCTTATAATACATGAGTGGTACCCAGAGTTCCCTTGTATAACTCAGTCTGTTTCCTTGTACCTTTATAGACACAGAACTCCTCAGTGACTTCTAATATCCTTATAATTTACAGTAGGAATTACATTATCCCTTATAATACATGAGTGGTACCCAGAGTTCCCTGTATAACTCAGTCTGTGTCCTTGTACCTTTATATAGACACAGAACTTCTCAGTGACTTCTAATATCCTTATAATTTACAGTAGGGATACATTATCCCTTATAATACATGAGTGGTACCCAGAGTTCCCTGTATATCTCAGTCTGTGTCCTTGTACCTTTATATGGACACAGAACTCCTCAGTGACATCTAATATCCTTATAATTTACAGTAGGGATACATTATCCTTATAATACATGAGTGGTACCCAGAGTTCCCTGTATAACTCAGTCTGTGTCCTTGTACTTTTATATAGACACAGAACTCCTCAGTGACTTCTAATATCCTTATAATTTACAGTAGGGGATACATTATCCTTATAATACATGAGTGGTACCCAGAGTTCCCTGTATAACTCAGTCTGTGTCCTTGTACCTTTATATAGACACAGAACCTCCTCAGTGACTTCTAATATCCTAATAATTTACAGTAGGGGATACATTATCCCTTATAATACATGAGTGGTACCCAGAGTTCCCTGTATAACTCAGTCTGTGTCCTTGTACCTTTATATAGACACAGAACTCCTCAGTGACTTCTAATATCCTTATATTTACAGTAGGGAATACATATCCTTATAATACATGAGTGGTACCCAGAGTTCCCTGTATAAACTCAGTCTGTGTCCTTGTACCTTTAATGGACACAGAACTCCTCATTGACTTCTAATATCCTTATAATTTACAGTAGGGAAACATTATCCCTTATAATACATGAGTGGTACCCAGAGTTCCCTGTATAACTCAGTCTGTGTCCTTGTACCTTTATATGGACACAGAACTCCTCAGTGACTTCTAATATCCTTATAATTTACAGTAGGGGATACATTATCCCTTATAATACATGAGTGGTACCCAGAGTTCCCTGTATAACTCAGTCTGTGTCCTGTACCTTTATATAGACACAGAACTCCTCGGTGACTTCTATATCCTTATAATTTACAGTAGGGGATACATTATCCCTTATATAACATGAGTATTACCCAAGTTCCTGTATAACTCAGTCTGTGTCCTTGTAACTTTACTAGACACAGAACTCCTCAGTGACTTCTAATATCCTTATAATTTACAGTAGGGGATACATTATCCCTTATAATACATGAGTGGTACCCAGAGTTCCCTGTATACTCAGTCTGTGTCCTGTACCTTTATATGACACAGAACTCCTCAGTGACTTCTAATTCCTTATAATTTACAGTAGGGGATACATTATCCCTTATAATACATGAGTGGTACCCAGGTTCCCTGAAAACTCAGTCTGTGTCCTTGTACCTTTATATAGACCCAGAACTCCTCAGTGACTTCTAATACCCTTATAATTTACAGTAGGGATACATTATCCCTTATAATACATGAGTGGTCCCCGAGTTCCCTGTATACACAGTCTGTGTCCTTGACCTTTATATAGACACAGAACTCCTCAGTGACTTCTAATATCCTTATAATTTACAGTAGGGGATCATTACCCTTATAATCCATGAGTGGTACCCAGAGTTCCCTGTATAACTCAGTCTGTGTCCTTGTCCTTTATATAGACACAGAACTCCTCAGTGACTTCTAATATCCTTATAATTTACAGTAGGGGATACATTATCCCTTATAATACACGAGTGGTACCCAGGTTCCCTGTATAACTCAGTCTGTGTCCTTGTACCTTTATATAGACACGAACTCCTCAGTGACTTCAATACCTTATAATTTACAGTAGGGGATACATTATCCCTTATAATACACGAGTGGTACCCAGAGTTCCCTGTATAAACTCAGTCTGTGTCCTGTACCTTTATATAGACACAGAACTCCTCAGTGACTTCTAATATCCTTATAATTTACAGTAGGGGATAAATTATCCTTATAATACTGAGTGGTACCCATAGTTCCCTGTATAACTCAGTCTGTGTCCTTTTACCTTTATATAGACAAGAACTCCTCAGTGACTTCTAATATCCTTATAATTTACAGTAGGGGATACATTATCCCTTATAATACATAAGTGGTACCCAGAGTTCCCTGTATAACTCAGTCTGTGTCCTTGTACCTTTATATGGACACAGAACTCCTCAGTGACTTCTAATATCCTTATAATTTACAGTAGGGATACATTATCCCTTATAATAACATGGTGTGGTACCCATTTCCCCGTATAACTCAGTCTGTGTCCTTGTACCTTTATATAGACACAGAACTCCTCAGTGACTTCTATATCCTTATAATTTACAGTAGGGGATACATTATCCCTTATAATACATGAGTGGTACCCAGATTTCCCTGTATAACTCAGTCTGTGTCCTTGTACCTTATATAGACACAGAACTCCTCTTGACTTCTAATATCCTTATAATTTACAGTAGGGGATACATTATCCTTATAATACATGAGTGGTACCCAGAGTTCCCTGTATAACTCAGTCTGTGTCCTTGTACCTTTATATAGACACAGAACTCCTCAGTGACTTCTAATATCCTTATAATTTACAGTAGGGGATACATTATCCCTTATAATACATGAGTGGTACCCAGAGTTCCCTGCATAACTCAGTCTGTGTCCTTGTACCTTTATAGAACACAGAACTCCTCAGTGACTTCTAAATCCTTATAATTTACAGTAGGGGATACATTATCCCTTATAATACATGGGTGGTACCCAGAGTTCCCTTTATAACTCAGTCTGTGTCCTTGTACCTTATATAGACACAGAACTACTCAGTGACTTCTAATATCCTTATAATTTACAGTAGGGGATACTTATCCCTTATAATACATGAGCGGTACCCAGAGTTCCCTGTATAACTCAGTCTGTGTCCTTGTACCTTTATATAGACACAGAACTCCTCAGTGACTTCTAATATCCTTATAATTTACAGTAGGGGATACATTATCCTTATAAACATGAGTCGGTACCAGAGTTCCCTGTATAACTCAGTCTGTGTCCTTGTACTTATATGGACACAGAACTCCTCAGTGCTTCTAATTCCTTATAATTTACAGTAGGGATACATTATCCCTATAATACATGAGTGGTACCCAGAGTTCCCTGTAAACTCAGTCTGTGTCCTTGTACCTTTATATAACACAGAACTCCTAGTGACTTCTAAATCCTTATAATTTACAGTAGGGATACATTATCCCTTATAACATGAGTGGTACCCAGAGTTCCCTGTTAACTCAGTCTGTGTCCTTGTACCTTTATATAGACACGAAACTCCTCAGTGACTACTAATATCCTTATAATTTACAGTAGGGGAATCATTTCCCTTATAATACATGAGTGGTACCCAGAGTTCCCTGTATAACTCAGTCTGTGTCCTTGTACCTTTATATAGACACAGACCTCCTCAGTGACTTCTAATATCCTTATAATTTACAGTAGGGGATACATTATCCCTATAATACATGAGTGGTACCAAGAGTTCCCTGTATAACTCAGTCTGTGTCCGTTAACCTTTATATAGACACACGAACTCCTCAGTGACTTCTAATATCCTTATAATTTACAGTAGGGGATACATTCCCTTATAATACATGAGTGGTACCCAGAGTTCCCTGTATAACTCAGTCTGTGTCCTTGTACCTTTATATGGACAAAGAACTCCTCAGTGACTTCTAATATCCTTATAATTTACAGTAGGGGATCATTTCACTTATAATACATGAGTGGTACCCAGAGTTCCCTGTATAACTCAGTCTGTCCTTGTACCTTATATAAGACACAGAACTCCTCAGTGACTTCTAATATCCTTATAATTTACAGTAGGGGATACTTTATCCTTATAATACATGAGTGGTACCCAGATTTCCCGTATAACTCAGTCTGTGTCCTTGTACCTTTATAGACACGAACTCCTCAGTGACTTCTAATATCCTTAATTTACAGTAGGGTACATTATCCCTTATAATACATGAGTGTACCCAGAGTTCCCTGTATAACTCAGTCTGTATCCTTGTACCTTTAATGACACAGAACTCCAGTGACTTCTAATATCCTTATAATTTCCAGTAGGGGATACATTATCCTTATAATACATGAGTGGTACCCAAGTTCCCTGGTAACGCAGTCTGTGTCCTTGTACCTTTATAGACACAGAACTCCTCAGTGACTTCTAATATCCTTATATTTACAGTAGGGAGATACATTATCCTTATATACATGAGTGGTACCCAGTTCCCTGTATAATCAGTCTGTGTCCTTGTACCTTTATAGACATAGAACACAGACTCCTCATGACTTCTAATACCTATAATTTACAGTAGGGATACATTATCCTTATAATACATGAGGTGGTACCCAGAGTTCCCTGTATAACTCAGTCTGTGTGTCCTTGTACCTTTATATAGACACAAAACTCCTCAGTGACTTCTAATATCCTTATAATTTACAGTAGGGAATACATATCCCTATAATACATGAGTGGTACCCAGAGTTCCCTGTGTAACTCAGTCTGTGTCCTTGTACCTTTATATAACACAGAACTCCTCAGTGACTTCTAAATATCCTTATAACTTTACAGTAGGGGTACATTATAGACACAGAACTCCTCAGTGACTTCTAATATCCTTATAATTTACAGTAGGGGATACATTATCCCTATATACATGAGTGGTACCCAAGTTCCCTGTATAACTCATCTGTTCCTTGTACCTTTATATAGACACAGAACTCCTCAGTGACTTCTAAATCCTTATAATTTACAGTAGGGGATACTTATCCCTTATAATACATGATGTGTACCCAGAGTTCCCTGTATAACTCAGTCGTGTTTCCTTGTACCTTATATAGACACAGAACTCCTCAGTGACTTCTAATATCCTTATAATTACAGTAGGGATACATTATCCCTTAATAATCCATGAGTGGTACCCAGAGTTCCCTGTATAACTCAGTCTGTGTCCTGTACCTTATATAGACACAGAACTCCTCAGTGCTTCTAATATCCTATAATTTACAGTAGGGATACATTATCCTTATTACATGATGGTACCCAGAGTTCCCTGTATAACTCAGTCTTTTCCTTGTACCTTTATATAGACACAGAACTCCTCAGTGACTTCTAATTCCTTATAATTTACAGTAGGGATACATTATCCTTATAATACATGAGTGGTACCCAGATTTCCCTGTATAATTCAGTCTGTGTCCTTGTACCTTTATATAGACAACGACCTCCTCAGTGACTTCTAATATCCTTATAATTTACAGTAGGGGATACATTATCCTTATAATAATGAGTGGTACCCAGAGTTCCCTGTATAACTCAGTCTGTGTCCTTGTACCTTTATATACAACAGAACTCCTCGTGACTTCAATATCCTTTAAATTTACAGTAGGGGATACATTATCCTATATACATGAGTGGTACCCAGAGTTCCCTGTATAACTCATTCTGTGTCCTTGTACCTTATATAGACACAAACTCCTCAGTGACTTCTAATATCCTTATAATTTACAGTAGGGGATACATTATCCTTATAATACAGAGTGGTACCCAGAGTTCCCTGTATAACTCAGTCTGTGTCCTTGTACCTTAATAGACACAGAACCCTCAGTGACTTCTAATATCCTTATAATTTACATAGGGATACTTATCCCTATAATACATGAGTGGTACCCAGAGTTCCCTGTGTAACTCAGTCTGTGTCCTTGTACCTTTATATAGACACAGAACTCCTCAGTGACTTCTAATATCCTTATAATTTACAGTAGGGGGTACATTATAGACACAGAACTCCTCAGTGACTTCTAATATCCTTATAATTTACAGTAGGGGATACATTATCCCTATAATACATGAGTGGTACCCAGAGTTCCCTGTATAACTCAGTCTGTTCCTTCCTTGTACCTTTAATAGACACAGAACTCCTCATTGACTTCATATCCTATATATTTCACAGTAGGGGATACTTATCCCTTATATACATGAGTGGTACCCAGAGTTCCCTGTATAACTCAGTCTGTTTCCTTGTACCTTTATATAGACACAGAACTCCCTTGACTTCTAATATCCTTATAATTTACAGTAGGGGATACATTATCCTTATAATACATGAGTGGTACCCAGAGTTCCCTGTATAACCAGTCTGTGTCCTTGTACCTTTATATAGACACAGAACTCCTCAGTGAATTCTAATATCCTTATAATTTACAGTAGGGGATACATTATCCTTATAATACATGAGTGGTACCCAAGTTCCCTGTATAACTCAGTCTGTGTCCTTTGTACCTTTATATAGACAACAACTCCTCAGTGACTTCTAATTCCTTATAATTTACATAGGGGATCATTATCCCTTTATATACATGAGTGGTACCCAGAGTTCCTGTGTAAACTCAGTCTGTGTCCTTGTACCTTTATATAGACACAGAACTCCTCATGACTCTAATATCCTTATAATTTACAGTAGGGGATACATTATCCATAGACATAGTGGTACCCAAGTTCCCTGTAAAACTCAGTCTGTCCTGTCCCTTATATATTACACTGTAGGGAACATCTATCCCTTATATATTACACTGTAAGGGAACGTTTCCTAATATTAACACTGTAATGGGAACATTATCCTTATATATTACCCTGTAAGGGTAACATAATCCCTTATATTACAAACTGTAACGGGGAACATATCCCTTATTATATTACACTGTAAGGGGACACTTATCCTTAATATTACACTGTAAGGGGACATTATCCCTTATTATTACACTGTAAGGGGAACATTACCTTATATACATACATGTAAGGAACATTATCCTTATATATTACAACTGTAGGGACATTATCCTTATATATTACACTGTAAGGGGAACTTATCCCTTATATATTACACTGTAAGGGAACATTATCCCTTATATATTACACCTGTAATAGGGAACTTATCCCTTTATATTCACTGTAAGGGTAACATTATCCCTATATATGTTACACTGTAGGGTACATTATCCCTTATATATTACCGTACCTGTATAGGTAAAGTATCCCTTATATATTACACTGTAAGGGAACATTATCCTTATATAATTCACTGTAGGTAACATTATCCTTATATATACACTGTAAGGGAACATTTATCCTTATATATACGTAAGGGAACAGTTATCTCCCTTATATACACTGTAAGAACTTATCCCTTATATATTCACACTGTAAGGGAACGTTATCCCTTATATATTACACTGAAGGGGAACTTATCCTTATATATTTACACTGTAAGGGGAACGTTATCCCTTAATCTTTACACTGTAAGGGGAACGTTATCCCTTATATATTACAACTAGTAAGGGGAACTTTCCCTTATATTACATACAACTGTAAGGGGAACGTTATCCTTATATATTACACACCTGTAAGGGAACATTATCCCTTATCTATCACTTAACACCTACGAGGTAAGGGGAACATATCCATTATAATATTACACTGTAAGGGGAACGTTATCCTTTATATATTATACTGTAAGGGGACATTATCCTTAATATTACAACTGTAGGAACGTTATCCCTTATATATCAACCCTGTAAGGGAACATTATCCTTATATATTACACGTAAGGGGAACTATATCCTTATATATTACACTGGTAAGGGGAACATTATCCTTATATATTACACTGTAAGGGGAACATATCCTTATATATTACACTGTAAGAAACTTATCCCTTATATATTACACTGTAAGGGGAACGTTATCCCTTATATATTACAACGTAAGGGGAACGTTATCCTTATATATAACAATGTAAGGGTACATTATCCCTTATATATTACACTAAGGGGAACGTTATCCCTTATATATTACACTGTAAGGGGAACGTTATCCCTTATATATTACACTGTAAGGGGAACTTATCCCTTATATATTACAATGTAAGGGGAACGTTCTCCTTATATATTACCTGTAAGGGTAACTTATCCTTATATATTACACTGTAAGGGAACATTATCCTTATATATTACACTGTAAGGGAACAGTACCCTTATATATTACATGTAGAGGAACATTATCCCTTATATATTACACTGTAAGGGAACATTATTCCCTTATATACAACTTAAGGAAATTATCCCTTATATATTACACTGTAATAAGAACGTTATCCCTAGAAATCACACTTATCAATACTGTAAGGGGAATTATCTTATATATTACACTGTAAGGGACGTTATTCCCTTATATTACTTAACTAATGTAAGGGTGAACTTACCTTATTCATTATTACCACATGTAAGGGGACATTATCCCTTATATATTACAACCTGTAAGGGGAACATTTTCCCTTATATACTTACACTGAACAGGGAAACATTACCCTTATATATTACACATGTAAGGGAACATTATCCCTATACTGATATCTACATCACTGTAAGGGAACGTTATCCCTTATATATTACACTGTAAGGGGACGTTATCCCTTATATATTACAACTGTAAGGGGAACGTTATCCCTTATTATTACACTGTAAGGGAACTTATCCCTTATATATTACACTGTAAGGGGACATTATCCCTTATATAACACTGTAAGGGGAACATTATCCCTTATATATTACACGTAAGTGGAAGTTATCAATCTATAGAGTTACAGCCTGTAAGGGACTACCCTTATATACAACAACCTGAGGGAACTATCCTAGATAACACGGTGAGGGGAACATCCCTAAATACACTGTAAGGGGAACGTTACCCTTATATATTACAACCTGTAAGGGGAACGTTATTCCTTATATATTAACACATGTAGGGGAATTATCCCTTATATATTCACACTGTAAGGGAACGTTTATCCCTGTATATTACACTGTAAGGGGAACGTTATCCCTTATATATACACTGTAAGGAACGTTACCCTTATTAATTACACTTTAGGGGAACATTATCCCTTATATATTACACTGTAAGGAACATTATCTTTATGTATTACACGTAAGGGACATTTCCTTATATATTACACTGTAAGGGGAACTTATCCTTATATATTACACTGTAAGGGGAACATTATCCTTATATATTACACGGTAAGGGGAAACATTATCTCATATATTACACTGTAAGGGAAATTATCCCTATATATTACAATGTAAGGGGAACGTATCCCTTATATATTACACTGTAAGGGGAACGTTATCCCTTATATATTACACACTGTAAGGGGAACGTTATCCTTATATATTACACTGTAAGGGGAACATTATCCTTATATATTACACTGTAAGGGGAATTCCTTATATATTACACTGTAAGGGGAACATTATCCCTTATATATTACACTGTAAGGGAACATTATCTCATATATTACACTGTAAGGGGACACTTATCCCTTAATATTACACATGTAGGGGAACATTATCCTTATATATTACACTGTAAGGGGAACATACCCTTATATATTACACTGATAATGGTCAACATTATCCTTATATATTACACTGTAAGGGGAACATTATCCTTATATATTACACTGTAGGGAACGTTATCCTTATATTATACACTGTAAGGGAACTTATCCTTATATATTACACTGTAAGGGGAACGATTATCCTTATATATTACACGTAAGGGAACATATACTCCTTATAATTACACTGTAAGGGGAAAACTTAATCCTCTTATATATTACAACTGTAAGGGAAAAACGTTTATCCTTATATAGGGCTTTATTACACTGTAAGGGGAACATTATCCTTATATTACTTAAGGGGAACATTATCCTTTATATTACACTGTAAGGGGAACATATCATCCTTATATTTACACTGTAAGGGGAACATTATCTCTATATATTACACTGTAAGGGGAACATTATCCTTATATATTACACTGTAAGGGAACGATTATCCTTATATATTACCTGTAGGGAACTTATCTTATATATTACATCTGTAGGGAACTTATCCTTATATATTACAGTAAGGGGAACATTATCCCTTATAATTTACATGTAAGGGGAAACATTATCCTTATATATTACACTGTAAGGGGAACATTATCCTTATATATTACACTGTAAGGGGAACAGTTCTCCTTATTATTACACTGTAAGGGAACATTATCCTTATATATTACACTGTAAGGGGAACATGTATCCTTATATATTACACTGTAAGGGAACATATATCCTTATATATTACACTGTAAGGGGAACTTATCCTTATATATTACACTGTAGGGACATTATCCTTATATATTACACTGTAAGGGGACATTATCCTTATATATTACACTGTAGGGGAACTTATCCTTATATATTACACTGTAAGGGGAACGTTATCCCTTATTATTAACACCTGTAAGGGGAACTTATCCCTTATATATTACAACTGTAAGGGGAACATTATCCCTTTTATTACACTGTAAGGGGAACATTATCCTTATATATTACAACCTATAAGGGGAACTTATCCTTATATTACACTGTAAGGGAACGTTATCCCTTATATATCACTGTAAGGGGAACATTATCCTTATATTTACACTGTAAGGGGAACGTTATCCTTATATATTACACTGTAAGGGAACAATTATCCTATATATTTACACTGTAAGGGGAACGTTATCCTTTATATTACACTGTAAGGGGAACATTTCCTTATATATTACACTGTAAGGGGAACGTTATCCCTTATATATTACCTGTAAGGGAACATTATCCTTATATATTACACTGTAAGGGAAACGTTATCCCTTATATATTACACTGTAAGGGAACATTATCCTTATATATTACACTGTAGGGGAACGATTACCTTATATTTACACTGTAGGGAACTTATCCTTTATATTACCCTGTAGGAACGTTTATCTCTTAGAGATTACACTGTAAGGGGAACATATCCTTATATATTACACTGTAAGGGGAACATTATCCCTTATATATTACCCTGTAAGGGACATTATCCCTTTATTTACAATACATACACTGTAAGGGAACATTATCCCTTATATATTACACTGTAAGGGAAACTTATCCTATATATTACACCTGTAGGGAACGTTATCCCTATATATTACACTGTAAGGGGAACTTTATCCTTATATATTACACTGTAAGGGGAACAGTATCCCTTATATATTTATCCTCTGTAAGGGGAACATTATCCTTATTATTACAACTGTAAGGGAACATTATCCCTTATATTACACTGTAAGGGAGAACATTTCCTTATATTACACTGTAAGGGGAACATTTCCTTATATATTACAATGTAAGGGAACCTTATCCTTATATATTACCTGTAAGGGGAACATTATCCTTATTATACACTGTAAGGGGAACATTATCCTTATATATTACACTGTAAGGGGAACATTCTCTATATATTACACTGTAGGGACATTATCCTTTATATATTACACTGTAAGGGGAACATTATCCTTATATATACACTGTAAGGGGACATTATCCTTATATATTACAAGTAAGGGGAACATTTATCCCTTATATATTACATGTAAGGGGAACATTATCCTTATATATTACACTGTAAGGGGAACATTATCCTTATTTATTACACTGTAAGGGGAACATTATCCTTATATATTACACTGTAAGGAGAACATTATCCTTATATATTACACTGTAAGGGGAACATTATCCCTTATATTTACACTGTAAGGGGACTTATCCTTATATATTACACTGTAAGGGGAACATTATCCTTATATATTACACTGTAAGGGGAACATTATCCTTATATATTACACTGTAAGGGGAACATTCTCCTTATATATTACACTGTAAGGGGAACATTATCCTTATATATTACACTGTAAGGGGAACATTATCCCTTATATATTACACTGTAAGGGGAACATTATCCTTATATATACACTGTAAGGGGAACTTATCCCTTATATTACACACCTGTAAGGGAACGTTTATCCTTATATATTATACACTGTAGGGAACATTATCCTATATATACACTGTGTAAGGGGAACGTTATCCCTTATATATTACCCTGTAAGGGGAACTTATCCCTTATATATTACACTGAAGGGGAACATTATCCCTTATATATTACAACTGTAAGGGGAACATTATCCTTATATATTACACTGTAAGGGGAACTTATCCCTTATACTATTACACTGTAAGGGGAACATATCCTTTATATTACACTGTAAGGGGAACATTATCCCTTATATATACACTTAATGAACCTTATCCTTATATATTTACACTGTAAGGGGAACTTATCCCTTATATATTACACTGTAAGGGGAACATTATCCTTTATATATACACTGTAAGGGGAACGTTATCCCTTAATATATACACTGTAAGGGGAACATATCCCTTATATATTACACTGTAAGGGGAACATTATCCTTATATATTTTTCCAACTGTAAGGGGAACATTATCCTTATATATTACACTGTAAGGGGAAATTTATCCCTTATATATTACACTGTAAGGGGAACATTATCCTATATATTACACCTGTAAGGGGAACTTATCCTTATATTTACACTGTAAGGGGAACATTATCCTTTTATTACAACACTGTAAGGGGAACATTATCCTTATATATTACACTGTAAGGGGAACATTATCCCTTATATATTACACTGTAGGGAACGTTATCCTTTTATATATTACACTGTAAGGGGACTTATCCTTATATATTACACTTTAAGGGGAACATATCCTTATATATTACACTGTAAGGGGAACATTATCCCTTATATATTACACTGAGGGGAACATATCTTATTACACGTAGGGAACATTACCTTATATTGACACGAAGGGGCATTATCCCTTATATATTACACTGTAAGGGGAACATTATCCCTATATATTACACTGTAAGGGGAACATTATCCTTATATATTACAACACTGTAAGGGGAAACATTATCCCTTATATATTAACTGTAAGGGGAACATTATCCTTATATATACACTGTAGGGGAACGTTATCCTTATATATTACACTGTAAGGGGAACATTATCCCTTATATATTACACTGTTAGGGGAACATTATCCTTATATATATTCACTGTAAGGGGAACATTATCCTTATATATTACACTGTAAGGGGAACATTATCCTTTTATATTACACTGTAAGGGGAACATTATCCTTATATATTACGCTGTAAGGGGAACATTATCCCTTATATATTACACTGTAAGGGGAACATTATCCTTATATATACACTGTAAGGGGACATTATCCCTTATATATACACTGTAAGGGGAACATTATCCTTATATATATTACACTGTAAGGGGAACATTATCCTTAATATTACATCATGTAAGGGAAATTATCCTTATATATAACTGTAAGGGGAACATTATCCTATATATTACACGTAAGGGAACATTATTCCTTATATATTACACTGTAAGGGGAACATTAAAAACATCCCTTATATCTTACACTGTAAGGGCACATTATCCTATATATTACACTGTAAGGGGAACATTATCCTTATATATTAACACTGTAAGGGGAACATTATCCCTTTATATTACACTGTAAGGGGAACATTATCCCTTATATATTACACTAACACGTAAGGGGAAACATTATCCCTTATATATTACACTGTAAGGGGAAACATTATCCTTATATATTACACTGTAAGGGGAACTTATCCCTTATATTTACACTGTAAGGGGAACGTATCCTTATATATACACTGTAAGGGGAACATTCCCTTATTATATTACACTGTAAGGGGAACATTATCCTTATATATTACACTGTAAGGGGAACAATATCCCTTATATATTACACTGTAAGGGGAACATTATCCTTATATATTACACTGTAAGGGGAACATTACCCTTATATATTACACTGTAAGGGGAACATTATCCCTTATACACACGGGATCTACTGACCATTCCTGGGGCATTGTGGACTGTAGGATGAGTTGAGCTGGGGGAATACTCTTCTCTGTGCTTGAGGTTTCTGACCCTCTGAGTTGATTTTTGCAGAGACTCCAGGACAAGGTTGTGTGGTGGGAACCTGGGGGGCTGAACTGGATCGCTGTCCATTGGACTCCACACAAGTAGAAGGAGGTTCCAGTTGAGCCTGTGAAGTGATGGGTGGGGAAGTCAAGCTCTGGGACAGCTGAGGTTGATGAGTAAAGGGCTGCAGTGTGGAGTTGACCTGAGTGAGGGGCAGTGCATTACAGGGTTGAATTTGCTGTTGATGCTGGATAACAAACTGGTGCTGGATCTGCTTCTGGTGCTGTTGGATCAGCTGATGGGCATAAGCTACAGACAGAGAGATACGAGGGTTACTGGAAAGAAATGGCCACAAACCATGTGCTCCCGTAACCTCACCCTACATACCAATGGCTCATCCTCCCTGCCTAACCACGACCTCCACACTGGTCTCCTACCTCAACCATGTGGCCTTCCTAACCTCAACCAGGACCTGCCCGTACTTAAACCCTCCTCCATAACCTCACGGTACCGCCCCAACTCATGGACCCTCCGTAACCTAACCATGGGCCTCTCCCGCCTCTACCTCAACCATGGACCCCCTGTAAAACCGCAACCAGGACCTCCCGACCCCCGAAAACCTCAAACCATGGAGCTCCCACTAACCTCACTATGTACTCTCGTAACCTCAACCATGTACTTACCCCGTAACCTTAACCAGGCTCCCTAACCTCAACCATTATCTCCGTAACCTCAAACATGGACTCCCGTAACCTTAACCATGGACTCCCGTAACCTCAACCATGGGCCTCCCGTAACCTCAACATGGACCCCCCTTAACCTCAACCAAGAACCCCTGTAAAATCCAACACCATGGACCCCCTGTAAACTCAACCATGGACCCCGAAAACCTCAACCATGGACCTCCCCTAACCTCAACTATGTACTCTCGTAACCTCAACCATGGACTCCCGTAACCTCAACCATGTCCGCCCGTACCTCACATGGCCCTGAAACCTCAACCATGGACCCCTGTAAGCTCAACCATGGAGTCCCGTAACCTCAACCATGGACCCCTGTAAACTCAACCATGGACCCCCTGTAAACTCAACCATGGACCCCCTGTAAACTCAACCATGGACCCCTGTAAACTCAACCATGGACCCCTGTAAACTCAACCATGGACTCCCATAACCTTAACCATGGACCCCTGTAAACTCAACCATGGTTTCCCTGTAACCATAGCCATGTACACACATTAGATATTTTATCCGTGTGCAATGCAGACTACATGGATCCACACAGGGTCCCATTAACTGACTGAAACAGATTTAGAACTACATCCAGATGGTAAATAATCAACATTTCAAACAACCGTTTACCAAATGTTACTTATAACAATTTCCCACCTACTGACCAACAGCCAGGGAGCAGCCAAGCAGCTTTGTTTACCCTATGGAGACGGGAGGGTTGTAACACAACACACAATGAGGTTTCAAATCGCATCAGAACAAAATCCTCTGGATGCCTTATATGCAGGGTGACATGGAGTAGCACTGGACCCTGGGTGATAAGGTGCAGCACTGGACCCTGGGTGATAAGGTGCAGCACTGGACCCTGGGTGGCAGCTGGACCCTGGTGATAAGTGGCAGGCACTGGACCCTGGGTGATAAGGTGCAGCACTGGACCCTGGGTGATAAGGTGCAGCACTGGACCCTGGGTGATAAGGGCAGCACTGGACCCTGGGTGATAAGGGCAGCACTGGACCCTGGGTGATAAGGTGCAGCACTGGACCCTGGGTGATAAGGAGCAGCACTGGACCCTGGGTGATAAGGTGCAGCACTGGACCCTGGTGATAAGTGAGCACACTGGACCCTGGGTGATAAGGTGCACGCACTGGACCCTGGGTGATAAGGGTGGAGGCAGCACTGGACCTGGGTGATAAGGGCAGCACTGGACCCTGGGTATAAGGACAGCACTGGACCCTGGGTGATAAGGTGGCAGCACTGGACCCTGGGTGATAGGAGTCATCACTGGATCCTGGGTGATAAGGTGTCAGCACTGGATCCGGGAATGTTCCTGTGGGAATTATATCCCTGTTCCTGCTTGGAATTCTATTCCATGTTCCTGCTGTGAATTCTATTCCATGTTCCTGCTGGAATTATCTCCCCTGTTCCTGCTGGGAATTCTATCCCATGTTCCTGCTGTGAATTCTATTCCATGTTCCTGCTGGGAATTATATCCCCTGTTCCTGCTTGGAATTTATTTCTGTTCCTGCCTGGGAATTATATTCCCTGTTCCTGCTGGAATTCTATTCCATGTTCTGCTGGGGAATTTATCGATGTTCCTGCTGGTAATTCTATTCGATGTTCCTGATGGATATTCTATTCCATGTCCCTGCTGGGAATTATTCATGTTCCTGCTGGGAATATTTCATGTTCCTGATGGATCTATTTCCATGTTCCTGCTGGGAATTCATTCAATGTTCCTGATGGTAATTCTATTCCATGTTCCTGCTGGGAATTCTATTCAATTTCCTGCGGATATTCTTTCCAGTTCCTGCTGAGAATTCTATTCCATGTTCCTGCTGGGAATTCTATTCATGTTCCTGGGACTCTATCCCATGTTCCTGCTGGGAATTCTATCCATGTTCCTGCTGGGATTCTACCCATGTTCTGGATTCTATTCATGTTCCTGCTGGGAATTCTACTCCATATTCCTGTTGGGAATACTATCCAATGTTCCTGCTTGGAATTCTATCACATGTTCCTTCTGGGAATTCTATCCCATGTTCCTGCTGGGAATTCTATCCCATGTTCCTGCTGGGAATTCTATCCCATGTTCCTGCTGGGAATTCTATCCCATGTTCCTGCTGGGAATTCTATCCCATGTTCCTGCTGGGAATTCTATCCCATGTTCCTGCTGGGAATTCTATCCCATGTTCCTGCTGGGAATTCTATCCCATGTTCCTGCTGGAATTCTATCCATGTTCTGCTGGGAATTCTATCCATGTCCTGCTGGGAATTCTATCCCATGTTCTGCTGGTTTTCCTTTGCTTATCTTGGATTTCAAACCCTCAGACCCAACTACAAAGTCTTCTCATTAGTAATTTCCAGTTTAGATTTTAAACTGACATTTCCCTCTCTGTTATTGTGTAATTAAGTAGGAGAATACTCACCGTCTGGCTGCAAATTGAGTTCAGGGGTCTGCGAGGAGCTTAGAGGTTTATGCGACAGGGGGGTAGGTGGCTGCTCTGTCTGTAAGAGGGAGGAGCCGATGTTGTTCCTCTGTGGGGGAGACGTTCGCTTTTGGGAACAATCCTGGAATATCTGTGCAAGTGGAAGGAGAAAATAACATTAACTGGCGGTTAGTCATACAGATACATAAGAGGATCAATAAGCAACATATATTAATACTCATCACGGATCCTGCGTAATGATCCGATTATAATGTGTATTAAATAGAAGGGGGCACCGCGACTTACCCACTATTCATACTAGTGTAGAACCAGCCAGCCCACCCACATCTGTATATAGAGTAACAATGGATTATATAGTGAATATGCAACAACTACTATCAAATATAAAGATATAACAAGTTACCTAGTAGTAATAATATCCTTATAATTTACAGTAGGAGATACATTATCCCTTATAATACATGGGTGGTACCCAGAGTTCCCTGTATAACTCAGTCTGTGTCCTTGTACCTTTATATAGACACAAAACTCCTCAGTGACTTCTAATATCCTTATAATTTACAGTAGGGGATACATTATCCCTTATAATACATGGGTGGTACCCAGAGTTCCCTGTATAACTCAGTCTGTGTCCTTGTACCTTTATATGGACAAAGAACTCCTCAGTGACTTCTAATATCCTTATAATTTACAGTAGGGTACATTATCACTTATAATACATGAGTGGTACCCAGAGTTCCCTGTATAACTCAGTCTGTGTCCTTGTACCTTTATATAGACACAGAACTCCTCAGTGACTTCTAATATCCTTATAATTTACAGTAGGGGATACATTATCCCTTATAATACATGGGTGGTACCCAGAGTTCCCTGTATAACTCAGTCTGTGTCCTTGTACCTTATATGGACAAAGAACTCCTCAGTGACTTCTAATATCCTTATAATTTACAGTAGGGGATACATTATCACTTATAATACATGAGTGGTACCCAGAGTTCCCTGTATAACTCAGTCTGTGTCCTTGTACCTTTATATAGACACAGAACTCCTCAGTGACATCTAATACCCTTATAATTTACAGTAGGGGATACATTATCCTTATAATACATGAGTGGTACCCAGAGTTCCCTGTATAACTCAGTCTGTGTCCTTGTACCTTTATATAGACACAGAACTCCTCAGTAACTTCTAATACCTTATAATTTACAGTAGGGGATACATATCCCTTATAATACATGAGTGGTACCCAGAGTTCCCTGTATAACTCAGTCTGTGTCCTTGTACCTTATATAGACACAGAACTCCTCAGTGACATCTATATCCTATAATTTACAGTAGGGGATACATTATCCTATAATACATGAGTGGTACAGAGTTCCCTGTATAACTCAGTCTTGTCCTTGTACCTTTATATAGACACAGAACTCCTCAGTGACCTAATATCCTTATAATTTACAAGTAGGGGGTACATTATCCCTTATAATACATGAGTGGTACCCAGAGTTCCCTGTATAACTCAGTCTGTGTCCTTGTACTTTAATAGACACAGAACTCCTCAGTGACTTCTAATACCCTTTAATTTACAGTAGGGGGTACATTATCCCTTAAATACATGAGTGGTACCCAGAGTTCCCTGTATAACTCAGTCGTGTCCTTGTACCTTTATATAGACACAGAACTCCTCAGTGACTTCTAATATCCTTATAATTTACAGTAGGGGATACATTATCCTTATAATACATGAGTGGTACCCAGAGTTCCCTGTATAACTCAGTCTGTGTCCTTGTACCTTTATATGGACACAGAACTCCTCAGTGACTTCTAATATCCTATAATTTACAGTAGGGGATACATTATCCCTTATAATACATGAGTGGTACCCAGAGTTCCCTGTAAACTCAGTCTGTTTCCTTGTACCTTTATATAGACACAGAACTCCTCAGTGACTTCTAATATCCTTATAATTTACAGTAGGAATTACATTATCCCTTATAACAGAGTGGTACCCAGAGTTCCCTGTAACTCAGTCTGTGTCCTTGTACCTTTATATAGACACAGAACTTCTCAGTGACTTCTAATTCCTTATAATTTACAGTAGGGATACATTATCCCTTATAATACATGAGTGGTACCCAGAGTTCCCTGTATATCTCAGTCTGTGTCCTTGTACCTTTATGGACACAGAACTCCTCAGTGACATCTAATATCCTTATAATTTACAGTAGGGATACATTATCCTTATAATACATGAGTGGTACCCAGAGTTCCCTGTATAACTCAGTCGTGTCCTTGTACTTTTATATAGACACAGAACTCCTCAGTGACTTCTAATATCCTTATAATTTACAGTAGGGGATACATTATCCTTATAATACATGAGTGGTACCCAGAGTTCCCTGTATAACTCAGTCTGTGTCCTTGTACCTTTATATAGACACAGAACTCCTCAGTGACTTCTAATATCCTAATAATTTACAGTAGGGGATACATTATCCCTTATAATACATGAGTGGTACCCAGAGTTCCCTGTATAACTCAGTCTGTGTCCTTGTACCTTTATATAGACACAGAACTCCTCAGTGACTTCTAATATCCTTATAATTTACAGTAGGGGATACATATCCTTATAATACATGAGTGGTACCAGAGTTCCCTGTATAACTCAGTCTGTGTCCTTGTACCTTTATATGGACACAGAACTCCTCAGTGACTTCTAATATCCTTATAATTACAGTAGGGAAACATTATCCCTTATAATACATGAGTGGTACCCAGAGTTCCCTGTATAACTCAGTCTGTGTCCTTGTACCTTTATATGGACACAGAACTCCTCAGTGACTTCTAATATCCTTATAATTTACAGTAGGGGATACATTATCCCTTATAATACATGAGTGGTACCCAGAGTTCCCTGTATAACTCAGTCTGTGTCCTTGTACCTTATAGACACAGAACTCCTCGGTGACTTCTAATATCCTTATAATTTACAGTAGGGGATACATTATCCCTTATATACATGAGTATTACCCAGAGTTCCCTGTATAACTCAGTCTGTGTCCTTGAACTTACATAGACACAGAACTCCTCAGTGACTTCTAATATCCTTATAATTTACAGTAGGGGATACATTATCCTTATAATACATGAGTGGTACCAGAGTTCCCTGTTAACTCAGTCTGTGTCCTTGTACTTTATATAGACACAGAACTCCTCAGTGACTTCTAATATCCTTATAATTTACAGTAGGGGATACATTATCCCTTATAATACATGGTGGTCCCAGAGTTCCCTGTATAACTCAGTCTGTGTCCTTGTACCTTTATATAGACACAGAACTCCTCAGTGACTTCTAATACCCTTATAATTTACAGTAGGGGATACATTATCCCTTATAATACATGAGTGGTACCCAGAGTTCCCTGATAACAGTCTGTGTCCTTGACCTTTATATAGACACAGAACTCCTCAGTGACTTCTAATATCCTTATATTTACAGTAGGGGATACATTATCCCTTATAATCCATGAGTGGTACCCAGAGTTCCCTGTAAACTCAGTCTGTGTCCTTGTACCTTTATATAGACACAGAACTCCTCAGTGACTTCTAATCCTTATAATTACAGTAGGGGATACATTATCCCTTATAAACACGAGTGGTACCCAGAGTTCCCTGTATAACTCAGTCTGTGTCCTTGTACCTTATATAGACACAGAACTCCTCAGTGACTTCTAATATCCTTATAATTTACAGTAGGGGATACATATCCCTTATAATACACGAGTGGTACCCAGAGTTCCCTGTATAACTCAGTCTGTGTCCTTGTACCTTTATATAGACACAGAACTCCTCAGTGACTCTTAATATCCTTATAATTTACAGTAGGGGATAAATTATCCTTATAATACAGAGTGGTACCCATAGTTCCCTGTATAACTCAGTCTGTGTCCTTGTACCTTATATAGACAAAGAACTCCTCAGTGACTTCTAATATCCTTATAATTTACAGTAGGGGATACATTATCCCTTATAATACATAAGTGGTACCCAGAGTTCCCTGTATAACTCAGTCTGTGTCCTTGTACCTTTATATGGACACAGAACTCCTCAGTGACTTCTAATATCCTTATAATTTACAGTAGGGATACATTATCCCTTATAATACATGGGTGGTACCCAGAGTTCCCGTATAACTCAGTCCTGTGTCCTTGTACCTTTATATAGACACAGAACTCCTCAGTGACTTCTAATATCCTTATAATTTACAGTAGGGGATACATTATCCCTATAATACATGAGTGGTACCCAGAGTTCCCTGTATAACTCAGTCTGTGTCCTTGTACCTTATATAGACACAGAACTCCTCAGTGACTCTAATATCCTTATAATTTACAGTAGGGGAACATTATCCCTTATAATACATGAGTGGTACCCAGAGTTCCCTGTATAACTCAGTCTGTGTCCTTGTACTTTATATAGACACAGAAACCTCAGTGACTTCTAATATCCTTATAATTTACAGTAGGGGATACATTATCCCTTATAATACCAGAGTGGTACCCAGAGTTCCTGCATAACTCAGTCTGTGTCCTGTACCTTTATATAGACACAGAACTCCTCAGTGACTTCTAATATCCTATAATTTACAGTGGGGATACATTATCCCTTAAATACATGGGTGGTACCCAGAGTTCCCTGTATAACTCAGTCTGTGTCCTTGTACCTTTATATAGACACAGAACTACTCAGTGACTCTAATATCCTTATAATTTACAGTAGGGGATACATTATCCCTTATAATACATGAGCGGTACCCAGAGTTCCCTGTATAACTCAGTCTGTGTCCTTGTACCTTTATATAGACACAGAACTCCTCAGTGACTTCTAATATCCTTATAATTTACAGTAGGGGATACATTCCTATAATACATGAGCGGTACCCAGAGTTCCCTGTATAACTCAGTCTGTGTCCTTGTACCTTATATGGACACAGAACTCCTCAGTGACTTCTAATATCCTTATAATTTACAGTAGGGGATACATTATCCTTATATAAATGAGTGGTACCCAGAGTTCCCTGTAAACTCAGTCTGTGTCCTTGTACCTTATATAGACACAGAACTCAGTGACTTCTAATATCCTTAAATTTACAGTAGGGGATACATTATCCCTATAATACATGAGTGGTACCCAGAGTTCCCTGTATAACTCAGTCTGTGTCCTTGTACCTTTATATAGACACAGAACTCCTCAGTGACTACTAATATCCTATAATTTACAGTAGGGGATACATTATCCCTTATTATACATGAGTGGTACCCAGAGTTCCCTGTTAACTCAGTCTGTGTCCTTGTACTTTATATAGACACAGAACTCCTCAGTGACTTCTAATATCCTTATAATTTACAGTAGGGGATACATTATCCCTTATAATACATGAGTGGTACCAGAGTTCCCTGTATAACTCAGTCTGTGTCCTTGTACTTTATATAGACACCGAACTCCTCAGTGACTTCTTATATCCTTATAATTTACAGTAGGGGATACATATCCTTATAATACATGAGTGGTACCAGAGTTCCCTGTATAACTCAGTCTGTGTCCTTGTACCTTATTGGACAAGAACTCCTCAGTGACTTCTAATATCCTTATAATTTACAGTAGGGGATACATTATCACTTATAAAACAGAGTGGTACCCAGAGTTCCCTGTATAACTCAGTCGTGTCTTGTACCTTTATATAGACACAGAACTCCTCAGTGACTTTAATATCCTTATAATTTACAGTAGGGGATACTTTATCCCTTATAATACATGAGTGGTACCCAGAGTTCCCTGTATAACTCAGTCTGTGTCCTTGTACCTTTATATAGACACAGAACTCCTCAGTGACTTCTAATACCTATAATTTACGTAGGGGATACATTATCCCTTATAAACATGAGTGGTACCCAGAGTTCCTGTATAACTCAGTCTGTATCCTTGTACCTTTATATAGAAACAGAACTCCTCAGTGACTTCTAATATCTTATAATTTACAGTAGGGAGTACATATCCTTAAATACATGAGTGGTACCAGAGTTCCTGTGTAACCGCATCTGTGTCCTGTACCTTTATATAGACACAGAACTCCCAGTGACTTTCTAATATCCTTATAATTTACAGTAGGAGATACATTATCATTATAATACTGAGTGGTACCCAGAGTTCCCTGTTAATTCAGTCTGTGTCTTGACCTTTATATAGACAACGAACTTCCTCAGTGACTTCTATATCCTTATAATTTACAGTAGGGATACATTATCCTTATAATACATGAGTGGTACCCAGAGTTCCCTGTTAAACTCAGTTGGTGTCCTTGTACCTTTATATAGACACAGAACTCCTCAGTGACTTCTAATATCCTTATAATTATAGTAGGGGTAATTTATCATAATACATGAGTGGTACCCAGAGTTCCTGTGTAACTCAGTCTGTGTCCTTGTACCTTTATATAGACACAGAATCCTCAGTGACTCTAATATCCTTATATTTACAGTGGGAGGTACATATAGACACAGAACTCTCAGTGACTTCTAATATCCTTATAATTTACAGTAGGGGATACATATCCCTATATACATGAGTGGTACCCAGAGTTCCTGTAACTCAGTCTGTTTCCTTGTACCTTTAATAGACACAGAACTCCTCAGTGACTTCTAATATCCTTATAATTACATAGGGGATACATTATCCCTATATACATGAGTGGTACCCGAGTTCCCTGTATAACTCAGTCTGTTCTTGTACCTTTATATAGACACAGAACTCCTCAGTGCTTCTAATATCCTTAATTTACAGTAGGGGATACATTATCTTATAATACATGAGTGGTACCCAGAGTTCCCTGATAACTCAGTCTGTGTCCTTGTACCTTATATAGACACAGAACTCCTCCAGTGACTTCTAATATCCTCATAATTACAGTAGGGGATACTTCCTTATAATACATGAGTGGTACCCAGATTCCCTGTATAAACTCAGTCTGTTTCCTTGTACCTTTATATAGACACAGAACTCCTCAGTGACTCTAATATCCTTATAATTTACAGTAGGAGATACATTCATTATAATACATGAGTGGTACCCAGAGTTCCCTGTATAATCAGTCTGTGTCCTTGTACCTTTATATAGACAACGAACTCCTCAGTGACTTCTAATATCCTATAATTTACGTAGGGGATACATTATCCTTATAATAGATGAGTGGTACCCCGAGTTCCCTGATAACTCAGTCTGTGTCCTTGTACCTTTATATAGACACAGAACTCCTCAGTGACTTCGAATATCCTTATATTTACAGTAGGGGAACATTATCCTTATAATACAGAGTGGTACCAGAGTTCCCTGTATAACTCAGTCTGTGTCCTTGACCTTTATATAGACACAGAACCCTCAGTGACTTCTAATATCCTTATAATTTACAGTAGGGGATACATATACTATAATACATGAGTGGTACCCAGGTTCCCTGTATAACTCAGTCTGTGTCCTTGTACCTTATATAGACACAGAACTCCTCAGTGACTTCTAATATCCTTATAATTTACAGTAGGGGATACATTATCCCTATATACATGAGTGTACCCAGAGTTCCCTGTGTAACTCAGTCTGTGTCCTTGTACCTATATAGACACAGAACTCCTCAGTGACTTCTAATATCCTTATAATTTAAAGTAGGGGGTGGTACATTATAGACACAGAACTCCTCAGTGACTTCTAATCCTTATCATTTACAGTAGGGGATACATTATCCCTATAATACATGAGTGGTACCCAGAGTTCCCTGTATAACTCAGTCTGTTCCCTGTAACTATATGACACAGAACTCCTCAGTGACTTCTAATATCTTTATTTACAGTAGGGGATACATTATCCCTTATAATACATGAGTGGGTACCCAGAGTCTGTATAACTCAGTCTGTTTCCTTGTACCTTTATATAGCACAGAAACTCCTCAGTGACTTCTAATATCCTTATAATTTACAGTAGGGGATACATTATCCCTTATAATACATGAGTGGTACCCAGAGTTCCCTGTATAACTCAGTCTGTGTCCTTGTACCTTTATATAGACACCGAACTCCTCAGTAACTTCTATACCTTATAATTTACAGTAGGGGAACATTATCCTTATAATCATGAGTGGTACCCAGAGTTCCCTGTATAACTCAGTCTGTTTCCTTGTACCTTTATATAGACACAGAACTCCTCAGTGACTTCTAATATCCTTATAATTTACAGTAGGGGATACATTATCCCTTTAATACATGGTGGTACCCAGAGTTCCCTGTATAACTCAGTCTGTGTCCTTGTACTTTATATAGACACAGAACTCCTCAGTGACTTCTAATATCCTTAATTTACAGTAGGGGATACATTACCCTTATAAGACATGAGTGGTACCCAGAGTTCCCTGTATAATCAGTCTGTGTCCTGTCCCTTATATTACACTGTAAGGGGAACATTATCCCTATATATTACACTGTAGGGAACGTTATCCCTTATATATACACTGTAAGGGGAACATTATCCCTTATATTACACGTAAGGGTAACATTATCCCTTATATATTACACTGTAAGGGGAACATATCCCTATATATTACACTGTAAGGGGAACATTATCCTTATATATACACTGTAAGGGGAAAATTATCCTTATTATTACACTGTAAGGGGAACATATCCTTTATATAGACACTTAAAGGGGACATATCCTTATATATTACACTGTAAGGGGAACATTATCCTTATTATACACTAAGGGAGACGTTATCCCTTAAATTACACGTAAGGGGAACATTATCCCTTATATATTACACTGAAGGGAACGTTACCCTTATATATTACCATGTAAGGGGAACATTATCCTTATATATTACACTGTAAGGGTACATTATCCCTTATATATTACACTGTAAGGGGAACAGTTATCCCTTATATTTACACTGTAAGGGAAACATTATCCTTTATATATTACACTGTAAGGGTAACATATCTATATATTTACACTGTAAGGGAACATTATCCATTATATATTACACGTAAGGGGAACATTATCCCTTATATATTACACTGTAAGGGGAACATTATCCCTTATATATTACACTGTAAGGGAACGTTATCCTTATATATTACACTGTAAGGGGAACGTTATCCCTTATATATTACACTGTAAGGGGAACGTTATCCCTTATATATTACACTGTAAGGGGAACGTTATCCCTTATATATACACTGTAAGGGGAACGTTACCTTTATATACAACGTAAGGGGAAACGTTATCCTATATATAAACTGTAAGGGTAACATTATCCCTTAATTATTACACTGTAAGGGGAAACTAGTCCATTATATATTAAACTGTAGGGGAACTTATCCTTATATATTATACTGTAAGGGGAACATTCCTTATATATTACACCGTAAGGGGAACGTTATACCTTTATATAACACCGTAAGGGGAACATTATCCTTTATATTACACTGTAAGGGGAATATTATCCTTATATTTACACTGTAAGGGAACATATCCTTATATATTACACTGTAAGGGGAACATATCCCTTATATATTACACTGTAAGGAGAACGTTATCCCTTATATATTACACTGTAAGGGGACTTATCCCTATATATTACACTGTAAGGGGAACGTTATCCCTTATATATTACAATGTAAGGGTACATTATCCCTTATATATACACGTAAGGGGAACGTTATCCCTATATATTACACTGTAAGGGGAACGTTATCCCTTATATATTACACTGTAAGGGGAACGTTACCTTATAATTACAATGTAAGGGGAACTTATCCTTATATATTACACGTAAGGGGAACATTATCCTTTATATACACTGTAAGGGGACATACCTTATATATTCACTGTAAGGGGAACATTATCCCTTATATATTACAATGTAAGGGAACATTATCCTTATATATTACACTGTAAGAGGAACATTATCCCTTTATATTATCACTGTAAGGGGACTTACCCCTTATATATTACACTGTAAGGGAACGTTTATCCCTTATATAACACTGTAAGGGGAACGTTACCCTATTATATTACACTGAAAGGGGAACGTTATCCTTATATATTACAATGTAAGGGGTACATTATCCTTATATATTACACTGTAAGGGGAATTATCCCTTATATATACACTGTAGGGGAACATTTCCCTTATATATTACACTGTAAGGGGAACAGTATCCCTTATATTACACTGTAAGGGAACATTATCCCTTATATATACACTGTAGGGACGTATCCCTTAATATTACAATGTAAGGGGTACGTTATCCCTTATATATTACACTGTAAGGGGAACGTTATCCCTTAATTACACTGTAAGGGGAACGTTATCCTTATATATTACACTGTAAGGGGAACATTATCCCTTATATATTACACTGTAAGGGGACATTATACCCTTAATATTACACTGTAAGGGAACATTATCTCTTATAATTACACTGTAAGGGGAACTTATCCCTTATATATTACACTGTAAGGGGAACGTTATCCCTTTATAATAACCTGTAAGGGGAAAGTTTCCCTTTAATCTACACTGTAGGGGAACGTTATCCTTATTATTACACTTAGTGGGAACGTTACCTAATTTACACTGTAAGGGGAACGTTATCCTTATATATTACACTGTAAGGGGAACGTTATCCCTTATATATACACTGTAGGGAAGACCCTATATATACACTGTAAGGGGAACTTATCCCTTATTATTACACGTAAGGGAACATTACCCTTATATATTAAACTGTAGGGAACATTATCTTATATATAACGTAGGATTCATCTGACATGTAAGGGATACGATTCTCTTATATTTAACACTGTAAGGGGAATCACTATCCTTATATATTACACTGTAAGGGGAACATTATCTCTATATTACACTGTAAGGGGAACATTATCCCTTATATAACACTGTACGGGGAACGTATCCCTATATTACATGTAAGGGGAATCTTATCCATTATATTACCAGTAAGGGGAACGTTACTCTTATATATTACATGTAAGGGGAACATATTCTTAATATACACTGTAAGGGGAACAGTACCCTTATATATTACACTGTTAAGGGGAACATTATCCCTATATATTACACTGTAAAGGGAACATATCTCATATATTACACGTAAGGGGAACATTATCCCTTAATATTACATGTAAGAAGGGAACATTATCCTCTATATATTCACTGTAAGGGGAATTATCCTTATATATTACACTGTAAGGGGAAATTATCCCTTATATATTACACTGTAAGGGGAACATTATCCCTTATATTTACCAGTAAGGGAACGTTATCCCTTATATATTACACGTAAGGGGAACGTTATCCTTATATTACACTGTAAGGGGAACGTTATCCCTTTATATTACACTGTAAGGGGAACATTACACTTATATATTACACTGTAAGGGGAACGTTATCCCTTATATATTACATGTAAGGAGAACTTATCCTTATATACACTGTAAGGGGAACATATCCTTAATATAACAATGTAAGGGAACATTATCCTTATATATACACTGTAAGGGGAACATTATCCTTATATATACACTGTAAGGGGAACATTATCCTTATATATTACACTGTAAGGGGAACATTATCTTATATATTACACTGTAAGGGGAACATTATCCTTATATATACACTGTAAGGGGAACATACCTTATTATCACTGTAAGGGGAACATTATCCTTATATATTACAAAGTAAGGGGAACATTATCCCTTATATATACAATGTAAGGGGAACATTATCCTTATATATTACACTGTAAGGGGAACATTATCCTTATATATTACACTGTAAGGGGAACATATCCTTATATATTACACTGTAAGGAGAACATTATCCTTATATATACACTGTAAGGGGAACATTATCTCTTATATTATACACTGTAAGGGAACATTATCCTTATATATTACACTGTAAGGGGAACATTTATCCTTATATATTACACTGTAAGGGGAACATTACCTTATATATTACACTGTAAGGGGAACATTATCCTTATATATTACACTGTAAGGGGAACATTATCCTTATATATACCACTGTAAGGGGAACTTATCCTTATATATTACACTGTAAGGGGAACATTATCCTATATATTACACTGTAAGGGGAACATTATCCTTATATATACACTGTAAGGGGAACGTTATCCTTATATTACACATAAGGGGAACATATTATCCTTATAATTACAATGTAAGGGGAACGTTATCCCTATATATTACACTGTAAGGGAACATTATCCCTATATATTACACTGAAGGGGAAACGTTATCCCTATATATTACACTGTAAGGGGAACATTATCCTATATATTAACACTGTAAGGGGAACGTTATCCCTTATATATACACTGTAAGGGGAACATATCCTTAATATTACACTGTAAGGGAACGTTATCCCTATAATTACACGTAAGGGAACATTACCTTATATATTACACTGTAAGGGGAACGTTATCCCTTTATATATTACACGTAAGGGAAAAATATCCTTAATGACAATGTAAGGGGAACGTTACCCTTATATTACACTGTAAGGGGAACGTTATCCCTTATATTACCAATGTAAGGGGAACGTATCTTATATATTACACTGTAAGGGGAACATTATCCTTATATATTACACTGTAAGGGGAACATTATCCCTTATAATATTACACTGTAAGGGGACACTTATCCCTTATATTTACACTGTAAGGGGAACATTATCCCTTATATATACACTGTAAGGGGAACGTATTATCCTTATATATTACACTGTAAGGGGAACTTATCCCTAATATTTACAATGTAGGGGAACTATCTTATATATTACACTGTAAGGGAACGTTATCCTTATATATTACACTGTAAGGGGAACATTATCACTTATATATTACACTGTAAGGGGAACATTATCCTTATTATTTACACTGAAGGGAACTATCCATATATTACACTGTTAAGGGGAACATTATCCTTATTATTACAACTGTAAGGGAACATTATCCTATATATACACTGTAAGTGGGAACCTTATCCTTATATATTACACTGTAAGGGGAACTATCTCCTTATATATTACACTGTAAGAGGGAACATTATCCTTATATATTACACTGTAAGGGGACATATCCTTAATATTACACTGTAAGGGGAACATTATCCTTATAATTACACTGAAGGGGAACAATATCCTTATATATTACAACTTAAGGGGAACATTATCCTTATATATTCACATGTAAGGGGAACATTATCCTTATATATTACACTGTAAGGGGAACATTATCCATATATTACACTGTAAGGGGAACTTATCCTTATATATTATACTGTAAGGGAACCTTATCCTTATATATACACTGGAGGGGAACATTATCTCTTATATATTACACTGTAAGGGGAACATTATCCTTATATATTCACTGTAAGGGGAAACATTATCGCTATATTACACTGTAAGGGGAACATTATCTTATATATACACTGTAAGGGGAACATTATCCCTATATATTACACTGTAAGGGGAACATTACCTTATATATTACACTGTAAGGGGAACATTATCCTTATATTTACACTGGTAAGGGGAACATACCTTATATATACACTGTAAGGGGAACATTATCCTTAATATTACACGTAAGGGGAAACTTATCCCTTATATATTACACTGTAAGGGGAAACTTATCCCTTATATATACCCTGTAAGGGGAACTATATCCCTTATATATTACACTGTAAGGGGAACATTATCCCTTATATATTACACTGTAAGGGAACATTATCCTTATATCACGTAAGGGAATTATCCATATATTACACTGTAAGGGGAACGTTATCCCTATATATTACACTGAAGGGGAACTTCTCTTAATATACACTGTAAGGGGACATTATCCTTATATATTACACTGTAAGTGGAACATTATCCTTATATATTACACTGTAAGGGGAACGTATCCCTTAATATTCACTGAGGGGAACATATCCTATATATTACACTGTAAGGGGAACGTTATCCCTTATATATTACAACTGTAAGGGGAACATTATCCCTATATATTACACTGTAAGGGGAACATTATCCTTAGATATTTCACTGTAAGGGGACATTATCCTTATTATACACTGTAAGGGGAACATTATCCCTATATATTACACATTAAGGGGACATTATCCTTATAATTACACTGTAAGGGGAAAATCTTATACATGTAGGGGAACATTATCCCTATATATTCACTGTAAGGGGAACATTATCCTTATATTACACTGTAAGGGGAACATTATCCCTATATATTACACTGTAAGGGGAACTATCCTTAATTTACACTGTAAGGGGGACGTTATCCTTATATATTACACTGTAAGGGGAACATTATCCTTTATATATACACGTAAGGGGAAATTATCCCTTATATATTACACTGTAAGGGGAACAATATCCCTATATGATTACACTGTAAGGGGAACTATCCCTTATATATACACTGTAAGGGGAAATCTTCCCTTATATATTACAACTGAAGGGGAACATTATCTTATATATTACACTGTAAGGGGAAATTATCCTTAATATTACACTGTAAGGGGAACATTATCCCTTATATATTACACTGTAAGGGGAACATTATCCTTATATATACACTGTAAGGGGAACGTTTCCCTATATATTACACTGTAAGGGGAACGTTATCCCTTATATATTACAACTGTTAGGGGAAACATTATCCCTTATATATTACACGTAGGGAACATTACCTTATATATACACTGTAAGGGGATTATCCTATATATTACAATGTAAGGGGAACATTATCCTATATTTACACTGTAAGGGGAACATTATCCCTTATATATACACGTAAGGGGAACATATCCCTAATATTACACTGTAAGGGGAAAACATTTATCCCTACATATACACTTAGAACTGAAGGGGAACATTATCCTTATATATTACACTGTAAGGGGAACATATCCTTATATATTACACTGTAAGGGGAACATATCCCTATATATACTGAAGGGGAACCTTATCCTATATATACACTGTAAAGGGAACATTATTCCTTATAATACACTTAAGGGGAACATTATCCTATATATACACTGTAAGGGGACATTCCTTATATATTACACTGTAAGGGGAACATTATCCTATATAATTACACTGTTAAGGGGAACATTTAGCCCTTATATATTACACTGTAAGGGGAACATTATCCTTATATTACACTGTAAGGGGAAACATTATCCCTTATATTACACTGTAAGGGGAACATTATACCTTAATATTACAATGTAAGGGGAAACATTATCTTATATTACACTGTAAGGGGAACGTTATCCTTATATATACACGTAAGGGGAACTATCCTTATATTTACACTGTAAGGGGAACATTTTCCATTATATATTACACTGTAAGGGGAACAAATCCCTTATATATTACACTGTAGAGGGGAACATTACCTTATTATATTACACTGTAAGGGGAACATTACCCTTATATATTACACTGTAAGGGGAACATTATCCCTTATACACACGGGATCTACTGACCATTCCTGGGGCATTGTGGACCTGTAGGATGACCGTTGAGCTGTGGGGGAATACTCTTCTCTGTGCTTGAGGTTTCTGACCCTCTGAGTTGATTTTTGCAGAGACTCCAGGACAAGGTTGTGTGGTGGGAACCTGGGGGGCTGAACTGGATCGCTGTCCATTGGACTCCACACAAGTAGAAGGAGGTTCCAGTTGAGCCTGTGAAGTGATGGGTGGGGAAGTCAAGCTCTGGGACAGATGAGGTTGATGAGTAAAGGGCTGCAGTGTGGAGTTGACCTGAGTGAGGGGCAGTGCATTACAGGGTTGAATTTGCTGTTGATGCTGGATAACAAACTGGTGCTGGATCTGCTTCTGGTGCTGTTGGATCAGCTGATGGGCATAAGCTACAGACAGAGAGATACGAGGGTTACTGGAAAAGAACTATGGCCACAAACCATGTGCTCCCGTAACCTTCAACATGGACCTCCCGTAACGTAACCATGGGCCTCCCATAACCTCAACCATGGACCCCCTGTAACCTCAACCATGGACCTCCCGTAACCTCAACCATGGTCTCCCGTAACCTCAACCATGGGCCTCCCGTAACGCTCAACCAGGACCTCCCGTAACCTTAACCATGGGCCTCCCATAACATCAACCATGGACCCCCTGTAACCTCAACCATGGACCTCCGTAACCTCAACCATGGGCCTCCCGTAACCTCAACCATGGACCCCCTGTAAACTCAACCATGGACCCCGAAAACCTCAACCATGGAGCTCCACTAACCTCAACTATGTACTCTCGTAACCTCAACCATGTACTCCGTAACCTTAACCATGGACTCCCGTAACCTCAACCATGTACTCCTGTACTCAAACATGGACTCCCGTAACCTTAACCATGGACTCCCGTAACCTCAACCATGGTCTCCCGTAACCTCAACCATGGACCCCCTGTAACCTCAACCAAGAACCCCTGTAAAATCAACCATGGACCCCCTGTAAACTCAACCATGGACCCCGAAAACCTCAACCATGGACCTCCCCTAACCTCAACTATGTACTCTCGTAACCTCAACCATGGACTCCCGTAACCTCAACCATGGTCTCCCGTAACCTCAAACATGGACCCCTGTAAACTCAACCATGGACCCCTGTAAGCTCAACCATGGAGTCCCGTAACCTCAACCATGGACCCCTGTAAACTCAACCATGGACCCCCTGTAAACTCAACCATGGACCCCCTGTAAACTCAACCATGGACCCCTGTAAACTCAACCATGGACCCCTGTAAACTCAACCATGGACTCCCATAACCTAACCATGGACCCCTGTAAACTCAACCATGGTTTCCCTGTAACCATAGCCATGTACACACATTAGATATTTTATCCGTGTGCAATGCAGACTACATGGATCCACACAGGGTCCCATTAGCTGACTGAAACCGATTTAGAACTACATAAGATGGTAAATAAGTCAACATTTCAAACAACCGTTTACCAAATGTACTTATAACAAATTTCCCACCTACTGACCAAACCGCCAGGGAGCAAGCCAAGCAGCTGTTTTACCCTATGGAGACAGGGAGGGTTGTAACACACACACACAATGAGGTTTCAAATCGAATCAGAACAAAAAATTCTCTGGATGCCTTATATGCAGGGTGACATGGAAGTAGCACTGGACCCTGGGTTGATAGGTGCAGCATGGACCTGGGTGATAAGGTGCAGCACTGGACCCCTAGCGCCTGGTGGGGGACCCTGGGTGATAAGGTGCAGCACTGGACCCTGGGTGTAAGGTGCAGCACTGGACCCTGGAGGCAGCTGCCTGGGTGATAAGGTGCAAGCACTGGACCCTGGGTGATAAGGCTGCACTGGACCCTGGGGGATAAGGAGAGCAGCACGGATCCCTGGGGGTGGATAAGGGGCAGCACTGGCACCCGGTGATAAGGTGGCAGCACTGGACCCTGGGGTTAAAGGAGCAGCACTGGACCGGTGGTGGATAAGGTGCAGCACTGGATCCTGGGTGATAAGGTGCAGCACTGGACCCTGGGTGATAAGGAGCAGCACTGGATCCTGGGTAATAAGGTGCAGCACTGGATCCTGGGTAATAAGATGCAGCACTGGATCCTGGGTAATAAGGTGCAGGGCCTCCCTTGTACAATCCTGTTCCCCGGTGTTGACTGATATTTTCACTGGTTTCCCCTTCCTGGAGACCCCCTGGTGGCAGCTGGGGGTTGGTGGGGAGGATGGTATCGGGGGGCCCTTGGAAGGTCCATTGGATCCCCTCTTGGCAGGTTCTGTTGCGGCTGAAGGGGAATTAACGTCCAATAATAAGTGTAATGAGGATCCCTATTGGTCAGCCGCACATCCGCCGCTCTTGTGTCATGTCACTTACCAATGCGATTCTCCTCCCATTTAACCCAGAATCCTTTGCTGCTGGTTATGCCAATATCTACCATAGTGCCATAGTGGTACCTTAACCCTTCCAACCATTGGGTCCCTACGTGTGTCTGATTGAAATGGTTCACTGATGGGGACTGACCTGGAGCGATGATGGGATGGGCAGATACAGGGGTCCGACAGGAAGCCCCCCGAACGTCCCCTTTCTTCTGGCTGTCAGAAGGGTCACTGAGGGTCCCTGTCAGAGCTGGAATGATCATGTGACTGGTGGGTTTGGCCTGGGTGGAGCTTGTCGTTGGCTGGGCCCCAAGAACATTGGTAGATGGTTTAATAGCAACGCTGGGGGCCAATGCACCATGTTGACCCCGAGTCACTATCCCAGGAACCTGCAATGATCAGGAACAGACACTAGAGGAAAAATCATCATTAAACATTTCTCTCTATGGTAACAGTGGGAGGTAGGATTACTCTCTCAGGTAACAGCGGGAGGTAGGATTACTCTCTCAGGTAACAGCGGGAGGTAGGATTACTCTATCAGGTAACAGTGGGAGGTAGGATTACTCTCAGGTAACAGTGGGAGGTAGGATTGCTCTGAGGTAACAGTGGGAGGTAGGATTACTCTCGGAACAGTGGGAGGTAGGATTACTCTCTCAGGTAACAGTAGAGGGTAGGGTTACTCTATCAGGTAATAGTAGAGGGTAGGGTTACTCTCTCAGGTAACAGTAGGAGGTAGGATTAATCTCTCAGGTAACAGTAGGGGTAGGGTTACTCTCTTAGGTAACAGTAGGAGGTAGGATTAATCTCTCAGGTAACAGTAGGGGGAAGGGTTACTCTCTCAGGTAACAGTAGAGGGTAGGGTTACTCTATCAGGTAATAGTAGGAGGTAGGAGTACTGTGTTCTACCAAAATGAAGAATCCAGTATAAAAAGAGTTAAAATGAATTCGCTAGGTTCCAGGTTACCTGGGTGGTGCCAGCAGGAGACTGAGTGGTGGTCCCGGGATTTGCCTCGGACTGGACACTGGTCACTGCAGCTGTGGGGGTGAAGATGAGCTGGAGAGGGAGACATAGCGATCACGTTACCAACTCATTACATCTTTTTCCACGGATTTAAAGGGACACTAACCCAGAAAATGAAATTGTTACATTTTAGAAAATGTGACAGCAATCTGGCCCCCTGGATCACGTGATATCACCCAGATCAGCTCCATATTCCCCGTCACCAATCACTACATGCCTAACACGGATTCCCGTTTTAATGGGCCAATCAGAGAGGAGGGGCGGTGCTTTGGACAAAAACATAATCTATGGACATTACAATGACCCACGGTGCAATTTATCTCCCCTAAAGGTTTAATGAGGCATTTACTGAGACCATCAGTGTTTCAATGAATCAATCTCCTGTGTGTGGGTTACATTGCTGGAAAAATCCCACTCAGCACTAGGTCATTACACACAAGTTAAATAAACACATTACATCACAATATATCCCATTATATTACATCACATTATATGACATCACATTACATCACATTATGTCATCGCATTACATTACATCACATTACATGTCATCTCATTATATGACATCACATTATGCCCAGTTATATATATTGTTCACTTTCATAGCAGGTGTCAAGGCATTGGCAGTGCATTATGGGTGGGTACTTACCATCTGTGCCCGCAGATACATCTGTGCCTGACTGGCAGCCAGTGCCGGGGAGGCAGCATTGCCCAGAAGAACAGCCTGCTGTGTGATTCCTGAGGCCGTGGGCGCTGTGGGGTTTACATTCTGTGAGCAGTTGATTATCTGGGGGGAGCTTGTCAGGTTTATCTGAAACAATAGATCGACACAACAGGGTGGTCAATGGACAGAATAGAGATATTGTTGAACTACATCTAGGACAGTATTTAAAGGACAACCAAAGGCTAAGAACAACAACGTTTCAAAAGGAAAAGCACCTTAATATAAAGGCAGAAATCTTTGTCTCACATCTCGTTTTGAAATGGTTGTTGGGAAATTTACCTTTCTAACATGGAGTTTGTGTTTTATTTCCCAGCATTCCAGTATCACACACTGTGGCCACTGGCCATTATGTTCTTTACACATGCTCAGTCCTAACATACTGCAGGAACTTGTTACAGTTGGTCACACCCACTAGTAGCCTCTAGCCAATCCTTTTACAGGACAGATTAAGCTGGGAAGCATGTGACTGATATCAGGGGTGTGGCCAGTACATACACACAGTTATTTCAGGGAGTTACATTAACTTTAATGCCATTTACTGGTGATTTTACTGTTTATTGGATATTTTCAGATTCTGGAGTATAAAATCGTGGGTTTATTTCTTCTTTATTTCCTTTAATATCTGCAGTGTGATGTAGCCATATGGCAGCTCCAATCCGTCAGATTCCGTTTGGAGAAATAAAATAGTGAAAGGAGAGCACAAGGACCATCCCACATACCAGTTAATCACAGTACAAATCACTCTGCTGTGCCCCTACAAGGAGCCATCCATGTGCCACAACCCGCAGAGCTCACAGGGGCCCTTTGACATTGAAGGGCCCTGGAATGGTAGGTTGACTTACCGCAGTGGTCTGTGAACTGTTCTGCTGGGGGACATTGGTTACGGGGGAACTTGCCGGACGCCCAGCCTGAAATAATAACTCTGGTTAATAGACATGTTCCTGATAAAGGATCATATGATCCTAAACATGTTGTGCGGATACAATAAAACACGTTACACGTAATCAGGGTCATTTAATTATTCATTATTTCAAGTATTGGACACAGGAGATTCCTGGTATATAGGCGATATATAGACATTGCACCCAGGGTTCTATCTACCTAGCAGTGCCATCCCAGCGTTCTATCTACCTAGCAGTGCCATCCCAGGGTTCTATCTACCTAGCAGTGCCATCCCAGCATTCTATCTACCTAGCAGTGCCATCCCAGGGTTCTATCTACCTAGCATTGCCAACCCAGCGTTCTATCTACCTAGCAGTGCCATGCCAGCATTCTATCTACCTAGCAGTACCACCCCAGGGTTCTATCTACCTAGCAGTGCCATCCCAGGGTTCTATCTACCCAGCTGTGCCATCCCAGGGTTATACCCTTTGTTTATAAAGTATGCCAGTTTGCAGATAATATGATATTGCATGGGGCCTAGGAATGTGCATTGATTATCTTTTCCATATTTATAATGTATGCCAGTGTGCAGATAATATGATATTGTATGGGGCCTAGGAATGTGCATTGATTATGACTCACATAACCACCTACTGTACATCACCGACTCACATAACCACCTACTGTACATCACTGACTCACATAACCACCTACTGTACATCATTGACCTACTGTAGTCTTTATCACTGTGGTGTGTTGATCTCTATAGACCAATTACCAGTTCTATTGTCTGTACAATCTCGTCCCCTTGCCATTGTGTGTTAGACTGTGAGCTCCTGGGCCCAGGGACGGTTTGTTTCTTATACAGGGGGATGTGGTAGGGAAATGCACTGACCTGCCATCCTGTTCCCTCGCTCCCTTCCTCCTGCCCCTGATCAATGACAGGTCCCATCCACACAGACCCCCAGACTCCTCCCTTACCCAGTGCACATCAAAGGCAAAGGGCTGGAGCTGCCCAGGAGACATTTCCTGGATGAGGGGGATGGGAAGAGCCTTTCATTCATTCTTCCTACCAGCCTCCAACCAGACACCTGGACCCACTGCTCAGTTCATGGTTAGAAATCCCAGGGATCCCTGTAATGGGTCATAGGAACAATATTCCCCCTGCCCCATGTCTACAACCATCCACCACCCCGTGGCCCGTGGCCCCTGATCCTGGAGATGTAACAAGGTCCCTATAGTGGGAAAATTCCTATTCAGTGTCTGATCCAATGGGGCATCAGAGGGACTGGACTGCACCCTATGTCCTGTTTATATACAACCTGCATTGGGGTGGGAGAATAAACCTGATTGGCTGTGTGACAGCATAAGGAGCGGATGATGTCACTGGTGACACGGTAAATTGATTGACGTCATACAAATGGTTATTTTATTATATTACAGAAAGAAGAAATGACCTTTGGATTAAAATGCTACTGACGAATCATTAGATTTAAAGGGCATCTATAGCGATAAATAGATTATTTTAAATTGACCATAACTGGAAACTATGGGCCCTATTTATAAAAAATCGTTATCGTTATCGAAAAAATAACGATCTATATCGTAAAATAACGATCGGTAATTTCTGATAATGACCGGTATCTTCCGATAACGACCGGTATTTTACCGATAACGACCGGTATTTTACCGATAACGACTGGTATTTTACCGATAACGACCAGTATCTTCCGATAACGACTGGTATTTTACCGATAACGACCGGTATCTTCCGATAACGACTGGTATTTTACCGATAACGACCGGTATTTTCTGAGTATTTTCCGATAACGAACGGAATTTTCCGATATCGGAAAATACCGGTCGTTATCGGAAAATACCGGTCGTTATCGGAAAATACCGGTCGTTATCAGATATTACAGATCGTTATTTTACGATAGCGATCGTTATTTTTTCAATAACAATCTTTTATAGATAGGGCCCTATAATTCTTCCCAACCACCACTGTATCATTATTATGTTGATCTGCCCCCTATTTCTCTAGATATCCAATCTAAAACTTCTTATATTTCAGCTGTCAATCAAGTTCCTGTTCTTCTGTGAGTAGTTTTACTGTAGCTGGAATGGTGACAGAGATTTGACAGTTGGAATGCTGTATGCTGTGTGCAGGCTTGACAGTTGGTGTGTGGGGGAAAAAGTCAGGTCAGATGGAAGTGGGCGTGGTTAAAAGAGGGAGGGGGGATACTGCTCCTAAACAAAATGTGTGCTGGATTGCAGGCATGCAGCAACACACGCCAATCAAAGTAAGTGCTACTTACATGGATTCAGTTATAGATTTAGATGAGGCAAAGTCATTTTTTTAGTATAGTGTCCCTTTAAGTTTTACATTGGGGGACTTAGCTAAGTTGCCCTTAAATTACATCTGATGGCAGGACTAGAACCTCCGTAGTGTTGGTCCCTCTGTCTAGGATGATTACACATAGGACATCCCCATCACATTACAGGAAACTCAATAATGGCAGTGGTTGGAGCAGAAAATAACAGGGAGGGGTTAGGGGCAAAATGGACCTGCAGGAGCTGCCAATGCGATTGGTTTCCTCTCTGGGGGATAGGAGCAGTAAGTCACATTTCACAGGTACTGAATAAAACTGTCCCCAAACCAGACGTCCACCTGGTACCACCGTGGCAAAGTCATTAAGTATAAATCCAGATATATAGAAACAAAATGTCTGCTACAATTATTAATAATTAGAAAACCAAATCAGTATGTATGATGTATGTCCTAGACTCTCTCTAGCATTCTCTCTAGTACTCTCTGTAGTACTCTTGTTCTCTCCAATACTCTCTCTGGTACTCTAGTACTCTCTCTAATATTCTCTCTGATGCTCTAATACTCTTTATGGTGCTCTAGTATTCTCTCTGGTGCTCTGGTACTCTCTCTGGTGCTCTAGTACTCTGGTACTCTCTAATATTCTCTCTGGTGCTCTAGTACTCTTTCTGGTGCTCTAGTACTCTCTCTGGTGCTCTAGTACTCTCTAATACTCTCTCTGGTGCTCTAGTACTCTCTCTGGTGCTCTAGTACTCTCTCTGGTGCTCTAGTACTCTCTAATACTCTCTCTTGCTATAGTACTCTTTCTGGTACACTAGTACTCTCTCTGGTACTCTCTCTAGTACTCTAGAACTCTCTCTGGTACTCACTCTGGTTCTCGAGTACTCTCTCTGGTGCTCTCTGGTACTCTAGTACTCTTTCTAGTGCTCTCTCTAGTACTCTAGTACTATCTATAGTACTCTAGTACCCCCTCTGGCACTCTCTCTGATACTCTGGTATTCTCTCTGGTTCTCTAGTACACTCTCTGGTACCCTCTTCAGTACTCCCTGGTACTCTCTTCAATACTCCCTGGTACTCTAGTACTCTCTCTGGTTCCTGTGTACTCTCTCTGGTTCCCGAGTACTATCTCTAATACTCTCTCTAGTACTCTAGTACTCTCTCTGGCACTCGGATACTCTTTCTGGTTCTCTAGTACTATCTATAGTACTCTTACTAGTACTTTCTCCAGTACTCTAGTACTATCTATAGTGCTCTAGTACTCGCTCTAGCACTCTCTCTGATACTCTGGTACTCTCTCTGGTTCTCTAGTACACTCTCTAGTACTCTCTCTGGTACTCTCTCTAGTACACCCTGGTGCTCTAGTACTCTCAAAAAATAGAAGCCTAGTGCACATCCAATTAACCTGCCTTCATTCTACTTTACCATTGTATTGTGTCTTAAAAAGCCTGCCCTTCTCTCTGGACAAATCAAAGCAATTATGTAGTCAAGCCCCTCCATTCCCCTTATTAATTTAGTTATAACTTGTCTAATCTGCCTGCATAGTCAAGCCCCTCCATTCCCCTTATTAATTTAGTTATAACTTGTCTAATCTGCCTGCATAGTCAAGCCCCTCCATTCCCTTTATTATTTTAGTTATAAATTGTCTAATCTGCCTGCATAGTCAAGCCCCTACATTCCCTTTATTAATTTAGTTATAACTTGTCTAATCTGCCCGCATAGTCAAGCCCCTCCATTCCCCTTATTAATTTAGTTATAACTTGTCTAATCTGCCTGCATAGTCAAGCCCCTCCATTCCCTTTATTAATTTAGTTATAACATGTCTAATCTGCCTGCATAGTCAAGCCCTTCCATTCCCTTTATTATTTAAGTTATAACTTGTCTAATCTGCTTGCATAGTCAAGCCCCTCCATTCCCCTTATTTATTTAGTTATAATGTATCTAATCTGCCTGCATAGTCAAGCCCCTCCATTCCCCTTATTGATTTAGTTATAACGTATCTAATCTGCCTGCATAGTCAAGCCCCTCAATTCCCTTTATTATTTTAGTTATAACGTATCTAATCTGCCTGCATAGTCAAGCCCCTCCATTCCCTTTATTATTTTAGTTATAACTTGTCTAATCTTCCTGCATAGTCAAGCCCCTCCATTCCCCTTATTAATTTAGTTATAACTTGTCTAATCTGCCTGCATAGTCAAGCCCTTCCATTCCCTTTATTATTTTAGTTATAACTTGTCTAATCTGCCTGCATAGTCAAGCCCCTCCATTCCCCTTATTAATTTAGTTATAACTTGTCTAATCTGCCTGCATAGTCAAGCCCTTCCATTACCTTTATTATTTATTTATAAATTGTCTAATCTGCCTGCATAGTCAAGCCCCTCCATTCCCTTTATTAATTTAGTTATAACTTGGCTATTCTGCCCGCATAGTCAAGCCCCTCCATTCCCATTATTAATTTAGTTATAACATGTCTAATCTGCCTGCATAGTCAAGCCCCTCCATTCCCATTATTAATTTAGTTATAACTTGTCTAATCTGCCTGCATAGTCAAGCCCTTCCATTCCCTTTATTATTTTAGTTATAACTTGTCTAATCTGCCTGCATATTCAAGCCCCTCCATTCCCCGTATTGATTTAGTTATAACGTATCTAATCTGCCTGCATAGTCAAGCCCCTCCATTCCCCTTATTGATTTAGTTATAACGTATCTAATCTTCCTGCATAGTCAAGCCCCTCCATTCCCTTTATTATTTTAGTTATAACTTGTCTAATCTGCCTGCATAGTCAAGCCCCTCCATTCCCTTTATTATTTTAATTATAATTTGTCTAATCTGCCTGCATAGTCAAGCCCCTCCACCCCTCTTATTAATGTAGTTATAACTTGTCTAATCTGCCTGCATAGTCAAGCCCCTCCATTCCCTTTATTATTTTAATTATAATTTGTCTAATCTGCCTGCATAGTCAAGCCCCTTCATTCCCCTTATTATTTTAATTATAATTTGTCTAATCTGCCTGCATAGTCAAGCCCCTCCATTCCCCTTATTATTTTAGTTGTAACTTGTCTAATCTGCCTGCATAGTCAAGCCCCTCCATTACCTTTATTATTTTAATTATAATTTGTCTAATCTGCCTGCATAGTCAAGCCCCTCCATTCCCCTTATTAATTTAGTTATAACGTGTCTAATCTGCCTGCATAGTCAAGCCCCTTCACTCCCCTTATTAATTTAGTTATAACTTGTCTAATCTGCCTGCATAGTCAAGCCCCTCCATTCCCCTTATTCATTTAGTTATAACTTGTCTAATCTGCCTGCATAGTCAAGCCCCTCCATTCCCTTATTTTAGTTATAACTTGTCTAATCTGCCTGCATAGTCAAGCCCTTCCATTCCCCTTATTAATTTAGTTGCCCTTCTCTGAACTGCTCCCATTTCCAAGATGTCCCTTTTGTATATGGGATTCCAAAACTGCACCGCATATTCCAAATGAGGCCTTACCAGTGCCTTGTAAAGAGGGAGAATAATATTTTCTCCCTTGAATCTATTCCCCTCTTTATACAAGACAATATCTTGCTAGCTGTAGCCGTTGCTTCCTGGCATTGTTTGCTACAGCTAAGTCTGTTATCTACCAGAACCCCCAAATCTTTTTCCATTACAGATTCACAACCCCACAGATTCCCAGACTCACAACTCCACAGATTCCCAGACTCACCACCCCACAGATTCCCAGATCACACCCACAGATTACCCCCAGACTCACCATCCCAACAGATTCCCAGACTCACCACCCCAAAGATTCCCAGACTCACCACCCCACAGATTCCCAGACTCACCAACCACAGATTCCCAGAACTCACCACCCCACAGATTCCCAGACCTCACTTACCACAACAGATTCCCAGACTCACAACCACCCACAGATTCCCAGACTCACCACCCCACAGATTCCCAGACAGATCCCACACCCCACAGATTCCCAGACTCACCACCCCACAGTTCCCAGACTCACCACCCCACAGATTCCCAGACTCACCACCCCACAGATTCCCAGATCCACACCCCACAGATTCACAGACTCACAACTCCACAGATTCCCAGACTACACAACTCCACAGATTCCCAGACTCACAACCCCCAGATTCCCAGACATCACACCCACAGTATTCCCTAACTCACAACCCCACAATCAGACGTATAACCCGATCCAACTAGACCCGATTCAGTTGTCTGTTTTTCAACATTCCCAGATCCAACCCCCACGATTCCCAGGACTCAACACCCCAGATCAGATTCACAGACCACCGATTCCAACAGATTCCGACCCAAACCCCACCAGATGCCCCAGGACTCACCAACCCCACAGATTCCGCAAACTCACAAACCCACAGATTCCCAGACTCACCAACCCCACAGATCCACTCACACATCCCAGACTCACAACACGTTCCCAGATACCCACATGATCTCACAGGACACTATCAACCACACCCCACAGATTCCCAGACTCACAACACCCACATATTCCCCAGACTCACCAACCCACCCAACAGTATTCCCAGACTCACAAACCCCAGATTCCCAGACTCTCACCAAACCCCCACAGATTCCCAGACTCAATCCCACCCACATATTCCCCCAGACGCACACCCACTCAGACATCACAGACTCCCACACCACAATCCAGCATCACAACTCACAGCACACCCACATACTTCAACGTTCACCACACCCCACAGATTCCCAGACTCACAACCCACATCCCGATCAACAACCCCACAATTCCCAGACTCACAACCCACAGATTCCCAGACTCACCACCCCACAGATTCCAGACTCAACCCACAGCCCAGACTCACAACCCCACACAGATTCCCAGACTCACCACCCCACAGATTCCCAGAATCACAACTCCCAAGATTCACAGACTCACAACTCAACAGATTGCCCAGACTCACAACCCCACAGATTCCCAGACTCACCACCCCACAGATTCCCAAACTCACAACCACACAGATTTCTCCAGAATCACCACCCCACAGATTCCCGACTCACAACCCCACAGATTCCCAGACTCAACCCACAGATTCCCAGACTCACCAACTCCACAGATTCAGACTCACAACCCCACAGATTCCCAGACTCACAACCCACAGATCCCAGACTCACAACCCCACAGATTCCCAGACTCACAACCCCACATATTCCCAGACTCACAACCCCACAGATTCCAGACTCACAACCCCACAGATTCCCAGACTCACAACCCCACAGATTCCCAGACTCACAACCCCACAGATTCCCAGACTCACAACCCCAAGATTCAGACTCACAACCACAGATTCCCAGACTCACAACCCCACAGATTCCCAGACTCACAACCCCCACATATTCCAGACTCCACCACCCCACATATCCCAGACTAACAACCCCCACAGATTCCCAGACTCACAACCCCACAGATTCCCAGACTCACAACCCCACAGATTCCCAGACTCACCACCCCACAAACTGCACCATCTTTCCACTGGCCTACAGACCAATCCCTAATCCAACCAGAACACAGACCCATTGACCTGCAACAGGCCCACCAACTAAACGACACACAATCCACCAACCACAGCCCCAACACAGATCCACTGAATCCTAGACCACTCAGCCCACCAACCCATAGGCCCACGGACCTGTCCCCAGTCTCCAGCCAGTAACTCAGATTTGTCACTGAGGAAAGAGAACAACCCAGAAAGAGGGTCTAGCGAACCCCTAATGACCCCCTGTAGAGAGAAGCCCCTCCCATTAACCTCACCTGGAACAATAAACTGGATACCAGTGAGCCCTTCGCTCTGACCCCAGTAGCACATGTTGTCCCTTCAGGTCTCACGTCACAGTTGGCAGGTTAATGGTGATTGAAGTCACATCTGTAGTAAATGGAACAAATATTAGCAAATCCAGAACGTACAGCCCCCCAATAGAAGCAACCAAGCAGCAGGGTCATAAAAGAGGGAATATAGGATTATTATTCATATTATTAATATTATTATTATTATCATCATTATTACTAATAAGCTAACGATAATAACGATCCCTTTCCTGGTCTCTTGTGACCCAGTAACATTAATTAGGGACAGGGCAAAGCTTTCCGACCTGTGTGCTGTAGGATAACTAAGGATGCTGGGAGTTGTAGTCCATTCCTAGTCATGTCTTTGGATCCATAACGTCTACCAGCAGGTCCCTCCCTGTAACTGTCAGAGGAGACCCAGCGAGGGTTAATACTGGGAACTCCCTGATTGGTGGAGACGGTGAAAGGGCAGATTAGGGTCCATGTCTGTGAATGGGGGAAGGGATAGTCGGATGTGGGGACCCTCCAGTAGCCACTGGGTGGGATATTTAGGGTGAACCCAGGGTGGTGTTTGCACACTGACCCCCATTTCACTAGTGATTAACATCCCAGATCTGGGGCCTTGTAACTGTGCAACCTGCAGGGGGATCAGGACAAAGCAGAACGTGCCCGGCACAGGGACACAGAAGGGAGGAAACACGCTCGGTTCTTACCCATCCTGACAGAATCCACATCCATCTTCCTTTTGTTCCCTTCCCTTCTCCTCCATTCCCCCTGCAACCTCTCACATACCCCCAGAGCAGGAAAGGAGCAGCCTCATTTCCTCATGATTATCACGTTGCCTAGTGACAGCCAATCAGAGAGCCTCTGAGTTTTTTTTCTTACCGTGTGTGTGTGTGTGTGTGTGTGTATATCGTACATGGAGCATCTAATGGCAGATTACACAATGAGCAGTATCCACGCCATTGATCGCTATATAAACCCCACCGCGTCACCCGGACTGCGTTATCCATGGGAAACATCTCTTCATCTCTGACACATTAAACTCTACCCAGTTACAAAGGGGCTGTATTCACATGGTACCGCAAGTTAGCAATACAGCGCGTTATCGATAATGTGCGACAGAGGGCGTCTGTTAATTAACGTACGTTCGGTCCTAGTAAACTACTGTAATGGTAGTCTATGGGGATCGTAAATCTCCGATTGCGTTGTTGTAGATTTACAACCGATAGCAGTATTTACGATAACATGTGCAAATTAACGATCGCTAAACCGATCTGAAATTAACAAAATTACATAGTTATATAGTATTGGAGGTTGTATAAAGACATACGTCCATCTAGTCCAACCTTTATACCCTACCCATAATGTCTGTATAACAGTTACATAGTAACATAGTATTGGAGGTTGAATTAAGACATACGTCCATCTAGTCCAACCTTTATATCCTACCCATAATGTCTGTATAACAGTTACATAGTAACATAGTATTGGAGGTTGTATAAAGACATACGTCCATCTAGTCCAACCATTATACCATACCCATAATGTCTGTATAACAGTTACATAATAACATAACAAAAAGTTAGTGGAGGTTGTATAAAGACCAATACGTCCATCCTAGTCCCAACCTTTATACCCTACCCATACTGTCCCCTGTATAACGGTTACTAGTAACATAGTATTGGAGGTTTGTATAAAGACATACCGTCCGTCTAGTCCAACCTTTATACCCTACCCATTATATCTGTATACATTTACATAGTACATTATACTTGGAGGTGTTTGCTTAAACTATACGTTCCATCTAGTCCAACCTTTAACCCTCCCATAATGTTTCTGTATAACAGTTCAAGCAACCAGTAGTTGTTGAGTTGTACTAACGACTACGTCCATCTAGTCCAACCTTTATACCCTACCCATAATGTCTGTTAACGACGTTCTAGTAAAATGTCATTCGGGGGTTGATTAAAGACATCGTCCATCTGTCAACCTTTATACCTACCCATAATGTCTGATCACAGTTACATAAGTAACATAGTATGAGTGTTGTATAAGACATACTCGCTCCTATGTCCAACACTTTATACCTACCATAATGTCTGTATAACGAGTTACATAGGTAACTACGTATTGGAGTTTGTATAAGACATACGTCCATCTAGTCCAACCTTATACCCTACCTCATAATGTCGTTATACGTATTACATATAAACATAGTTGAGGGGTGTAATAAGCACATACGCCGTCTAAGTCCAGACCTTTTATACCCTATCCCATAATAGTCTGTAAACTGTTACATATACATCAGTAATTGGAGGTTTTATAGAACATACGTCCTCTAGTCCAACCTTATAACCCTACCCATAATGCTGTATACACGTGTACCATAGTAACTAGATTGGAGGTTGTATAAGCTACCTCGTCCATCTAGTCCACACCTTTATACCTACCCCAATGTCTGTATAACAGTTACATAGTACACATAGTTTGAGTTTGATAAAGCATACGCCATCTATCAACCTTTACTACCCTACCCATGCTGTCTGTATAAATTTCACATGTAACATGTATTGTATGGTTTAATAGAAATACGTCCATCTAGTCCAACTTTATATCCGCCCACATAATGTCGTGTAATAGACAGTTACATATGTAATGAGGTATGTATATAGACATACGTCCATCTAGCCACCTGTATCCCTACCATATGTCTGTATAACAGTTCCATAGTAACATAGTATTGAGGTTGTTATAACGAACTACGTCCCCAGCTAGTCAACTACCCCTTTTATATCCACCATAATGTCTGTTATATCAGTTACATAGTAACATAGTATGGAGGTTGTAATATCATACATACGTCCGATCTAGTCCAACCTTTATCTCCTACCCATAATGTCTGTATATCAGTTACATAGTAACATAGTATGGAGGTTTGTTAAATACATACGTCCGTCTAGTCCGAAACTTTGATAACCTACCCAGAATGTCCCTGTATAACAGTTACATAGTAAAGCATAGTATTGGAGGTTGTATAAGACATACGTCACATCTAGTCCAACCTTTATACCCGATCCCATAATGTCTGTATAAACCCCCCCAGTACATATTAAAATAGTATGGAGGTGTATCCAAGAACATAACGTCCATCAGTCCAACCTTTATACCCTACCATAATGTCCTGTAAACAGTTACATAGTAACACAGTATTGGAGGTTGTATAAGAAGACATACGTCCATTCTAGTCCAACCTTTATACCCACCATAATGTCTTGATATACCAGTTACATGTAAAACATATATTTGGAGGTTTGTATACAAGACATACGTCCAGATCTCCAGTCCAGCCTTTGATACCCTCCTACCCCATAATGTCTGTATAACAGTTACTCAGAAATAGTATGTTGGAGGTGGTAAAAGCACATACGTCATCCTCCGACCTCTTTATACTCCTTATACTCCAAATGTTCTGTATAACCGTTATCATAGTAACTGGTATTGGAAGGTGTATAATGAAACACGTCATCTAGTCCAACCTTTATACCCTACCAATAATGTCTGTATAACAAGTTTACATAGTAACATAGTTGGAAAGTTGTATAGAGACAATAGGTTTCCTCCATCTAGTTCGACCTTTTTTACCCTATTAAATTGACCGCTGTGCTGCCATACGGTCTGTCAATATTGTCTGTGTTTGTACAATACGTAACATAGTAAATTGTCGTTGTATAAAGACATACGTCCATGCTTAGTCCGACCTTGTGATATAACCCTACACCCAAATGTCTGTAATTGGAAAACAGTTACAGATGTAACATAGTAGTGTCTGGGAGGATATTGAGTATATCAGACATAGCTGTCCAGCTAAGGGCCATAGACCTTATACCCCACCCATATTGGTTACGGCGAACAGTTACATAGGAACAGAGTATTTGGAGGTTGTCAATCAAGACATCCGTCCTTCTAGTCCGAACCTTTTAGACCCTACCCGAATGGTCGGTATAACAGTTACTAGTAAACAGAGTATTGGAGGTTTGTATAAAGACATACTCCATCTAGCGCGACCTTTATACCCTACCCATAATGTCTGTAAAAGTTACATAGTAATATAGTAATTGGGAGGTTGTATACAGACATACGTCCATCTAGTCCGACCTTTATACCCCACCCTACTGTCTCTGTATAACAATTACTATAGTACAAAATATTGTAGGTCTTGTGTCATTAAACAAGACATAGTCCATCTAGTCCAACCTTTATTCCACTACCCATAATGGTCTGTATAACAGTTTCATTACATAGTAAACATAGTATTGTAAAGGGTGATGGAAAGACAGACGGCTCCAGCTAGTCCACACTCAACCATTTATAACGCCGACCCAGAATGTCTGTATAACCTTTGACAGTAGTAAGCATAGATGAATTGGATGTGTAGTGAAGATACATACGGCCCGCTAGATCGAACCGGGTAGAACCCCGACCCCATAATTCGGGATAACAGGACATAGTACCATAGTGTTGGTGGTTTGTATACACGACATACGGCCATCAGTCAAACTTTATACCTCTCACCCATAGATGGTCTGGAAATACCATTACATAGTAACATTCCGTATGGGAGGTTTGGGAGAGTCCAAGACAGACGGCCATCTATGCCACTTATAACCGCGACTCCATAATGGCTTGTATAACAGTTATACATAGTAACATAGTATTGTAGGTTGTATAAAGACATACGTCCTCGAGTATCTCACCGTGGAGACCACTAGCCCACTCATGTCTATAATATACAAGTTACAGAGGGAACACAGGATGGAGGTGTGGGATAAAGACATAACGTCCATCTAGTCCAACCTGATACCCGACCCAACCCCAATGTCCTGGCTAACAGTGTACATATACATATATGGAGGTGGTATAAAGACATAACGTACAGGTAGGTTCAAAACAAACCTGGTTAACCTCCCTAACATGTCTGTCTCAGGGACCTCAGTAACATAGGTATTGGAGGTTGTATAAGCATACGTCCATCTGACTCCAACCGTGAGACCGCCCGCAAGGATCGGTCTGAAAATGCACACTAGAAACCATAGTTGGGTCTGTTTGCGGAGGGGTATAAAGACATACGTCCCTCTAGTCCCAACCTTTATACCCTATCCCATACTGTCTGTACTAACAGTTACATATAACATAGTATTCTTAGGTTTGTATCAAAGACATAAGACGTCCATCTAGTCCGAAGCTTTTATAACGCCTACCTCATTGAAATGTCTGTATTAAAATTACAGTGTATTAGTAACATAGTCATTGAGTGACGGTTTATAATTAAAGACATCCGTCCATCTAGTCCAACCTTTATTAACCCTACCCATAAATGTCTGTATACAGTTTACATAGCTAACATAGGATTGGATTTTTACTAAACGCATAACTCCATCTAGTCCCAACCTTTGGCAATATAACCTAGCCAATGGCTGTATATTACCTGTTACTAGATCTACTGACAGTAATTGGTGATAGCCGTTGTATAAAGCATAGCGTCCATTGCTAGTTCCATACCCTCATACACCCCTACCCACAATGTCTGTATAAACAGTATTAGCATTGTATCACAGTAATTGGTGTATTGATAAAGACATGGTCCACTTCGTATTCAAACCGTTTATGACCCTATCCCCCGAGAGGTCTTATAGTAGAACAGTTACATAGTAGCTGTTCTGTATAGAACGAAGTTACATAGACCACACACTATAGTATTCGGAGGTTATGTAATATGACATAACGTTCCATCTAGTCTCCCAATGCCTTTATCCCGACCTACCAGCCAATGGCTGGCTATAACAGTGGACAGTAGTAAACATAGTATTGGATGGTTGTCTTATAATAGACTACGTCCACTAGTCCCTTATACCTATCCCACAATGTCTGCATAACAGTTATATACGGACATTATATTAGAGGTGTCTAAAGTACATAGGTCCCTCTAGTCCAACCTTTATAACCTACCCATCTGGTCCAAGCCTTTGTACCCTACCCCCATAAATGTCTGTATACAACAGTTACATAGTAACATAGTGTTGGAGGTGTATAAATAACCTACGTCCATCTAGTCCAACTTTATACCCCAACCCATCGGTTTGTGTATAAGCAGTTACATAATAACTAGTTACTGGAACATGTTTAGAAATCAACGACTACGTCCATCATAGTCCACCTTTGTATACGCCTCCTGACCCACAATTTCTGCATAAACTGAGTTTATATAGTAACAATAGTAGTTGGGAAGGTTGTGTTGTAGAAAGCATACGTTCCTCCAGTCCAACCTTTATACCCACCCATTCTGGTCCACACCTTTGTTACCCCTCCCATAATGTCTGTAGGATACACAGTTACATAGTAACATATTATTGGAGTTGTAAAAGACATACGTCCAATCTAGTCCTCCTTTACGACCCCACCCATAGTGTTGTTGTATAACATTTTACAGACTAACATAGCGGTTATGGAGGTTGTAGAACTACACTATCGTCCATCGTGTTCCAACCTTTATACTAAATACCCTACCCCATAATGTCTGGCATAACGCTTTACATTACATAGTAATTGAGGTTGGATAAAGACAACATCCAATCTAGTCCAACCTTTCATATACCACTACCCATAATCGTACTGTATAAAACCAGATTATAACATAGTGATAACATCGTATTAGGAATGTGGTAATTAACAGACAATACGATCCATCTAAAGTCCAACCCTTTATACCCAACCCAGACAGGTCCCTGTAGAACTGTTACATATTCTAACACAGTATTGGGAGGTTGTATAGAAGACATACGTCCATTCTAGTCTCAACCTTGTGTGTCACCGACCCAAAAATTGTCTTCCTATAACAGTTACATTGGAACATAACAATATTAGGGAGTGTATAAAGACTATACGTCCATACTAGTGCCACCCTTTATACCCACCCATCTTGGTCTGTACTGTAACATTTACATAGTAAACACGACGTATTGGAGGTTAGTTAATAAAGAACATACATCCATGCATCAGTGTCAACAACCTTGATACCCTACCCACAGGATTTCGGTAATATGTACAGTATTACATAGTAACACAATGCAATTATGTGAGGTTGATAATAACGCATACGATCCCATCTAGATTCACCTTTATATACCCCTACTTTCCCACAATGTCTATATAAACCGTTAACCTAGTAACACATATTGGAGTTTTTTTTAATGTAATAAAGTGACATACGTAAATCTAGTTCACTTTATACCCTACCCCCAAGGTCTGTCTAACAGGTTGTTCGATAATATACATAGTATTAACTTGGACAGGTTGTTATAAAGACAACTTCCCTCTAAGTCCAACACCTTTCTAAACCAGTCGTGACCCAACAATGTAGTCTGCTCTAACAGTAATTACATAGTAAACAATAGTATTTTGGAAGGTTGTACTAAATACATTCGTTATCTAGTTCACAAACGTATCAACCTTTATACCCTACCCGTAATTCTAGTTTCGCATTCTACATTATTAACCCTACTATTAAGGAGGTTGCTATAAAGACCTCGTCCATCTAGTCCCAAACCTTATACCCTTCCCCCTTACAATGTCCGGATATAACAGATATCATATAACATACTATTGGAGGTTGATGGTTAAAAGACATAACGTCCAATCTAGTCCACTGCTACTACCCTACCCATAAAGTCTGTATAACATTTACATAGTAACATAGTATGAGTTGTGTAAAAGACATACAGTCCATCTAGTTCCCATTATAACCCTAGCTACCACATATATGTCTGTATGTGACAGTATACAATATAACAATAGTATTTCTTTTTGCGTAGTAAACGGAAAGGCACCATATGCTGCTCAGAGGGCTGTATGAACAGTTATCTATATAAAAAAGAACATCGTTAGTGGAGGTTATATAAAGACATAACGTTCCATACTATCCAAGCCTTTATACCATCCCATAATGTGATCGTGTATACCAGGGTACATATGTAACATGGTTATTTAGGAGGTTGCTAGATCACAAGACATACGGCCAGACAAGTTCCATAGACGTATTAGACCACACTACCCATAATTCTGTATAACAGTTACATAGTAACATAGTAGGGGAGGTTAATTAAAGACCTACGTCTCATCAGTATCACCAGAAAGACAACCTTTCTGACCTCGACCCCTAGATGTCTGTTACAGATCACGTTAACATAGTAAGCCATATATGTATTGGAGGTTTGGTAGAAAGCTGTACTGCACCTATCGACCCTGTGCCCAGTACCGTTATACCCCTTACCCCAGAATGTCGGTAGAAGCGAGCTTCGCTAGTAACCATAGTAAGGGGGGGTATGTAGGAAGACAATACGGCCAACTAGTCCACCTTAGACCGCTACCCAATTGTGATCTGTTATCGAACGATTTGCCACCAGAGTAACAGAGTAATTGGAGGTTGGTATAAAGACAATTCGTCCTTTGGGCCAATCACTGCTATCCCTACCATTAACTGTCGGTAATAACAGTTACATATTAGACAGATTAGATATGGGGAGTTTATAAGACATACATTCCTTCATAGTCAAACTTTACACACCCGACCCATAATGTTCTGTTTATAACGTTACATAGTAACATAGTAGTGGGGGTTGGTATTAAGCATACGTCCCATCTAGTTCCACAAATCTTTTAAACCACTAACCCATGAATTCGGTATCCCGCTTACATAGTGTCACAGTATTGGGTGGTTGTTGAATCAAGACAGAAAACGTCCTATCTAGTCCAACTTTATACCCTAACCCAGAATGTCTGTATAACAGGTTACATAGTACATAGCGATTGAGGCTGTATCAACAGACATACGTCCATCTATGTCCAACCTTTATACCCTACCCAACTGTCTGTATAACAGTTACATAGTAACATAATTGGAGGTGTATAAGACACTACGTCCATCGGTCCAACGTTATACCCCGACCCATAATGTCTGTATAACAGTTACATAGTAACATAGTACTTGGAAGTTGTATAAAGACATACGTCCATCTATCCAAACCTTTTTTTTTTTACCCTACCCATCATGTTCTGTATAACATTTACATATAAACATAGTATTGGATGTTGTATAAAGACTACGGCCATCTTCAACCTTTATACCCTACCCATAAGGGCTGTCTAACAGTTACATAGTAACATAGCATTGGAGGTGAAGTTGTGTTATTGTTTGCTCCTTGAGCTCCAACAAGTGCTTACTGAATCCCGTTTTATTCGGCTTCACTGTTTCTGGCCTACTATGCCCCCAAGAGCGCCCTGGTCCGGAGGCTGGGCCTTCTGCTGCTAATCCGGGCAAAAAAACACCTTGAGCCTGGGGATCCTGGATTTGCGGAGGCCCTGGCAACGGCGAAATAATATGTGCTATAAAAGAAAAGTTTAAGATCCACCTTGAGTAGATTGAACAAAAAACAGAGTCTTTGTGCTGGGATGTTTCTACTCCATCCCATACTCAACTTCATTTGCTGCCATGGAAAAGAGGATTTGACTGCCGTACCAAGGAGGAAACGGCCTTGGGAGAATGAACTGTGTCCCCTATGAGGCCGGACGGCTTATACCCTGAGGGATCCGTTTTACCAGGCAGAGAAGGGAGCAAATGCCAGGGGAATAACAGTAAGGGCCCAGCCATAGCTTGTGCTTTGCAGTCTATCCCAGTGTCGGTGCAGCAGCGGTGTAAGGTGCCTGGGGCCTCGAGGGAGGTCCCTCGGTCACCATTTCCCCATCAGTAAACAGATCTGGACAAAAAGACAGGGCAACGAATTCACTGGGGCTGTGGATAGATCTCTACTAAATCCCCCGGTATTGACTGAAAAGTAAATAAAATTCTGGAAGGCCCCATAAAAGAGCAAGAACTGGAATTCTTCCAGGGATAGAATCTGGCAAAGAGAGAAACATAGGGGACAATAGAGCCACAAGAAGGAAAAAAAGGTTGTGGTTCCAAATTTGTGTTTCCAACATGAGTAGCAGTGCAACCCCTTAATTCCACTAATCACCAAGTTGCCTGGTAGTCTACTCTACACCAAACCACGGCTATAATCTAGACATGATGGTTCGATGGCCCATCTTGCAGAGTCCTAGCCAGTTGTGACAGCACACCTGCACTAGTACCAGTGCTCCAATTTCTCCTCCCTGGTGACTGCCAAACCTGCCCAAAAGGAAAGAGTCTGTCAGTTTCGGCTGGTAAAGGACGTGCCAATAACGTTTCCCATATGTAAGAGGCAATCTTTTAAGTTTCTAGGGGGGAGAGGACAGACCTTGCAAGGGCCATTTTGGATCCAAAAGCTGTGGTCAATGCTGGTTTACTGGATGGTTTCGCCGAGGCTGGGTGTTCATGGAAGGAGATGGATCTCGCAGTGGACCAATCAGTACAACAGATCCTTGCTATTAGCACGGCAAGCGCGCGACGAAGCTAAGGATGAAGAAGTAGGTGTCTGGAAATGCAGGTAAGCTTATTTTCAGCTGGTCCCTATCATCAGTGCGCAAGTCGCCGGGCTGCCATCTTGGTAGAGGAAGAGATCAGCAAAGTGACTTCTCGCCTAACGTTAAATTCCCCAGAACCAATGTTTCCATTGGGGAACTGAAGGCGGTGGCAAATTAGGGGAATCTAAAATCTGGTTTCCTAAGCTGGATATGGCGGAGGCGCTGGTGATCGGATCCCCCCCCAGCAATCCTCCGGAGAGATGCGGCAGAGCCTGAGGGCCAGCGGGAATGAGGGTCACCATAGGTGGTAAGTGGGATCACCCGGTCCCTGGCTTGGCCCAGCACCTGTTTCCTCCCCTGTCCCCTTCTCCTGCTGTGTCTGTCTCCAACTCCCTCTGTGTCAGGCCCCAGTGTCTGTGTCCAAGGCTCCCCCTGTCGATCTGTTCTGTCCCTCCCTCCCTCCCCCGCCCTGTCTCTGCCACTCCCCACCCTCCCCCCCTAGGTTGATCTGCTGATCATCTGGGCCCAGTTCTAACTTTATCATCAGTTCAATCTGATTCCTCTAAGCAGCCTCCAAGTTTCACCTTGCAGGGATCCAAAAACCTAACATCCATATGCCGTCGCTGCCCGAGCACCTCATATCTTACTAATAATTCCCTTAGGATGTTCCTGGCTACACAGCACAACATCTGTGTATGTAACCATGTACAGTGGGTGCGGTGGGTGGTAGGAGGAATGTGGGTGACCATATGAGTGGGTGGTGGGTAGTGGCCCTTCTCCTGATAGGCATCAAGGTGATTGACAGACTCTCGGAGGTGGGTTTGCGCAGTAGGAACACTTTGCCTTTATTTCTGAGGCCTAGTCCGGGGAGTTTTGTATCAGCTTTGTGTCCGCTCTCCAAGGTCTGGATGATGTCTTTGGGAAAAAATACACAGGAGATCCTGCTTGGTGGATTGGCTTACGGGTGTGGCGTTTACCGTCCCTGCCCCGGGTGTGCGTGAAGTGACCATAATGTTCTTTAATGAGAGCATTCCGCCTCTCATGCAACCTCCTCCCCTGGCTTTGGGAGCTAACGGCTCCATCCAAGCGACCCATGTTTAAAAATCCTGATGACAGTGGGAATTTGGGGATGGTGTGGTTGGCAAGTTGCACACGTTACAACGGAACACAGTCCCGTAACGTTACCATGCAAATCCTCGCGTCTGGCGTTACTGTATCGGCCAGTGAGTAGGATACAAATCACTGTCTAACCTCGGGGCCCAGACCCAAAATCAAAGTGACTAGGAAGTGGCGGTCGAAATTTCGTCGTGCTTTCGATGTATTGTGACAAACTGAAGTGTGGCCCTATGCTTGACTTAGGGGGCACCAATGTTAGTCAACAAGACTTTGTCCTGCCCTACCAACAGTGTCCCCTGTTGCAACCTCGCGTGAATGGGGCCCCTTACACCTCTTGCCCCGTCTCTTGGCAGCAAGTTTGCGCAAGAGTTTTGCAGATGAGATGTAGTCTCCGAGGAGTGAGCTCTGAGTTGTAGCAGTTGCTGGGGAACAGTGGACCTGAGAAGTGTCCCTTTCGCATTGCTCTGGGGCCAGAGCGTACCACCATGGGCCTGCGTAGCCTGTCACTCTACAGTGTGACTTCCACAGGAAGCGCCCAGAGCATAGATGACCAAAAATAATATCAGGGTCCCCAAACCGACAAGCTCATTTGCTGGACCTATTTATAAGCCCGAGCCAGTGTTCCAGATCACAGAAGTCAAGGGGGCTCTTGCCCAAATATCTCACCAGTGTAACTCTTGCTTCCAACGTCCAAGGTCCCTCCACTGTCGAGAAGGGGGATGGAGGTTTGGTGGGAAGTGGGAGGAGGCAAGAGGAACAAGCCGAAAATTCCCAAATTGTCTAACATTCGCTTAAAACACAAACTCCTTACTCTGTGTAGGATAGGCAGTGCTGAGAGGAGAAATAGCGAGGCTAGGAGAGAATTAGCTAGAGAAACCTCTTCTTCCAGTGATTTAATTTTTTATAGACAATCAGGAGCTTAGCGGTTTGGCCATCCGGCCTCTCATCTAAGAGGGAAGGGGTCTGATGATGGGGGGGAGGGTAAGAGGGTAAATGAAAAACCCCCTGAACTTAATTCACCTTGTAAAATGCGTGCCCCCCCTCCAATAAGATGTGCAAAAAACATTAATGTTGCCTCCATCAAAGGTCTGTAAGTGCACGTGCATGGCGTTATTTTTTTCTCCCTCCTAGTTTGAGGCATACATTTTCTTTTGCAGGAGCCCGGCTCACACCTGGCTGAGATCCATCGCGCCAAAAAAATGGGGGACTGGTCCTGTGGCCGTCCTTTTTGGTCTCTTGCCGCCGAGCCTTACAGTGTAGTGGCTGTTCCTTTTTAAACAGCTTTGGTAACCGTCAACGGGTGAGTGAAATGAGATTGGGACGCTGCAAATGCTTATGGATGTTTGTTTTCTGGTGAACAGTTTTCGCCTCTGCGGCTAATAAATTTTTTATGGCCCTCAGCCGAGGCCTAGAGGAAGGAATTGTTTCCATAATAAAGCCCTTTCTTTTTACAGCCACCTGTAGTGGTTTGGGTGGGGTTTTTAACAACCCATCGCTAGGCCAATTGACAGGAGAGGCCAGGCTGGCAGTTGGGGTACGACAGCGTATTTTTTTGAATGGCTTAGTTAGAGAGGCAGGTCTGGTAGATGTCACATTCGCCACTCTCCGGCTCCCGGGTACACTTTTATAAGGTATATTAGTAAGTAGGATGATAGGTTTTTTGTTAAAAAGGATCTATACTTTACTTCTTTCTCCTCTTGAGGTACGGCATTAGAGTTCCTCAGATCACTGTTGGTGGTCATGTCCTTGAATATGCCTAGTCCCCCTCGAGAGGTAAGGGTTTCTGGCACCTCATTCGACCATCCTTGACGAGGAATGTCCTAAACAGTCTTTTGGCCTTCTTTCAGGATCAGGAGTCCCTGAAGGATTGTGCCTGCCCGCATGTAGGACGGAATGTGTTGGGAGAGTCAACCAAAAAGAGGCCGCCGACTCTTTCGAGGCCTAGCACTGAGTTGTGATAGGTATCAGAGTAAATATCAGGCTCTACTCTAAGACTAACAGAGGAAGTTGGATAGGCTGGTGTCTGATTGTGGTGGACTTTGGGGAGGATCAGCCAGGGTAAGTCTCAGATGTAGGAGGTTCCAGTATGACCGGCTGGCCTCAGCCTGACATTTGAGAGGAATTATGATGTGGTTCACACATGTCTCCGATCCCTATCAGATTTGCGCTGGGACTGAGTCCATTCTCTCGTCTAAATCGTGTGTTAGCGGTTTGCGGGGGAGTGATGGGACCTTACTTGGAACATCTCCAGCGGTTGCTCTCCGGTTGCTAAGAGCGTTTATATGCTAGTGACCTTCTTGTGCTGAGAAAGATGCTCGTCCAGGCCACGGCATATCCTAACTTTTGGAGTCAGACTCCGTTTCCTGGACAAGATCTGATATTCCTTGGGATTCTACTTGACAGGAGACATTCACTGTGGTGCAGGAGGATGGGGCAGCCATAGAAAGGCCTTGTCCTGTTAAACAAATCCCCTGGCCACCGATGTGGCCTCACCGCGGAGTTCTACAAGGCCTTTTGTGATGTCCCTGGCCCCTAGTCTTGTGGGAGGTTTTTTTCGGAACTCCCTTTCTGGAGGCGTCTCCTTCCAACCCTTCTCATGAGGGCGTTCTGCTTTTGAGTCTGCATGTCAAAAGGGGTTAGCATTCTTTTCTATACATTGAGAACTGGCGCCCCATCGCTCTTTAACTCAATACGGATAGGAAAATCTTGGCAAAATATTCGTTCAACATCCCCACCATTCTTTTGCTAGTCGCACACCACTTGTTGCTTTCGCCCCATCGCATCACCGTGCCACGGTTAAGGGTAGACTCCACCTTTTTTCCTGCATATTGGGGGTTCAGGGAGGCCCTATTGCGTGGCCCAGGTCTTGTGAGTGGGGAAAATACCCTTTTGTCATCTGGACCAGTCCTAAAAGTCCTTTGCTAGAGTGAATTCACACGCATATCTTGAGTGTCCTTGGTGAAGATACAGTGTTCCTGATGGTTTCAATCAATTGGCCTCATGGATTTGTATAAGCGGCGCAAATAGAAATCATCCCTTGTATGAATGGCGGGTTCTGGGTGACCTTTAGGCTTCTCTTCTGGGTCAGGCCATGGTTGGCCCCGCGATATCAGCCCTCTGCTTTACTCTTTACGCCATAGATCCTCCTCCGCTTGATCAAGAGGTTTGATGGCAGTCGTACTCTGCGGGGGTACCATGTCTACTCCCGGGAGTTTCCTTGAAGGTAGCTGCCTTATTACAGGGTCTGACTTTACTCGGTAGTCCTCAAGCCGCTCCGATCGAGGCGGTCGAGGTGGCCGAACTGGTACACATAGAGTATTCTGAGGCCTCAGTTCCTCTCGCAACAGGAACACAAAATGTGAAGCTTCTGGATGGGAAAAGAAGCGAGACCTGCTTTAACCTCCGACATCATTCCCGAAGCCTTCCCCCAAAATTAAGATCTTAGGGATCACTTTTGGCCAAGGTGATTTCGCTGAGACAAATATGGGTAGTTCTAGGTTTGGAACTTGTACATCTTCCAGCGTTGGATCATAGGAAAGGAGAAGACCAGGAGACCATACACTCTTAGTGAAAGGGTTTCATTGATCAAGACCTTACCTGGTCCCCCGGCTTTTTCTGTATGTTAGTCTTGTGTGCCTTTGGACCAGGAGTGATGAGTACTAGTCAAGAATCATATTTGTTTGTTTCGCATAGGTTCCTGTCTTTTAATTAAACAACCTCTGCAAAACCTAATCAAGGACGGGTCGCCTACCGGCAAAGGAAGGAGGGAGGGTTGGGTATGCTCAACCCTGTCGTGTTCGGGGTGCCTCGAGGTTTGTGTAAGATACTTGCAAACTCTCCTCGAAGAGAGTCCCTCCTTTGTGGGTAAGAATTTTAAGAGCTGGTCACTCCTTTCCCTGGGCCTTGGATGACTGAAGGGTGCGGCCTGGCTGTTAAAGCGGCGGCGAGCATCAATCGAGGTCCCTCTCCCCTCCTATGTGGCAGGAGCCCTGACCATGAGTAGTGGCAAGTGGAATTGAAGAAAATAGATCCTCACCTAGGAGGGACATCGACCGAGGGTCTTGGTCTTCCTATTTCCCTGAGCCGCTGGTCTTAAAAGACTGCCCAAGCAATATAGTGAGGTATAGGTCTCTTTAGTGGTGTCCCCCCAGGGTTCCACCGAATTTTAGGGAGATGCTTTGGCGTTCCTCCATGGGAAAAACTCTCTGTAAGAGGAATGTGATAAGTAGGCCGCCGCAATGCCCGAATGTGTCCCCCGGGGAGCTGCAGTGGTCGTGAGGAACAATGGACCACGCTTCCTGCTTATTGTTCCTTTTAACATAGAATTTAACAAATAAAAGGGTGTCCAGAAGTGTGGTTACCCCGCCGTCTCAGTATTGGGTCATAACCAGGGGTGGGGCTTTGGGGTGGTGTGCTCATAAGGCCATTCAAGTATTGCAATTAGCCCCTTATTTCTAGTGTCACAATACTGTAAAATCTACACGTGGAGTGCACGGTGGCCAAATTAGTCAATTACTGGCATTAAAGTCCCTTCCTGTGAGGTGTGGTTTCAACAGCCTGAGGGAACTGTTTAAGGTGAAGGCTCTTGGAGACAACCCAGAGATGAGTGCAGGGAGATGGTCAACTCTGTGGAGAGGCCTGTAACCTTGAGCCCCCCTTGAGGGGTCCTGATGTTTCTTGGTGGTGGTTTTTTTCCTGTCTTTATCACTTGCCCTTTTTTGGGCCCTTGCGCCCTAGGCACCTTTGTGCCGTTTTCCTTCTGGGCTCAATTACTTCCAAGGGTGATAATATTTTCCACTTTCCCCTCGTCAAGGGTCTAAGTGCATGATATGTAGATGTATCCTTATTAGGTTTCTTCACGGATAGCCAAAGCTGATTCTGTTACTTGATTTTCTTTTTCTTGTTTAGGTTTTAATATGTTATATGTTTAGTTTTAATATGTGTTTATAATGTTAGTTGTAAGATTTGTAACTGTTATGTTTTAATATTTTGCTTTCCTTGTTGTCTCGTTGTATGGATGTTGGAAATAAATGTGGGTTTATAACTTGAATCAAGTCCCGAGTACTTATGTTTTCCTTTTTTCGCTGTAAGAGTATTTTTAAGTTATTTGCGTTATAGTTGCCGACGCGTGGTTTTTTTCTATCCCCCTCAGTGCATCTATCCTTTGACGGAGGTGACAGGTTATTATATTAGAGTGTGGTAGGCGGGCTTCGGTTTTATTTTGTTTTCTTTTTTCTCTGAGTAAAGAGTTTGAATTTTACTTTATATCTCATTGGAGATCGATTTTATTTTACTTTTTAAGAAAGATCTGAAATAGATTGTTTTATATTTGTGTGTCCCTGCTGTAAGACTTTTTTTATTCCTTTGGACGGACTTTTCTTCTCGGAAGAGACTTTTTATTTTAAGCCCAAAGCCAATATGCTATGTATTTTAATTGTTTTGTTTCAAGTTTATTGTTTATTGCATATTTGTAGCCTGTTAATAAACTTCAATATATATAAAACATACGTCCATGCTTTCCACCTTTATACCCTAACCCCTAATGTCTGTATAACAGTTACATATAAATAGTATTGGGTGTTGATGAAACCCATCCTCCATCGTCCACCTTTATTCCTACCCTAATGTCCCTGTATAACAGTTACATAGTAACAAGTATTGAGGTTGTATAAAGACATAACTCCATCTAGTCTCCAACCGTCATTACACCATACCCATGAGATCCCTGTCTAACATTACATAGAACATAGTAGTGGAGGTTGTATAAAGAGACTCGTCATCGAGTCAACTTTATACCCTACCCATAGTCTGTATAACGGTTACATAGTAACATAGTTTGGAGGTTTTATAAAGACATTCACTCCGTCTAGTCCAAACCTTTAACCCTCCCATATGATCTGTATCTACATTACAATAGGAACATAGTATTGAGGGTGTGATATTACGACATCTCCTCAGTCCAAACCTTTATAACCTACCACTATGTCTGTATAACAGTTAATAGGAACACATAGGATTGGGGGTTGTATAAGACCATACTCCAATCTAGTCTCAACTTATACACCTACCCAAATGTCTGTATAACCTAAGGTTACATGTCATAGTGAATTGGAGGTTGTGTATAAGACAATTCTTTTTTATCATATATTTGGTTTCAACTTTATACCCTACCCATATGTCATGTATATAAACAGTTTACAAGTACTAGTTTGGCGTTTTGTATAGTGTGTGCGTGACGTCCATCTAGTCCAACTTTAAACCCCTATCCATAATTCTGTATAACTTTTACATATGAACTACATAGTATTGGTGGTTGTATAATAAGAACACATCTTTCCATCTAGTCCGAACCTTTAGTGCTGCCTACCATAATGTCTGTATAACGGTACCTAGTACACAGTATTGGAGGGTTTATAACGACATACGTCCATCTAGTCCAAGACCTTTATACCCTACCCATAATGTGCGGTAAACAGTTACAGAGTAACATAGTATGGTGTGTGAGTTTGATATAAAGGTTACGTGCACATCGCATTCCAACCTGTATACCCTACCCATGAGTGTCCTGTAAACGCTTACTAGTAACACATAGTAGATCAGGAGGTTGTGTATAAAGCCATAACGTCCCTGGCTGATCTCATACTTCGCGACCCTTATATAACCCTACCCATAATGTTCTTAGATAGGAAACATGTTACATAGTAACTCTAGTATTGAGTGGTGTAAGAAAGACTACGTCATTCAGTCCACACCATTTTATACCCTACCCATAATGTCTGTATAAAAAACGTTACATAGTAACATAGTATTGGAGGTTGTATAGAGACAAGTACTAAGGCTGTGGATTCTTGTAGGTCACACTACTCCAGTTCCCAACACTCTGGATAGTAGTGAAAACAATGTCAAATGCAGTGTGGCTTTCGATGACACAGGACTGTAGCTGTGTTAAAAAGAGCTTTATTGTACCAGAAACATGCGTGCTACAGGTGCTTGAGAAAGGACCTGTGCATCCAAAACAGGTAGCGCGCGTTTTTCTGGAACAATAAAGCTCTTTTTAACACGGCTACAGTCCTGTGTCATCGAAAGCCACACTGCATTTGACATTGTTTTTATTTAAAAACTATCCAATGAACCTGCCATCACCACATCCAATAGAAGACAGGTCCATAGCTTTACCGTTCTTAGTGAAAAGCCTTTTCCGAACTGATAGGGTATCTCCACCCATAAAATAAACTTTTTTCTGTGTATTGATTACCATACCTGTGTATTGGGTACCATACCTGTGTACTGGGTACCACACCTGTGTATCGCGATTGCGAACGTGGGTAATTGCTGGTGTTAAAATCCTGCGCTAAAACTAGTGCTAACGCAATATTGAATCGCGAGTGTCGGATGTGCGGGTGATTTTTACGTGACCCGCGCATCCAACGCTAATATGGAGTTAAAGTCGCGTTCACCGGTATCGAACTTGTTAGCTCGACTTTAACTCCATTTATTTGCCCAGGGAGTCTGGGTAAAATGAGCCTGAAGGTGTCTGGAGTTACTCTGAAGTTAAAGTCATGCCAACCGATAGTAAATCATTTAGCCCAACTTTAACTCCGAAAAACAGCCCAGCTCCCCTGGATAAATAAGCCCAATTGACTGATAAATCTATAGATTGGTGAATGCCACACGCCATCTAATGGTGTTTACGAGAATTACATGAGCTGTGCACAGAGCCAAAATCAACTGGTAAATAATGTTAAATAAGGAGAGTTAAATAACATTCTCAGATGGTAAATTACACTACATAATTACTACACTAAATAATAACAGAATACTGATCTTAATATAAAAATCCACCTTCTTAGATATGAATACCGATCCCTAAATAAATTAAATGAGGATCCCCTTAAATAGAGACAAGGAGGGGTATTTTCGGTGAGTTGTATAAGGATCCCCTTTAATAGAGACAAGGAGGGGTATTTTCGGTGAGTTGTATAAGGATCCCCTTAAATAGAGACAAGGAGGGGTATTTTTGGTGAGTTGTATAAGGATCCCCTTTAATAGAGACAAGGAGGGGTATTTTTGGTGAGTTGTATAAGGATCCCCTTTAATAGAGACAAGGAGGGGTATTTTAAACCCTCCTTGTCTCATTAAGGGATCCTATACAAACTCACCAAAAATACCCTCTTGTCTCTATTAAAGAGGGGATCCTTATACAACTCACCAAAAAATTACCCTCCTTGCCTCTGTTAAAGGGGATCCTTATACAACTCACCGAAAATG
>JAACNH010000064.1:517698-545478 GCA_019447015.1 Hymenochirus boettgeri
CTAGTAAAGGGGATCCTTATACAACTCACCAAAAATACCACCTCCTTGCGTCTATGAAAATGGGTATCCTTCTACAACTCACCGAAATCCCTCCTGGTTCCTATTAAAGGGCGATGATCCTATACTAACTTCCAAAAATACACCTCCTTGTCTCGTATTAAGGACGTTAGATCCTTATACCAACTGCCAGACCAAAATACCCCCTCGTTCCTCGATTTAAGGGGCATCCCTTAACAAACAGTCACACGACAAAAATACCCTCCTTGCTCTAGTAAAGGGGATCCTTAACAACTCTTCCCCACGAAAATACCCCTCCGTGTTCTCTATTAAGGGGATCCTTATACACTCACTTTAATAGAGACAAGGAGGGGTATTTTTGGTGAGTTGTATAAGGATCGCCTTTAATAGAGACAAGGAGGGGTATTTTCGGTAAGTTATATAAGGATCCCCTTTAATAGAGACAAGGAGGGGTATTTTTGGTGAGTTGTATAAGGATCCCCTTAAATAGAGACAAGGAGGGGTATTTTCAGTAGGATCCCCTTTAATAGAGACAAGGAGGGGTATTTTCAGTAGGATCCCCTTTAATAGAGACAAGGAGGGGTATTTTCGGTAGGATCCCCTTTAATAGAGACAAGGAGGGGTATTTTCAGTAGGATCCCCTTTACTAGAGACAAGGAGCTTGTCTCTATTAAGGGGATCCCCTACTGAAAATAAACCGGGGGGGCCGGGGGTCCTGTCCTATTAAAGAAGGGATCCTACTGAAACATACCCCTCAGCTTGTCTCCTCTAGTAAAGGGGATCCTACTGAACTACCCCTCCTTGATCTCATTAAAGGGGATCCTAACCGAAAATACCCCTCCTTGTCCTATTAAGGTTAGATCCTACTGAAAATACCCCTCCTTGTCTCTATTAAAGGGGATCCTACTGAAAATACCACCTCCTGTCCTCTATTTAGGATCCTTATCAACTCACCCAAAATACCCCTCCTTGTCCTCTATTAAAGGGATCCTTATAGCAATTCTCACCAAAATAAACCCTCCTTGCCTCTGTAAAGGGATCCTAATACAACTCACCAAAAATACACCCTCCTTGCCTCTTTACAGGGGATCCTTATACAACTCAACAACGCAACTCACCCAACTCCCAAACTCAACTCCCACGAAAGCCCCACAAACGGGTGAAAAATACCCTCCTTGTCTCTATTAAAGGGGATGCCTTATACAACTCACCGAAAATAAACCCCTCCTTGTCTCTATTAAAGGGGATCCTCTACAACTCGACCTAAATAACCCCTCTTGCCTCTGTTTAAATGGATCCTATACAACTCACTGAACATACGCCTCCTTTCTCTATTCTAAAGGGGATCCTTCTACAACTCACCGAAAATACCCCTCTTGTCTCTATAAAGGGGATCCTTATCAACTCACCGAAAATCCCCCTCCTTGTCCCTCATTAAAAGGGGTATCCTTATACAACTCACCAAAAATACCCCTCTTTCTCTTTGCCTCGTTAAAGGGATCCTTATACAATCACCGAAAATACCGCCCCTTGTCTCTATTAAGGGATCCTTTACAACTCACCGAAATACCCCCCTTGTCTCTATTAAAGGGATCCTTATACAACTCAACACCGGAAAATACCCCTCCTTGTCTCTATTAAAGGGGATCCTTATACACTCACCGAAAATACCCCTCTTGTTTCTCTAATTAAAGGGGATCCTTATACAACTCACCGAAAATCCCCTCCTTGTCCTAGTAAAGGGGATCCTTATACAACTCACCAAAAATCCACCTCCTTGCCGTCTTGTTAAAAGGGTATCCTTATACAACTCACCGAAATACCCTCCTTTCCTATTAAAAGGGGATCCTTATAACTTCGCGAAAATACCCCTCCTTGTCTCTATTAAGGCGATCCTTATACAACTCCAACCAAAAATACCCCTCCGTTCCTCTTTAAGGGCATCCTTATACAAACAGTCCACACAAAAATACCCCTCCTTGCCTCTGTAAAGGGGATCCTTATACAACTTTTCCCCCCCAAACGAAATACCCCTCCGTGTTCTCTATTAAGGGGATCCTTATACACTCACCAAGGAGGGGTATTTTCAGTAGGATCCCCTTTACTAGAGACAAGGAGCTTGGCATTAATCTCTGATTGGCTGTTATGGGAAACGTTCACTAGTTTAATGAACTGAATTCTCCCCATGATAACACAGTAATATAGCAACTTGCATAGTAGTCACGTCTGAATAAAGACTCAGGGTCATTAAGATTAAACCACACGGACCCAGAAATAACAGCATTTCTGTACAGTTTTATTTTATTCAGCCCATAGAATCTTGAAAAGCATTTTTTGTACAAATAATGATGTGATTTTGCTCATTACAGAGAAACAACATTAATGTGTCTGGATGTTTGGGGGAAACAGCATTTTCCATTGGGATACTGAACATGTGTGAAATGAAAGATAACCACACGGCCGAGCTATAGAACGGACTGGATCCGACTATTGGATGGTTGGTTGTAGGTAAAAGCTGGACAGGGGTGGAGAGGGAATGGGTATGGAATAGACGTGTAGTTCATACAAACCACACTTTAATGTACATAGTAGCGGAGGTTGATTAAAAAACTATTTACTTTGCAATCTCTCTTGTTAACGGATTCAAATGATTAACAATGTAATAAATTCATATTTACCCTTTAATAACCCTACAGAGACTCATTTCCCCAGGCGTGCTGTGCTAAAAATTCCTTTTGGGATGTTCCCCAGGAGCAAATCCGTGAACCTGGATAAATGAGGCCCGTAGTGTAGATTGTAAGCTCTCCGGGGCAAGGACCTCTTATGTTTTGGGGTTTCAATGTATCTCATTTTCCCTTTGAGAGTAATATCGTACAGTGCTGTATAAATAGAATTATACAGACCCCATTGATGGAGCGTTACCCTACACATTGCATATGGCAGCACAATGACCCGTTATCTCTGTACCAATGTCCCCAACCCCAACTGATATATTTATTACCTGTATTACTAACCAGATTTTTAAGGCCCCTCACAGCCAATGATTCATTGTTTCACCTGCTGCCTTCCTCTGCACATGCTCCAACTTCTAAAAAGCTTATTGAGCACAGGGAAGAGACAGATACCTTTGCTAGAAAGGAATAGAATTTTTCATTAAATATCTGGTTACAAATACATGTAATAAACTGGTGTAGTAGCCGTCGGTGTTTAATCTTTATCCCAGGAATTGATATTTCTAGACACATTGACATTCAGGTCATTTTGTTTCATGACGTCCGCAATAGAAATCTATATTCCGTGTTCGGGATCCCAGAGGTCCGTGTCGGAATCCATGTTGCTTTTCGCGTGCAACGTAAAACAATGTCCCAGACATGCGGACAGAGACACTGATAAAGTGCGCGGTGGATTAGGGGCTCGAGGAACCAAAATCTCACCCACGAAAATGCTAATATCTCCCCTAGAAAGATGTCATTCAGCCAGTGCCCAGGACACGTTCAGTAGAACTGCAACTAGAAGTAACACAGATTAGCCACATTCCTCGTGTTCTCCGGGGTGAACGACAATTCTTATCCTGCAAGATTCACCTGTAGTGACACTTTACCAGAACCTTTAGGGGTGACGGGTGTCTGGAGGGAGCGTGTGGGGTGAGAATACGCTGCTGGGTGTTTATTTACCCAATAAATGTACAACTGTAAGTCTCTGTAATTACACTGAACCAGGACATCCTGAGAATAAACAAATCTCCCATCCAAGGAGTGGTTAACCTGCTATAATATAGACCTATAGCCTACTGGCCAGAATCCACCCACAGGTTAAAAACCCCTGTCCTTAACTTAGCACTGGGCTGCGTCCTGCTGTGCACCAATAGGGTAATGTGTCCTGCTGTGCACCAATAGGGTAATGTGTCCTGCTGTGCACCAATAGGGTAATGTGTCCTGCTGTGCACCAATAGGGTAATGTGTCCTGCTGTGCACCAATACGGTAATGTGTCCTGATGGGCACCAATAGGGTATCGCCATCCCATCCGTTTATTTCTAAACCCCAAATGAAATCCAGTTGAAACCCAAAGCGTCAGTGTGGTTTACACTAGTACGGGGGAGAGATTCACTAGTGTTCAGTGAAATGAAGGCGGATCGAATGGTGTTTTGCACGAGGATTCTTCTAGTGTTAGCGTAATGCCGTTACTCATGAAAGGGACATTTTCCTACATTTCCAGTGAGTTGGAGGTGAGAGATTTAACCGTAGTGCAACGTGCAACGTCTCCAGAACGCCACCAATCTCCTCCAGCCGATCGCGTCCCTGGTGTTTTTATTTCAATCTCCACCCTCGGAGGGTAGAAACCCCACCGTAGACAATTGTGCCCCTCAATGGTGAAAATTCACTTTAAAAGTGAAACGTCCGCGGGCTTTGCGTCCCACTGGGTCGATCTTCTTCCGTCGTGTGGAAAATCGGAGTCTGGCGCAAATCCTTCAACTTCTGCCTCCTCTGGAGAACCTTGAATGAACGAAGAGGAAAGTGTTAATATCGGGAGGATGATGGCAGTGAAATGTCTATGGAATTCTTTGTATTTCTACCACTGCCTATCGATAAAAACTCACTCTTTATGCACCTAAAGTCCGGACTTTATTAACACACCTGTGTTCTGTGTGCATTAGTCTATCCGTACCATGCATTCCAATTTAAGGTCAGTGTGTCCTGATTCGTCTGCTTTCCCTTGTCTAATTAGCGGCGTTATTAGCGATACGTTTTACTGGTTATCGCCTCCTAATAAATTTGGCCAAACAATATAAATATTGGAAAAAAAGGACGAGAATCGCACTTTCTAAAGTTTGATCTACATGGCAATTCCAGGATTACTTCCTGTCTGATTTCCATATCCCATGATCCTCAGTACAGGATTAGACAAGGACCAACCAGATGAATGAATTCAGTCTCCAGTAACATGCAGTGTTAGTGTTTAACATATCATTGGGGAGATACAGTGGGGGGAAAATACATTTATTAAGGGAAAGTTCTAATGTACAGAAGGGGGAATGGGATAAAGAGGGATCAGAGACAGAGAAATAATTTAAACAAAAAGGATAAGAAATACACATTTAAAAGGACACTATACTTATGCAGTAACTTACAGCTCTCTGGCTCCACCTACAGTCAGTGTCACTGACACTCTACCTGTCACTGAGAAATTTGAGCATATTGTATGTTACTGTAGGGAGGGCAGACTGAAGGAGTATAATGTCCCTTTAAATGGGATTAAACCCGAATTCCCTTGCAGCCAAGTTCCCTTTATCTTATCTCAGTAAATATACGCTGGGGTGTAGTAGGCGGAATGAAGAGTGACCCCCATATATGATTCACACCCCCACATAGTGGGGGAGAGCTGACCTGTCAGTAGAGGCCATTCCACGTGGGGAGGGTTAGCAGCGCTGCACCAACACAGAGACACAGGAGAAAAGAAACAGAACATCAACATTATCAGGTACAGAACAATTAAAGGGCAAGTAGTCCCAAAAGGACAGACACCAGAGTTCCTCCATCTTGTCTGCCCTGGTCATGAGTTGTATCTCCCCAAGTCAAGGGCAGGGGTTAAAAGATTTTACGGACAACATGCGGGTGTTTGTTTGAAAGGAAAGACAAGTAACACAGTAATAAACTGTTTCTGGGCTATGATTTGGGGAAAACGTGTTTAAGGCCAAATAATAATAGACATTCGGGCTGTTACAAGGCAGTGTAATTATAAATCTACAAAGCAGTGTAATTATAAATCTACAAGGCAGTGTAATTATAAATCTACAAGGCAGTGTAATTATAAATCTACAAGGCAGTGTAATTATAAATCTACAAGGCAGTGTAATTATAAATCTACAAGGCAGTGTAATTATAAATCTACATGGCAGTGTAATTATAAATCACAAGGCAGTGTAATTATAAATCTACCAAGCGTGTCATTAAATAATCTACAAGCAGTGTAATTACAATTCTACAGAGGCAGTGTAATAATCTACAGTGAATAACTCTACAATGGCAAGTGTAATTTATAATCTACAAGGCAGTGTAATTGAATACTGGCAGGAACTAACTACATGGCAGGTAATTAAATCCATGCAGTAATAATCTAAAGGCAGTGGTAATTATAAATTCTTACAAAGCCAGTGTAAGTAAAAAATCGATACACAGGCAGGTATTATAAATCTACATGGCAGTATTATTAAATCTACAGCAGTGTAATTTACATCTACAAGGCAGTGATATTATAAACTTACAAGTCATGTATTATAAATTACAAGGCAAGTGTATTATAAATTACATGGCCGTGGTAATTATAAAATCTAGCAAGGAAGGTGTAATTATAAATCTACAATCAGTGTAATTAATCAAATCTACAAGGCAGTGTAATATAAAATCTTACATGGCACAAAAGTGTTTAATTGTACATCTAAAGCAGTGGTAACTATAAATCTACATCGGCAGTGTGTATATTTAAAGTCTACATTGCAGTGTAATATAATTCTACATCAGGTAATGTAAATCTACAAGGCATGTAATTATTAAATTCACACTGCAGTGTAATATAACATCTACATGGCAGTGTAATTTAATCCTCGACATGGCAGTGTTAACTTGTAAATCTACAAGGCAGTGTAAATAAATCTCATGGAAGTGTAATGTAAATACTACAAGGCACGTTGTAATTATAAACTCTATCATGGCAGTGTAATAATTACATGGCAGTGTAATTATAAATCTACATGGCATGTTGGTAATCTCGGTAATATAATCTACACTGCAGTGTAATTATAAAATTCTACATGGCTGTATATCTACAGGAATGAATTTATAAATCTACAAGGGCAGGGTCTTATTATAATCTACAAGGCAAGTGTAATTATAAATCTACAATGGCAGTGTAATTATAAATCTACAAAGCAGGTAATATCAATCTACATGGCAGGTAATTAATAATCTACATGGCAGTTAAATTCGGTGTAATTATAACTACAGGCAAGTGAATTATAAATCTACAAGTGCAGTGTGTAATTATAATCTACAAGGCAGGTGTAATTATAAATCTACAATGCAGTGTAATTAAAATCTACATGGTCATGTATAATTCTACTGGTGAATTTAATACTACAAGGCAGTGTAATTATAATTCTACAAGGCAGTGTAATTTAATCTACATGCAGTTGTAATTATAAATCTTACATGGCAGTGTATTATAATCTATCTACAAGGCAGTGTAATATAAATCTTACAAGGAGTGTAATTATAAATCTACAAGGCGTGTAATTATAATTACAAGGCCAGTGTAAATTCTAAATCTACAAGACCGTGTAATATATGCAAGCTTATTTATCTACAGGCAGTGTAATTAAAATCTACAAGATCAGTGTAATCTAATAAATCTCAAGTGCAGGTAATTATAAATCTACAATGGCCGTGTATTAAAGGTAATGTAATCTACATGGAAAGGTTAATATTAAATCCCACAAGGCAGAGGTAATGATAAATCACAAGCACGTGATTATAAATCTACCGGAAGTGTAATTATACATCGTACATGGCAAGTGTATTATAAATCTACAGGCATGTAATTATACAATCTACAAGCAGTGTAATTATAAATCTACATGGCAGTGTACTTATAAAATCTACATGCAGGTTGAATTATAAATCTACAAGGGCAGTGTAATTATAATCTACAGCAGTGGAATTATAAATCTAAGGCAGTTGTATTAAATCTACATGGCAGTGTAATTAAATCAATGGCTATCACATGGCAGTGTAATTATAAATCTACAGCAGGTTAATATAAATCTACAACGGCAGTGTAAATAAAAGGAGGTATTACAACTACATGGCAGCATTATCAGGCGTGTAATGATTAAATCTACAAAAGGCAGTGTAAGGAAGTACGTAGAATTACTAAAGCAGTGGAAATAAATACAAGGCAGTGTATATAAACTACAGATGTAATATATCTACAAGCAGTTTTATCACAGTGTAATTAATAAATCTACCAGGCAGTGTAATTATTAAATCTACACTGCAGTGTAATTATAATCTACAAGCAGTGTAAAATAATAAAGCGTACATACAGGCAGTGTCATTATAAATCTACATGGCAGTGTACATTAACATCTACATGGCAGTGTAATTATAAATCTAAATGGCAGTGTACTTATAAATCTACAACGCAGTGTAATTATAACAAGGCTGTATCTACAGGCAGTAAAAAAGAGATATAATAACAGTGAATTACATGGCAGTGTAATTATAAATCTACAAGGCAGTGTATTTAAATCTACAAGGCAGTGTAATTATAAATCTACAAGGCAGTGTATTATAAATTTAACATAGGCAGGGAGTACTAGGCAGGTAATTATAAATCTACAAGGCAGTGTATATAACATCTACAAGCAGTGTAATTAGAATAATCCGTGGTATAAAAAGCGACAAGGAAGGAATTATAAATCTACAATGCAGTGTAAATTATAATCTGACAAGGGCAGTGTAATATAATACCATGTATTTCAGATCTCAAGGCAGGGTAATTATAAAATCTAATGGCGTGTAATTATAAATCTACAAGGCAGTGTAATTATAAATCTACAAAGGCAAGTGGTAATGTAAATCTACAAGAGCAGTTGTAATTATAAAATCTACACTACGGGCAGTGTAATTATAAATCTACAAGCAGTGTAATTATAAAATCTTACAAACATATTGTATGGCAGTGTAATTAGATAATCTTCAGCATGATTAATCTCAGGCGTGTAATATACAAAATCTACATGGCAGTGTAAATTATAACTCTACACGGCAGTGTAATTATAATCTACAACCGTAATAAGCTAAGGCAGTGTAATTATAAATCTACATGGCAGTGTAATTTAAATCTAAAGTGGTTTTCAATCTAGTCATGTATTATAAAGTCTGACATGGCAGTGTAATTAAAATCTACCAAGGCGCATTACTCCATTGGTGAATTATAAATCTACAAGCAGTGTCATTAAGAATTAACTAGCAGTGTAATTATAACTCTAACAAGGCAGCTGTATTATAATCTACAAGGCAGTGTAATTATAGCTAATGCTATGTAAGGCATGTCATCTACAAGGCAGTGTATGATAAATCTACATGCAGTGTAATTAATACAATCTACAAGGCAGTTAATTATAAATCTACAGAGCCAGTGGTAATTAATAAAATCTTCAAGGCAGTGTATTATAATCTAACAGGCAGTGTAATTCATAATCAAAAGGCAGTGTAATTTAATCTACAGAGCAGTGATATTATAAATCACAAAGTCAGTGTAAGTATAAATCTACAGGCAGTGTAATTATTCAAAGCTGTTATCTACAAGCAGTGTTAATTATAACTCGACAAGGCAGTGTAATATATATCAACGTACTAACATCCGGCAGTTGTAATTATAAATCTACAAGACAGTGTAATAAAGTAAAGGCATATAATAATCTACAAGTCAGTGGAATAATATGAAATGAATATTCTCAAGCAGTGTAATTATAAATCTACAAGAGTGACATATAATCTACAGGCATGTCATATAAAATCTACAGCAGTTGTAATATAAATCTACAAGTCAGTGTAATTATAAATCTCCAGGCAGTGTAATTATAACTCGACAGGCATGTAATTTAAACTACAGGCAGTGTATTATAAATCTAAGGCAGTGTAATTATAAATCACAAGATAATAATCTACAAGGCCGTTAATTATAAATCACAAGGCAGTGTAAGATAAATCTACATGGCAGTGGTAAATTATAATCTCAGCCAGTGTAATTATAAATCTACAAGGCATGTAATTTAAATGGCGTACTGCATTATTAAAATCACAAGGCAGTGTAATTATAAATCTACAAGGACAGTTAATTATAACTCAAGACATGTAATTATAAATCTACAAGGCAGTGTTAATTATAAATCTACAAGTCAGTGTAATTATAAATCTACAAAGCAGTGTAATATAAATCTACAAGCATTGTACTTATTCAAGGTTAATATCATATGGAGTAATTACACTACAAGAGTTATCACGGCATGTAAGTATATAACTCTAGGCAGGGTAATGATAAATCACAAGCGCAAGTGTTAATTATAACTCTACAACGTCGTGTAATTATAATCTACAAGTCCAGGTATTAATAAATCTACAAGGCTTTAATCTAGTGTGGAATTATAAATCTAAATCAAATAACTAGCGTGTAATTAACTCTACATCGTAATAAACAAAGACAGTGTAATTATCAATCTACAAGGCAGTATAGAGTATAAATCTACAAGCCGTGTAAATCTACATGGCAGTGGTATATAAATTAAGGAGTGTAATAAGGCGTGCTTACAAAAAGGCAGTGGTAATATAAATCTACGAGTGATATTTAAATCTACATGGCATGTAATTATAAATCTACAGGCAGTTATTAAAATTCAAGGCATAATAACCCGTTATAGTCTGCCTCAGGAACTTGGGGGATTGTTTAAACTTAAATTAACAAGTAACCTTTTGCCATCTTCTACTCACAATATATAGTATAGTATACAGGTTATTTAGAGGATAGTATAGTGTATCGTATAATAATATTGATATGTATAGTATGTATCGTGACAGTTCAGTACGGATAGTAACGCAAGTATGTATAAGAGTGCAGTACCGTGGTATATAGTATAGATGAATATAGTATATGTTGGTTATGTATAATATAGTTTTAGTGCAGTATACGGTATAGTAGTAAACGTTATAGTATATAGATATAGTGGATATATAGTGTAGGGTTACGTATTATAATATAGAGTATATATATAGGTTTAGTAACGTCTATGTAAAGATAGGTTATAGATAATCGATAGTGGATAGTATAGTGTTATAGTATACTGAGATAGTAAAGTATATAGAGTATATTATTAGTATAGAGACTAGATATAAGTATAGTATATAGTGTATAGGAGTAATTATAAAAATCGATAGAGGATAGTATGTGATTACTACGTATACGTGTATCTACGTAAAGTATCAGAGGAGTATATATTATAGTTGATAGATCGTGTATAGTATACTGTACTACGTAAAGTATATAGTAGTATATATAGTAGAGAATAGTACTATGGTGTAGTATAAGTATCATAGTATAGTATATATAACAGTGTATCGTTAGAGGAAGATATAATGTTATAGTATACAGTACATGAGTATATAATATAGAGCTGTTATAACGTTAGGTGGATAGTAATACGTGTTATAGTATACATGTATAGAGTATATATAGTTATGAGAATGATAGTGTTATAGTATACAGTATATAGTATAGATATAGAGCAGTGTATAGTAAGAAGGATAGTATCAGTGTTATAGTATACAGTGTAGTCTAAGGCAGTAATAGTGAAGAGAATATTATAGTGTTATAGATACCAGTATATAGGTATAGTAAGAGAGCAAGCAGTGTATCGTATAGAGTAATAGATAGTCTATGTATTACAGTAACATAGTATAATATAGAGAGCAGTGTATAGTATAGAGGATAGTATAGGTTATAGTATAAGTAGTATAGTTAGTATAAAGAGCAGCCGTGGAAATAGTCTAATGATAGTATAATGTTATAGTCGTACGAGTAACAAGTATATATTATAGCAGTAATAGTATAGTTGATAGTCAAAAAATAGTGTTATAGTATACATTATATAGTAGCGTTATTAGCGCGTAATAATTATAAGAATGTATAGTGGTTATAGTATCAGCTATAGTATTGTCTATAGAGCAGTTCTATAGTGTCTGGATAGTAATATGTTATAGTATCATAATAGTATAGTATATGAAGCATAGCCCATATAGTATACAGTAATATAGTATACTGCGTTAGTATTAGTTAGTTGGATGTACAGTGTTTAGATACAGTATATAGAGTAATGTATCTAGTATAGAGATAGTAATAGTGTTATAGTTATAAACATTATATAGTATAGTATATAGAAGCAGTGTTTATGGATGCTAGTAAGTGTTTATAGTATACAGTATAATAGTTATAGTAATGTAGACAGTGTTAAAGTATAGAGGATAGGTTAGTGGTTATAGATACGGTGTATAGGTTATTTAGAGCATGGCTAGTAGCAGGGATAGTCTTATTTTATATATCAGTACCTATTATCATTCTATAGAGCAATAATAAGTATGTGGATAGATACGTGTTATAGTATACAGTACTCTAGGTATAGTATATATGAAGCAGTAAAGTATAGTGATAGTTATGTTTAATATACAGTCTTGTAATAATGCAGTATATATATAGTAGATAGTATAAGTGTATAGTATACCGTGTATCTATATAATATTAAGAGAATCGTATAGTGTTAGAGTATACAGTATATAGTTGTATATTAGCATGTATAGTGATAGAGGATGTATAGTGTTTATAGTCTCATACTAGTATCGTATATAGACCGTAATAGTAATAGTGGGATACATAATTTTGCTAGTATCCATATATAGTATATAATGCAGTATTCGGTAGAGTGGATAGTATAAGTGTTATCGTATACAGTGTATAGAGTGTAGATAGTAATATAAGATCATTATAGTGTTATAGTATAACAGTTATCGTATAGTATATAGAGCAGTTATAGTATCGAGGATAGTATATGTTATAGTATACAGTACATAGATAGTATTAGAGCGTATAGCGTATAGTGGATAGCATCTGTTATAATATGACTACAGTATATGTATATAAGCAGTATATATAATAGGTGGGATAGTATGTGTTATAGTATACATATATATATATAATGCAGTATATAGTTAGTGGATAGTAGTGTTATAGTATACAGTGTATAGAGTATTATCTAGTAAGAGATAGTGTCGTGTGTCTAGTATACAGTTATAAGTATAGTATATGAGACAGTGTTAGTAAGAGGATAGTATAATGTTATCGTATACAGTCATATTAGTATATAGAAGCAGTAATCTAGTATAGATGGATGCATATGTTACTATTATACAGTATATAGTAGTATATAATGCAGTATATAGTCTCGTGGATCGTATAGTGTATATATATACTTTATAGTATAAATCATGCAGTATATCGTCTAGGGATATAATATGTTATAGTATACATGTTAGAGTATAATATAGTATGAACTATGTATAGTTTATAGTATCAGTATATAGTATAGTATATAGAGCATTGTATAAAAGTATAAGAGAAATAGTATGTGTTTAGTATCCAGTACTTATCTAGTATTAGATCCGTGTATAGTATAAGAGATAGTATAGGTGTTATAGTATTAGTATCTGTATACTAGTAGATCAGTGTAATAGTTAATAAAGAGAATATATGTTTTATATATACAGTATATATTATAGTATATAGAGCAGTGTATATATAGAGGAGTAGATAATTTTCTATACCTACATAGTATGTAATAGAGCAGTATATAGTATAGTGATAGTATAGTGTTATAGCCATACAGTCAGATACTATATATATAGGAGCATATATAGTATCCAGTATACTGTTTTATATTATACAGTTATAGGATAGTATTAAGCAGTATATAGTATGAAATCGTATAGTGTGTACGTATCAGTTATCGTAGAGTTATCTAGAGCAGTGTATAGTTAGAGGATAGTAAGTGTTATCGTATCCAGTACGCTAGTATAGTAAATAAAGATCGTATATAGTCTATGATAGTACTAGTGTTGATAGTCTACAGGAGAATACTATAGTAATAGAGCAGTAATAGTACACGTATAACTTCTAGTATACAGTATAATCCGTATGTCTATAGAGCATTATATAGTATAGAGAATTAGTATAGTGTTATAGTAGCAGTATATATATCGTATATGTGGCGTGTTATAGTATAGAGAGGATAGTAAAAGTGTTAAATAGTATACCGTACAGAGTAATAGTAGAGAGCTCATAGTAATAGTGGATAGTATACGTGTTATAGTATACAGTCTATACTATATATATAGACATATATATACCGTATCGGTGTATGTCTACCGTACATAGTAAGTAATTGAGCAGTATATAGTATTGGATAGTATAAGTGGTTATAGTATACGTATATACTTATATAGAGCAGTATATGTATGAGGAGTTATGTTAGTACGATACCGTAATGTAGTATATAGCGTATCTCTAGTATGAGGATCGTCTCGTGGTTTATAGAATAATACTCCATAAGTAGTATGATTATAAAGGTCGTATATGTGGTATGTTAGAACCGTCTAGTATAATAGTATACATTATAGGATAGTATATAGAGCATATATATAGCGTGGATATAAATCCTGTTATAGTATACAGTTATATATATATATCGAGCTTTATCTAGTATAGTGGCATAGTATAGTGTATAGTAACCGTAGATGTCATGCATAGAGACAGTATCATATATTGTTATAGAGTAGGATATAGGATAGTCTATAGTGTTATGTATACAGTTAGGTTATGTTGAGTTAAGATAGTATAATATAATAAGGTAGATGTTTATAGTAGTACACAGTCCTAGTATCCTACGTACAGTATTAGTCTAGTATAAGATAGTATTAGGCTAGTATGTGTTGAGGGTCTACAGTATAGGTATAGTATATAGAGCAGTATATAGTAATAGTGGATAGTATCAAGTGTTATCGTATACAGTAATATACTATAGTCTCTAGAGCATAGATATATGAGATAGTATAGTGTTATAGTATACAGTATATAGATCATAGTTATAGATAGTACTATTAATAAATGAGGATGGTACAGTGTTCTAAGTATACAGTATATAGAGTAGTATATAGTATAAAGGCTAGTATTGTTATAGTGACAGTAAATAGTCGATCGTATACATTAATAGTAATAGTTTTAGACAGTATCGAGTATAGTGGTAGTAATACTTGTTGATCGGATACGTATATGTATATCATATAGAGCATATATAGATAGTTGATAGTATAAGTGTTATAGTATACAGTAATATGGTATAGCATATAGATCGTATTACATATGTATATAGAGTGATTAATTAGGATAGTTCGTGTTATAGTCATCCAGTATATAGTATAGTAATATAGAGTATTATAGTCTAGAGGATAGTGTAGTTTTATAGTATACAGTATCGTCTTGTCCCGTCTATGTAGATGTATCTAGAGTAGTAATATAGGATAGTATAGTTTTCTAGTATACAGTCTTAGTCTGTATATAGAGCATTTAATAGTAAGTGGATAGTATATGTTTATAGTATACATTATATAGTAATAGTAATATAGACTATTATTAGTATATGGCATTAATTGTATAGTATCACGACCTAGTATAGTATAAATAGAGTATTATCTTTCTCGAGGATAGTGTGTTATAGTGTCAGTATAATATTATAGTAATACGCAGTATATAGTATCAGTGGATAGTATAGTTGTTTATCGTATACAGTATATGGTATACATAAGACATCTATATCTAGTATCTTAGGTAGTATACCTAGTTAGTATATGTTCTAGTATGACAGTAACATATAAGTATATAGAGTAGTTAATTTATAGCGGATCTTATAGTTTATCGTTACATTAATCGTTAGTATATAGTACAGTATAAGTATACAGTATCTAGTGTAGTAGATGAGCCTTATATAAGTATAGTGGTAGTAGTAGTTTCTAGGTATCACCGTATATGTTATACGCATATATCAGGCATAAAATTATAGATATCTAGAGTAGTAATATAGGATAGTAAGTGTTATAGTATACCTTACAGAGTATAGAGAATCTAGAGTAGTATATCAGTATAATGATACGTAAGCTGTTCATCGTATCCAGTACATCGTATATAGATAGATTAGTATATACGTAATAGAGGACAGTATAATAGTGTTATAGTATATAGTATCGTATATAGTCCAAGTAGAGAGTATACAGTACGAGTGTAGCATTATAGACATATATATAGTATACGTGGGAATCAGTATAGTGTTATACGTTCAGTATATAGTATGTATATGTACATTATATAGTATACGTATATCTGGTAGTTCTATAGAGCAATTATTAGTAGAGGGGATAGTATAGGTGATAGATACAGTATACGGTATAGCATTAGAGCATTATATAGTATAGTATCTGTTTTGTATACGTATACGTACGATTATTTATTACACCTGGTATATCTCTCCTGCCCCTATAGACGCTCCCACATTCCTTCTATAAACGCCCCATACCAGGATCAGCTCTCCTTTAGGCCCTTCGCATCCCTCCTCACCCACCTGATTGGTTGCTAGATGCTCGCTCTTCCAGTTGAATCTTTATCTCGGAAAAGATGTTTTCTCAGGTTTCCGTCCGTCCGTTAATCTGAACGGAAGGCCTCACAGCATACGGAATATTCCAATTTACTAACTGCACCACCAGGGCGCACCCTGTCACGTCCTAATCTATGCGCCTGTATTACGGACCCCCCCAAAAGAGGGAACACAAGTGGCCTAAATGGGGGGGCAACCAGAGGTGGTGTCGTTTACAATCCTAAAAGGGATCTATGCTGGAAATTGTTTATACTCCCAATTATCCATTGTCAAATTATTGGGCTCTGTCTCCTATTTCTTTACATAGCCTCTAACATCTTACCTTCCAGCTGTCAATCAAATGCCTTAATTACCATAACTCTTCTGCTTGTGCATTTTACTGGACTGGAAAAAATGGGGCACCACTGGAATATGTAATCATGGCGGGAAATTCCCCCCTCTCATAGTGATTACTGAGCATGCTTGACTAGAACTATAGTCAGATTAGTCCTTGGGGGGAGGGGATACTAAATTGGAAGGCAAAACAAATATGATTCAGCAACTCAGCCACACTGCCATGGAATGGATACTTACATGTATTTAATTTAGATTAATGAATCCATTTTAACTCAGTTATCGTTGCACCTTTTTATGCTTATACAGTGGGATATTACGTGCTATTGCCCCCCTGCTGCGCTCTTTCTCCCACGGTGACAAACTTGTATTGAAGTCTGGTAAAACATTTGTCAAACATGCTGCCCTCCAGAGTTAAAACTACTCTCCCAGCATTCCTGTCCTTCCTATTGGGTTGTTATTTTTCAACCATCTGGAGGGCTGTTAAGTTGACCCAAGTGAGTGTATAAGGATCCCCTTAATAGAGAACACGGAGGGGTATTTCGTTTGGGGGGGAAAAGTTGTATAAGGATCCCCTTTACAGAGGCAAGGAGGGGTATTTTTGTGTGGACTGTTTGTATAAGGATGCCCTTAAAGAGGAACGGAGGGGTATTTTTGGTTGGAGTTGTATAAGGATCGCCTTAATAGAGACAAGGAGGGGTATTTTCGCGAAGTTATAAGGATCCCCTTTTAATAGGAAAGGAGGGTATTTCGGTGAGTTGTATAAGGATACCCTTTTAACAAGACGGCAAGGAGGTGGATTTTTGGTGAGTTGTATAAGGATCCCCTTTACTAGGACAAGGAGGGGATTTTCGGTGAGTTGTATAAGGATCCCCTTTAATTAGAGAAACAAGAGGGGTATTTTCGGTGAGTGTATAAGGATCCCCTTTAATAGAGACAAGGAGGGGTATTTTCCGGTGTTGAGTTGTATAAGGATCCCTTTAATAGAGACAAGGGGGGTATTTCGGTGAGTTGTAAAGGATCCCTTAATAGAGACAAGGGGCGGTATTTTCGGTGATTGTATAAGGATCCCTTTAACGAGGCAAAGAGAAAGAGGGGTATTTTTGGTGAGTTGTATAAGGATACCCCTTTTAATGAGGGACAAGGAGGGGGATTTTCGGTGAGTTGATAAGGATCCCCTTTATAGAGACAAGAGGGGTATTTTCGGTGAGTTGTAGAAGGATCCCCTTTAGAATAGAGAAAGGAGGCGTATGTTCAGTGAGTTGTATAGGATCCATTTAAACAGAGGCAAGAGGGGTTATTTAGGTCGAGTTGTAGAGGATCCCCTTTAATAGAGACAAGGAGGGGTTTATTTTCGGTGAGTTGTATAAGGCATCCCCTTTAATAGAGACAAGGAGGGTATTTTTCACCCGTTTGTGGGGCTTTCGTGGGAGTTGAGTTTGGGAGTTGGGTGAGTTGCGTTGTTGAGTTGTATAAGGATCCCCTGTAAAGAGGCAAGGAGGGTGTATTTTTGGTGAGTTGTATTAGGATCCCTTTACAGAGGCAAGGAGGGTTTATTTTGGTGAGAATTGCTATAAGGATCCCTTTAATAGAGGACAAGGAGGGGTATTTTGGGTGAGTTGATAAGGATCCTAAATAGAGGACAGGAGGTGGTATTTTCAGTAGGATCCCCTTTAATAGAGACAAGGAGGGGTATTTTCAGTAGGATCTAACCTTAATAGGACAAGGAGGGGTATTTTCGGTTAGGATCCCCTTTAATGAGATCAAGGAGGGGTAGTTCAGTAGGATCCCCTTTACTAGAGGAGACAAGCTGAGGGGTATGTTTCAGTAGGATCCCTTCTTTAATAGGACAGGACCCCCGGCCCCCCCGGTTTATTTTCAGTAGGGGATCCCCTTAATAGAGACAAGGGAGGGGTATTTCAGTAGGATCCCCTTACTAGAGACAAGGAGCTTGCGCATTAATCTTTGATTGGCTGGTTTATGGGAAACGTTCACTAGTTAATGAAGAATTCCTTCCCCATGAAACACAGAATGATAGCAACTCCTGCCATAGTCGAACGTCTGAATAAAGACTCAGGGTCATTAAGAGTAAACCACACGGACCCAAGAATAACAGCATTTGTACAGTTTTATTTTATTCAGCCCATAGAATCTTGGAATGAAAAGCATTTTTTGTACAAATAATGATGTGATTTTGCTCATTACAGGAACAAATTATGTGTCTGGATGTGTCGGGGGAAAAGCATTTTCATTGGGATATCTGAACATGTGTGAAATGAAAGATAACCACACGCCGGAGCTATAGAACGGACTGGTCCGACTATTGGATGGTGGTTGTAGGTAAAGCTGGACGGGTGGAGAGGAATGGGTATGGAATAGACGTGTAGTTCATACAAAACCACACATGTAATGTACATAGTAGGATGGTTGATTAAAAAAACTGATTGTTACTTTTGCAATCTCTCTTGTTAACGGTTCAAAGGATTAACAATGTAATATAAATTCAATTTACCCTTTATAACCCTACAGAGACTCATTTCACCAGGCGTGCTGTGCTAAAAATCCCTTTGGGATGTTCCCAGCGAGCGAGCAAATCGTGAACCTGGATAAATGAGGCCGTAGTGTAGATTGAAGCTCCCGGGGCAAGAAGGACCTTATGTTTTGGGGTTCAATGTATCTCATTTTCCCTTTGAGAGTAATATGTAATTGCTGTATAAATAGATTATACAGACCCCATTGATGGAGCTTACCCTAACACATTGCATTATGCCCAGCACAAGGAAACGTTTATCTCTTTACCAAATGTCCCCAACCCCAAACGTGATATATGTATTACCTGATATTACTAACCAGATTTTTAAGGCCCTCACAGCAATGATTCAGTTCACCTGCTGCCTCCTCATTGACACATGCTCCAACTTCAAAAAGCTTATTGAGCCACAGGGAAGGAAAGATACCTCTGCTAGAAAGGAATAGAATTTTTCATTAAATATCTGGTTACAATACATGTAATTAAACTGGTGTAGTAGTAGCCGTCCGGGTCGCCCTTGTTGTTAACGTACGTATCCAAGGAATGAATTTCTGAAACATTGACATTCAGGTCATTTCTGTTTCATGACGTCCCGCAATAGGAAATTATATTCCGTGTTCGGATCCCAAGAGGTCCGTGTCGGAAATCCGTGTTGCTTTTCGCGAGTGCAACGTTAAAACAATGTCCCAGACATGCGGACCAGAGACACTGATTAAAGTGCGCGGTGGATTAGGGGCTCGAGGAACCAAATCTCACCACGAAAACTGCTAATATCTCCCCTAGAAGATGTCATTCAGACAGTGCCCAGTGTAAACGTTCAGTAGAATAGAACTGCAACTAGACAGTAACACAGATTAGCCACATTCCTTTTTCGTGTTTCTCCGGTCCGTGAACGACAATTCTTATCCTGCAGATTCACAGGTAGTGACACTTTTACCAGAAAACCTTTAGGGGGTTGCGGGTTGTTGGAGGAGCGTTTGGGAGTGAGGAGAATACGTCTGCTGGGTGGTTATTACCCAATTATGTACAAACTGCTAAGTCTCTGAATTAACACTGAAAACAGGCACCTGAGAATAAACAAATGCTCCTCCAAGGAGTGGTTAACCTGCTCTAATATAGACTAGCCTACTGGCAGAATTCCCCACAGGTTAAAAACCCCTGTCCTAACTTGAACTGGGCTGCGTACTGCTGTGCCACCAAAGGGTAATGTGCCTGCTTGCACCACTAGGGTAATGTGTCCTGCTCGTGCAACCCCAATAGGGGTAATGTGTCCTGCTGTGCACCAATAGGGTAATGTGTTCCTGCTGTGACACAATACTGGTATGTGCCTGAGGCGGCACCAATAGGTATCGCCATCACCATCCGTTTATTTCTAAAACCCCAATGAAATCCAGTTGAAACCCAAAATCGTTCAGTGTGGTTTACCCTAGTACGGGGGAGAGATTCATAGTGTTCAGTGAATGAAATAAGGCGGAGCGAAGGTAGTTTGGCACGAGGATTCTTCTAGTGTAGCGTATGCCGTTATCATGAAAGGGGACATTTTCCTACACATTTCCAGTGAGTTGGAGGTGAGAGATTAAACCGTAGTGCAACGTAAACGTCTCAGCAACGCCCCACCAATCTCCTCCCGCAGATCGCGTCCCTGGTGTTTTTATTTCAATCTCAACACTCGGAGGGTGATGAGCAAGATAGAAACCCCACCGTCAGACAATTGTGCCCCTCAATGGTGATGAAAATCAATTTCACAAGAGTGAAATACTTCGTCCGCTGGGCTTTGACTGTTTTTTTTTCCTCCACCTGGGTCGATCTTGTACTGCCGCGTGTTGGAAAATCGCGAGTCGGGCGCAAATTCCCCTTCAACACTTAAGGTTTTTTTCATAATCTGTTGTTTTTTATTGTTTTTTTTTAATAAAAAAAAAACCTTTGTGGAATGAAATTTCGAAGAGGAAAGGGTTTTGGTTAAGATTCGGCGAGGATGATTTTGTAAGTGAAATGTATTTCTTGTTGATTCTTGGTTGTATTTTTTTCTACCAATGCCATCACGCACTTAAAAACTCTACTCTTATGCACTAAGTCCGGACTTGCTTATTAACCCACCCCCCCCCAACCTGCCCCGTTTTTTTGTCTTCGTGATATTTAGGTGGGTCTTATAAGGTCCCCATGCATTCCAATTAAGGTCAGGTGTCCTGTTCGTCTGGCTTTCCCTTGTCTAATAGCGGCGTTATTAGCGATACGTTTTACTGGCTTATCGCCCTCCTAATAAATTGGCCAAACAAATATAAAATATTGGAACACAACCAAAGGACGAGAATCGCCACGTTCTAAGTTTGATCACATGGTTTTTCAATTCCCCGAGTACTTCCTGTCGATTCCCATATCCCATGATCCTCAGTACAGGATTAGACAAGGGGACCAACAGATGAATGAAGTCAGTCTCCAGTAAAAGCAGTAGTTTAGTGTTACACTACTCATTGGGGAGATACCGTGGGGGGAAAAACTTGTAGTGTTATTAGGGAATAGTTCTAATGTACACGAAGGGGGAATGGGATAACGAGGGATCAGGAGATCCAGAGAAAGCAATTACAACAAAAAAGGATAAGAAATACACATGTTAAAAGGACACTATACTTATGCAGTAAACTTACAGCTCTCTGGGCTCCAACCTACAGTCAGTGTCCTGACCACTCTACCTGTCACTGAAGAAATTTGTGAGCATATTGTATGTTACTGTAGGGAGGGCAACTGAAGGAGTATAATGTCCCTAAATGGGATTAAACCCGAATCCACCCTCCGCAGGCCAAGTTTCCCTTTATCTATTCATAATATATGATGGGGGGTAGTAGGCTGTGACTATTCCTGACACGAGTTGATAGACCCCATATTATGGATCACACCCACTTACTATCCCCTCTTTTTTAGGGGTTTCTTCTTCTCCTGAGAGCGAAATCGTCAGTAAAGGCCATTCCACGTGGGATGAGGGTTAGAGCGCTGCACCAACACAGGGACACAGGAAGAAAAGAAACAGAAACATCTATACATTATCAGGTACAGAACAATTAAAGGGCAAGTAGTCCCAAAAAAGGACAGAACACCAGAGTTCCTCCATCTTGTCTGCCCTTGGTCATGAGGTATCTCCCAAGTGCAAGGGCAGGGGTTGTAAAAGATTTTACGGACACATGCGGGTTTTTGATTTGTTTGATAAGGAAAGACAAGTAAAGTAATAAATGTTTTCGGGGCTATGATCTTGGGAAGGAACCGTCCAGTTTACGTCCCAATATAATAGACAGTCGGCGCCCTGTGACAAGGCCCGTTGTAATGATGACAAATCCAAAGCAGTGTATATTATATTACAAGGCAGTGTAATTATAAATTCTACAAAGGCAGTTGAATTATAAATATACAAGGCAGTTGTGTAATTATAAAATCTATTACCACGCGCTAGTTGTCCTGACTTATAAATCTACAACCGCGCAGTTGTAACGATTTAAATCGACAATTTTTTGGTTTTTTTTAGTTGTATGTATTTTTGTATCAAATATACACCCCCCCCCCCCTTGGCACAGGTACTTATAAATTACCAAACGTTGTAATTATAAATCTAAAAGGCAGTTGTAATTATAAATCTACAAGGCAGTGTAATTATTAAATCGAACAAGGCAGTGTAATTATAAAATCTACCTAAAGCACGTGTGTGTTGTAATTATAAATCTACCCCCCAAGGCAGTCCGTAATTATAAATCTACAGGCAGTGTAATTCACTAAATCTACAGGCAGTGTAATTGTAAAATCTAAAGGCCAGGGTAATTGATAAATCCTACATTGGCAGGTAATATAAATCTACAAGGCAAGTGAAATTATAAATTACAAAGCAGGTATTAAAAAAATCTACAAGGGAAGTGTAATATAAATCTACATGGCAGTGAATTATAAATCTACAAGGCAGTGTAAATTATAAATCTCCAAGGCGTGTAATTATTAAATATACAAGTCAGTGTAATTATTAAATCTACAAGGCAGTGTAATTATAAATCTAAATGGCAGTTTGAATTATAAATCTTACAAGGCCGTGTTAATTATAAATCTACAGGCAGTTGTAATATAAAATCTACAAGGCAGTGTAATTATAAATCTACATGGGCAGTTTGAATTGTAAATCTACAAAGGGCACGTTGTACATTATAATCACATGGCAGGTAATTATAAATCTACCTGGCCAGTTGTAATGATAAATATACATGGCCGTGTAATGTAAATCTACAAGGCAGTGTAATTATAAAATATACATGGCCAGTGAATATAAATCGAATGGCAGTCGTAATTATAAATCTACATGGAAGTGTAATGTAAATCTACAAGGCCAGTGAATTATCAAATCTACATTGGCATGGTTAATTGTAAATCTACAAGGCAGGTGGTATGTAATTATAAATCTACATGGACAGTGTAATTATAAATCTACATGGCAGTTGTAATTATAAATCATTCTTACATGGCAGTGTAATGTAAATATACAAGGCAGTTTGTTAATTTAAATAAATCTACATGGCAGTTCCTGAATTATGGTAAATCTACATTGGCGAGTGTAATTATAAATTCACAAGGCAAGGGTAATCTATAAATCTACAAGGCAAGTGTAATTATACACAATCTACCCACTGCAGTGCTCGTGTACCGTCGTATAATTTATAAATTTACAAAAGCAGTGTTTTGTAATTATTAAATTTTACATGGGCAGTTGTAATTATAAATCTACATGGCAGTGTAATTAAAAATCTACAACCGGCAGTGTAATTATAAATTCTTACTATGGAAGTCGTAATTATAAATCTACAAGGCAGTGTAATTATAAACTCCAAGGCAGTGTGTAATTAAAATCTACATGGCAGTTAATATATAATCTACATGGCAGTGTAATTATAAATTATCCAGGCAGGGTAATTATAAAAATCGTACTAACGGCCGCAGTGGCCCTAATTTATCAATTTTCATGGACACGCTGTTTTGTAATTATAAATGTCTACATGGACCCAGTGTAATTATAAATTCTCACTACAGGCCCAGTTTTGTAATATTAAATTATCACCAACGAGTGTAATTAAATCTACAAGGCCAGTTTTGTAATTATAAAGAACAGGGCTACGTGTTACTATTATAAAATAAAAGACAGCCTGTAACTAACTAAATCTAACCAAGGCAGTTAATTATAAAATCCCTACATGGCTGTAAAATTAAATCTACAAGTCTAGGGTAAACTTAGTAAATCTACAAGCCAGTGTTCTCTCTGTAATTATTAAATATCCCCTACATGGCACAGTGTAATACGTCGTAATCGACATGGCAGGTTTTGTTAATATAAATCTACAAGGCAGGTTTGTAATTTATAAAATATACAAGGGCAGTGCTGTAATTATAAAATCACTGCAGTGTAATGCACCGTCAAATCACATCCCCGGCAGTGTTTTTGTAATTATAAATCTACATGGCAGTGTAATGCCGATAAATTCTACAAGCAGTGCTCACTTATCATGAGTATAACTACATGGCAGTGTTAATTATCAAATATACATGCAGTGTTGTAATTATAAATCTACATTTGGCAGTGAATTTAATAAATCTACATGGCAAGTGTAATTATAAATCTAAAAGGCAAGCCTCCCTGTAATGAAAATATACATGGCAGTGGTAATTATAATATTCGACCACTGGCATGTTGTAATGATAAAATCACAAGGCAGTGTTAATTCTGTTAGTGTCCAGTGTAAGGTTATAAATCTATCAATGGCCCCCCCACCCTAGTGTCTAATTATAAATCTACACAAGGCGGGTTAATTATAAAATCTACAGGCATTGTAACCCCCCGCGCATAACCATCTACAAGCGCACCCCCACTTCCAGGTAATTCGACCCAATCTACAAAAGCAGTCTGTTGTGTATATAATCTTACACTTTTGGGTTACAGTGTCCCTGTTCTTTTTTGTAATTAATAAATCTACAAAGCAGTTGTTTTTAATTTTAAAATTATATCTACAATTGGCAGTTTGTTGTGTACCTTATAAATCTAACAGGCAGTGTAATTTAAATCTACAGGCAGTGAATTACTATAATCTTACATGGCAGTGTAATATAAATCTACAACAGCAGTTAGTTGTTCGTAAAATTAAATCTACAAGGCAGTGTATACTCGATATAATATAATGGCAGCTGTCATTTATAATCTACCCCCCATGCGTGTAATTATAAATTACCTTGTGCAGTGTAATTATAAATCTACAATTGCTAGTTAATTATAAACCTTAACAAGGGCAGTGTAATTAACAATTCTACACGGCAGGCTTTTTGTAATATAAATTTCTACAAGGCAGTGTAATTATAAATCTACAAGGGGCCAGTGTATATTATAAATCACATGGCAAGTGTCTGTGTTGTAATTATAAATATACAAGGCAGTGTAATTATAAATCTTGATGGCAGTGTAATTATAAAAATATACAGGCGTGAATTATAAATTACAAAGGGCAGTTGTAATTATAAAATCGACACGGCAGTGTATTATAAATCTACATTGGCAGGGTTACCTAGTGAAATTATAAAATCTACAAGGCAGTGGTAATTTAAATCTACATGGCAGTTGTATTATAAATCTACAATGCAGTTGTAATTATAATCTATGCAGTTGTAATTATAAATCACAAGGCAAGTGTAATTATAAATCTACAAGGCAGTGTTAATTATATATCTACAAGGCAGCTGTAATTATAAATCTACATGGGCAGTTAATCATAAACTACAAGGGGCCAGTGTAATTAAATCTAAAAAGCAGTGTACGTATAAATCTACATGGCAGTGGTTGTTGTTGTATGTAAAATTAACAAAGGCAGTGTAATTATTAAAATCACATGGCAGTGTAATATAACTCTACATGGCAGGTTAATTATAAATCTACATGGCCAGGGCAGTGTAATTATAAATATACAAGGCAGCTGTTGTAATATAAATCTACAAGGCAGTTGTTGTAAATTATAAATCTTACATGGCAGTTAATTATAAATCTACAAGTCAGTGTATTTATAAATCTACATGGCCAGTGTAATTTATAATCTACAAGGCATGTAATTAATAAATTCTACAAGGCAGAGTGTAATGATAAATCTACATTGGCCGTGTAATTATAAATCTACAAGGCAGGTAATATTATTAAAAATCTACAAGCAGTGTAATATAAAATCTAAAGGCAGTGTATGTAATTTGTAGTATAAATCTACAAGGCAGTGTAATTATAAATCTACATGGCCGGGTGTAATCCTATAAATCTAAAAGGCGCGTGTAACTTATTAAATCTAAAGGCAGTTGTACTTATAAATCTACAAGGGCAGGAATTATAAATCTACAAAAGAAGTGTAATAAAATTACAAGGCAGTGTAATTATAAAATCTACAAGGCAGGTAAATTATTAATCGACAAGGCAGTGTAATTATAAATCCCAAGGCGTTGTAATTATCAAATCTACAAGTCAGTGTAATTATAATCTAAAGGCAGTGTAATTATAAATTACAAGGCAGGTAATCTATAATAAATCTCAAGGCAGGTAATTATAAATCTAAAGGCAGTGTTTGTATAATAAATCTACAAGGCAGTTGGAATAAACATATACAAGGCGTGTAATTCATAAATAACAAGGCAGCTGCCATGAGCCAAATTTATACATGCCCTACCACCACCCCCCCGTCCGTGTAATTATAAATCTCTAACAAGGCAGCTGTACATTCCATACACAAATCTACCAAGCGACCCCAGCCCCACCTGTCCACAACACGACACTAAAAATCTACACACCTCAGTGTAATTATAAATATGACAACGGCCCAGCCTGTTGTACGAATTATAAAATCTACATGGCAGTGTAATTATAATACAACGGCAGCGCTGTAATTATTTAAATATACAAGGCAGTGTAATTATCAAATCTACAAGGCAGTGTAATTATAAATTTACAAGGCAGTGTGTAATTCATAACAATCTCACAAAGGCAGTTGTAATTATAAATCTAAATGCAAGTGTACAATTGATAAATCACAAAGGGCAGTGTAATTCTAAATCTACACAGCAGTAATTATAAAATTACATGGACAGGTGTAATTATAATCTACAAGGCCAAAGTGTAAGTATAAATATACAAGGCAGTGTAATTATAAATCTACAAGACCAGTGTTGTTTTGTAATTATAAATCTTACAAGGCAGTTGTAATGATAAATCTACAAGGCAGTGTAATTCTAATCCTACAAAAGCAGTGTAAGTATCAATCTTACAAGGCCAGGTTTGTAATTTATACATCTACAAGGACAGTGTTGGAATTTAAATTACATGGCAGGGTAATTATAAATCTACAATGCAGTGTAATTATATAAATTACAAGGCAGTTGTCATTTAAAACTACAAGTCAGGGTAATAATCAACTACAAAGGCAGTTGTAATTATAAATCTACAAGTCAGTGTCTAAATTATAAATCTACAGTCGTGAATTCTAAATCTACAAGGCAGTGTGTAATTATAAATCTAAAAGTCAGTTGTAATTATAAATCTACAAGACAGTT
>JAACNH010000064.1:547001-559501 GCA_019447015.1 Hymenochirus boettgeri
CAGTATATAGTATAGTATATAGAGTAGTATATAGGATAGTATAGTGTTATAGTATACAGTACATAGTATAGTATATAGAGTAGTATATAGTATAGAGGATAGTATAGTGTTATAGTATACAGTACATAGTATAGTATATAGAGTAGTATATAGTATAGAGGACAGTATAGTGTTATAGTATATAGTATAGTATATAGTACAGTATATAGTATACAGTATATAGTGTAGTATATAGAGCAGTATATATAGTATAGTGGATAGTATAGTGTTATAGTATACAGTATATAGTATAGTATATAGTACAGTATATAGTATACAGTATATAGTGTAGTATATAGAGCAGTATATAGTATAGTGGATAGTATAGTGTTATAGTATACAGTATACGGTATAGCATATAGAGCAGTATATAGTATAGTATACTGTTATAGTATACAGTATACAGTACGATTATTTATTACACCTGTTATATCTCTCCTGCCCCTTATAGACTCTCCCACATTCCTTCTATAAAGCCCCATAACAGGATCAGCTCTCCTTTAGGGCCCTTCGCATCCTCCTCACCTGATTGGTTGCGAGATGCTCCGTCTCTTCCAGTTGAATCTTTATCTCCGGAAAAGATGTTTCTCCAGGTTTCCGTCCGTCCGTTAACGGAGACTGAAGGAAACCTACAGCAATAAAGGGAAATATTCCATGTTACTGCAACCAACAGGGCAGCACCCTGGATCACCGTCCTAATCTATGCGCATGTATAATACAGGACCCCCCCAAAATAGAGGGAACACAGAGTGTCTAATGGGGGCAAAACCAGAGGTGGATTTCTGTTACAATCCTAAAGAGGATCTATGCTGGGAAAATTGTTTACTCCCAATTATCATTGTACAAATTATTGGAGCTCTGTCTCCTATTTCTTTACATAGCCAATCTGAACCATCTTACATTCCAGCTGTCAATCAAATGCCTTATTACCATAAACTCTTCTGCTGTGTGCAGTTTTACTGTAACTGGAATGGTGACCACTGGAATATGTAAAAAGCATGGCGGGAAATTCCCTCTCATAGTGATTACTGAGCATGCTTGACTAGACAGATAGTCAGATTAGTCAGTGGGGGGAGGGGATACTAAATTGGAGCAAAACAAATACTGGATTAAAGGCATCATACACACTTCCATGGATGTGATACTTACATGTATTAATTAATAGATTAAAATGAAGCCATTTTATCAGTATAGTTGCCCTTTTTATGCTTATACAGTGGGATATTACTGTGCTATTGCCCCCTGCTCCTTTCTCCCACTGTGACACTGTATTTGAAAGTCTGGAAAACATTTGTCAAACATGCGGCCCTCCAGAGGTTTAAAAACTACATCTCCCAGCATTCCCTGTCTTCATATTGGGAGTTGTAGTTTTCAACCATCTGGAGGGCTGTAAGTTTGACACCCCTGATCTGGAACATATTATTACGTTATAATATTACCATGAGGGTGTTTTTGGTTTATCAGATTTTCCATTATTATATAAATTGTTATTTAGATACTTCTGCATGCATGTGATTGGACCAGAGCAGATCACACGGTTCACGTTACATGACAGAGATCACATGATTGGGATCACACTGTTTACATCACATGACGGGGATCACATGGTTTACATCACATGATGGGGATCACATGGTTTACATCACATGACGGGGATCACATGGTTTACACCACATGACGGGGATCACATGGTTTACATACATCACATGATGGGGATCACATGGTTTACATCACATGACGGGGATCACATGGTTTACATCACATGACGGGGATCACATGGTTTACATCACATGATGGGATCACACAGTGGTTTTTACATCACATTACTGGGATCACATGGTTTACATCACATGATGGGGATCACATGGTTTACATCACATGACGGGGATCACATGGTTTACATCACATGATGGGGATCACATGGTTTACACCACATGACGGGGATCACATGGTTTACACCACATGACGGGGATCACATGATTCATATTACATGACGGAGATCACATGTTCCAGTACCTGAACAGCTCCCCCCGCTGGCCGTACTGACGCTGCTCGTACTGTCTTCCAGCCATGTGCTGTACACGAAGGAGTCCCTCTTGTGTGGCGTCCCAGATGAGGAGACACTTTCCTGATGGTAAAGGGAACAGAAAGATGATGGTAAATCCCAGAGCTACTGTCCCAGCATGGCAGCTCCCTTCCTAGCAGGGTAGAGGGAACATTCATTGTCACTGCCCGGTTATCATACCATCGCCGCGTCCTCCTCGTCCATCATCTCGTTCTCTTCCACCACGCTGGCAAAGCTACTGGCACTGGATGAGGAGCGAGAGAAATCTCGGTTGGTTTCAGGGTTAGTCGCTGACTCCATCCTGCCAATCAAACACATGAGTTTAATTCCCATGATCCCCTGTGAGTCACAGACAGTTCCATGGCGCTGTACTTACTGCTACTGGAAAGGACATTAAAGGACAAATTAAAGGTAAAAACAAACTTCGTGTGTAATGAAGGGCATGATGGGTAAAAAAGGAGGAGCAGGATCCATGAGTAAGGTGTGGGTAATCATGTGAGCGAGTATCTCTGTTAATAGTTAGCTGCCCTTTAATGATCCCCCTGTGACGAGTCTTTGGTGGAATGAGGACAGATTAAATTCAGAGCGATACAGGGGTTTATATGTTCATGGTGAGGAGTTGCCACGCTGATAGTGACTCCTTTATTGAGTGAAAACTAAATTGCCTATAATTATTACCTGTTCTTAGTGGTGGGCATCTCCGGAGAACTGTGATTGGATGAATTCCCAGACTTGGGTTCCTGTGCGATGTTTCCACTTTCCAGGGTCTTCTGGGGGCCAGTGGGGCTCTCCCTGGGGGACACAGAATAAATAATGGTCAACGTCTGCACAGTGCAAACAGCACCCAGCAAATGTCCTGCCAGCAGACTGCCATGAGACTGTCATTAGATTGCCATGAGACTGTCATTAGATTGCCATGAGACTGTCATTAGATTGTCATGAGACTGTCATTAGATTGTCATGAGACTGTCATTAGATTGCCATGAGACTGTCATTAGATTGTCATGAGACTGCCATGAGACTTACAGTAGATTGCCATGAGACTTTTATAAGATTGCCATGAGACTGCCATGAAATTGCCATGAGATTGTCATGAGACGGTTATGAGATTGCCACGAGACTGTCATTAGATTGCCATGAGACTGCCATGAGACTGTCATTAGATTGCCATGAGACTGTCATTAGATTGCCATGAGACTTACAGTAGATTGCCATGAGACTTACAGTAGATTGCCATGAGACTTTATAAGATTGCCATGAGATTGTCATGAGACGGTTATGAGATTGCCACGAGACTGTCATGAGATTGCCATGAGACTGTCATGAGACTGTCACGAGACTGCCATGAGACTGTCATGAGATTGCCATGAGACTGTCCTGAGATTGTCATGAGACTGTCCTGAGATTGTTATAAGACTGTCATGAGACTTTTATAAGACTGTCATGAAATTGCCAAGAGACTGACATTAGATTGTCATGACTGAGACTGTCATAAGGTTACCATGAGACTGTCATGAGACTGTTTTTAGATTGCCATGAGACTGTTATGAGATTGCCATGAGACTGTCATGAGATTGCCATGAGACTGTCACGAGATTGCCATGAGACTGTCACGAGATTGCCATGAGATTGCCATGAGACTGTCATGAGATTGCCATGAGACTGTCATGTGATTGCCATGAGACTGTCATAAGACTGTCATGAGATTGCCATGAGACTGTCCCGAGATTGCCATGAGACTGTCATGAAATTGCCATGAGACTATTATGAGATTGCCATGAGACTGTCATGAGATTGCCATGAGACTGTCCGGAGATTGTTATAAGGCTGTCATGAGATTGCCATGAGACTGTCATGAGATTGCCATGAGACTGACATTAGAGTGCCATGGGACTGTTATGAGATTACCATGAGACTGTTATTAGATTGCCATGAGACTGTTATGAGATTGCATGAGACTGTCATGAGATTACCATGAGACTGTCATGAGATTACCATGAGACTGTTATTAGATTGCCATAAGACTGCTATGAGATTGCCATGAGACTGTCACGAGATTGCCATGAGACTGTCATGAGATTGCCATGAGACTGTCATGAGATTGCCATGAGACTGTTATGAGATTGCGATGAGACTGTCATGAGATTACCATGAGAGTGCTATGAGTTTGCCATGGGACTGTAATGAGATTGCAATGAGACTGTCAAGGGATTGCAATGAGACTGTCATGAGATTGCAATGAGACTGTCATGAGATTGCGATGAGACTGTCATGAGATTACCATGAGACTGCTATGAGACCAGCGGATGTCTCACCTCTTCTCCTGAACTTCCTGGATGTTCTCTATACCGATGGCGCTACTTCTCCGAGAGCTGAATGGACCCGATTTCTTCCGTGTTGGACTCTTTCCTGGAACAATCAGGGACTGGAAAACATTGAATTCATTCAACAAGACAAGTCACGTGGTACAGGGAACAGACTCCCTCTGTGATACCCTATTGGGCTAAAACTGAGCTATCATCCATTCAAACAATATATATGTATAAATAAATCCTAAATATTAACCCAGGGGTATCAGTCCAAAGTACAGTAACCAATCAGACTCTTTCTAAGTACAGTAACCAATCAGACTCTTTCTAAGTACAGTAACCAATCAGACTCTTTCTAAGTACAGTAGCCAATTAGCGTCTGCTTGGTTACTGTAGCATCTAATTGGCTACTGTACTTAGAACGAGTCTGATTGGTTACTGTACTTAGATAGCGTCTGATTGGTTACTGTAGTTAAATAGCATCTAAGTACAGTAACTAATCAGACGCTATCTAAGTACAGTAATCAATCAGATGCTATCTAACTACAGTAACCAATCAGATGCTATCTAACTACAGTAACCAATCAGTCGCTATCTAAGTACAGTAACCAATCAGACGCTATCTAAGTACAGTAACCAATCAGACGCTATCTAAGTACAGTAACCAATCAGTCGCTATCTTAAGCTGGGTACACACAGTAACGATAAAGCCCCGATACCGTCGGATCCGACGGTACAGGGCAGGAAGGTACAACCCATGTCTGGGAGTAAACATCAGAAAGTCGAATAACAAACAGAAATGGGAGGGCAGATCAACAGGAAGACAACCAAGCACTCTTCCGAAGGAGAATAACCAGCAACGAGTTCAGTAAAGACCGAGACTCGTTCTAAGACAGAACAAGCAACTCTTTAGATGCAGTACCAGGTCAACTTTTATTAAATACCTCAACTCCTTTCTAAGACAGTAAACCATCAGACTCTTTCACGGTACAGTAACCAATCAGACTCTTCTATGTAACCCAATCAGACTCTTGTCTATGTACACGTAACCCAATCAGACTACTCTGTTACTAATACTCGTAACCAATCAGACTCTTTCTAGTAAGTCAACAGCCACTCTTTCTAAGTACGTAACCATCTGACCTTCTATGTACAGTAACCAACAGACTCTTTCTAATACAGTAACCATGACCTTTCTCTCAGTACAGTAACATCAGACTCTTTATATGTACAGTAACCATCAGACTCTTTCAGTACAGTAACCAATCAGACTCTTCTAAGTACAGACCATTAGACTCTGTCTAAGAAGTAAGACGCTTTCTAATACCTCCAATCAGACTCTATCTGTACAGTACCCACTCAACGCTTTCTAAGTACCTAGCCAATTAGCGTCTGCTTGTTACTGGCTCTAATTGGCTACTGGACTTAGAACGGTCTGATTGTACTGTACGTAGATACGTCTGATTGGTTCTGTGTTAAATAGCATCTAGTACATAACTATCAGACGCTACTAAGTACAGTATCATCAGATGCTATCAACTACAGTCCCAATCAGAGCACTAACTAGAACCAAGCATCGCATCAAGACAGGACCAAGCAGACCTATCAAGTACAGTACCAATCAGACGCTATCTAAGTACGTACCAATCAGTCGCTATCTTAGCGGGGTACACACAGTAACGAAAAGCCCCGATACCGTCGGATCCGACGGTATCGGGGCTTTATCGTTCTGTGTGTACGTTCGTTTCCCGAACGAGCGCGCAGCCGCGAACGCAGTTCGGCCGTGACGCTCGTTCGGGAAAGGCCGAATAGGGAGAACGCTCGGGACTGTGTGTATGGCAGATCTTTGAAAGATGGCAGACGGATCTTGCAGATCTTCAGAAATCTGTACTGTGGTGTACCTAGCTTAATCAGTAACCAATCAGACTCTTTCTAAGTACAGTACCAATCAGACTCTTTCTAAGTACAGTAACCAATCAGACTCTTTCTATGTGCAGTAACCAACAGACTCTTTCTATGTGCAGTAACCAATCAGACTCTTTCTAAGTAACTTAACCAGATTCTTCTTGTACTGACCAATCGACTGTTTCTAATACAGTAACCAATCAACTCTTCTAGTAACGTAATCAGACTCTTTCTATGTACAGAGTAACAATCAGACTCTTTCTAAGTACAGTAACCAATCAGACTCTTTCTAATGTACAGTAACAATCAGACTCTTTCTAAGTACAGTAACAATCAGACTCTTTCTATGTACAGTAAACAATCATACTCTTTCTAATTACAGTAACAATCAGACTCTTTATATGTACAGTAACCATCAGACTCTTTCTAAGTACAGTAACAATCAGACTCTTAGTAGTACATCAGACTTTTATTAGTACAGTAACCAATCAGACTCTTTCAGTACTAAACCAATCAGACTCTTCTAGTCAGTAACCATTAGACTCTTTCTAAGTAAAGTAAAGACTTTGCTATACGTAATCAGACTCTTTCTATGTACAGTAACAATCAGACTCTTTCTAAGTACAGTAACAATCAGACTCTTCTAAATACAATAACAATCAGATTCTATCTATGTACAGTACCAATCAGACTCTTTCTAAGTACAACCAATCAGACTCTTTCTATGTACAGTAACAATCAGACTCTTTCTAAGTACAGTAACAATCAGACTCTTTCTATGTCCAGTAACCAATCAGACTCTTTCTAAGTACAGTAACCAATTAGACTCTTCTAAGTACAGTAACAATCAGACTCTTTATATGTACAGTAACCAATCACTCTTTCTAAGTACAGTAACCAATCAGACCTTCTAGTACGTAACCAATTAGACTCTTTCTAAGTAAAGTAAGAGATCTTTCTAAGTACAGTAACCAATCAGACTCTATCTGTACAGTAACCAATCAGACCTTCTAGTACAGTAGCCAATTAGCGTCTGCTTGGTTACTGTAGCATCTAATTGGCTACTGTACTAGAACGAGTCTGATTGTTCTGTACTTAGATAGCGTCTGATTGGTTGCTGCAGTTAAATAGCATCTAATCAGTAACCATCAGACTCTTCTAAGTACAGTAACCATCAGACTCTATCTGTACATACCAATCAGACTCTTTCTAAGTACAGTAGCCAATTAGCGTCTGCTTGGTTACTGTAGCATCTATTGGCTACTGTACTTAGAACGAGTCTGATTGGTTACTGTACTTAGATAACGTCTGATTGGTTGCTGCAGTTAAATAGCATCTAAGTACAGTAACCAATCAGACGCTATCTAAGTACAGTAACCAATCAGAGGCTTCTAAGTACAGTAATCAATCAGATGCTATCTAACTACAGTAACCAATCAGATGCTATCTAACTACAACAGTAACCAATCAGTCGCTATCTAAGTACCTAACCAATCAACGCTATCTAAGTACAGTAACCAATCAGTCGCTATCTAAGTACAGTAACCATCATCGCTATCTACTAAGTAACCAATCAATGCTATCTAAGTACAGTAACCAATCAGATCTTATCTAAGTACAGTAACCAATCAGATGTGCTCATCTAAGTACAGTAACCAATCAGTCGCTATCTAAGTACAGTAACCAATCAGACGCTATCTAAGTACAGTAACCAATCAGACGCTATCTAAGTACAGTAACCAATCAGTCGCTATCTTAAGCTGGGTCACACAGATCCTGTCTGTCATCTTTCAGAAATCGACTGTGGTACCTAGCTTAAGTACAGTAACCATCAGACGCTATCTAAGTACAGTAACCAATCAGACGCTATCTAAGTACAATAACCAATCAGTCGCTATCTAAGTACAGTAACCAATCAGACGCTAAGTACAGTAACCAATCAGATGCTATCTAAGTACAGTAACCAATCAGACTCTAAGTACAGTAACCAATCATACGCTAAGTACAGTAACCAATCAGACGCTAAGTACAGTAACCAATCAGACGCTAGTACAGTACCATCAAACAGTATCTAGTACAATAACCAATCAGTCGCTATCTAAGTACAGTACCATCAGACGCTAAGTACAGTAACCAATCAGATGCTATCTAAGTACAGTAACCAATCAGACGCTAAGTACAGTAACCAATCAGATGCTATCTAAGTGCAGTAGGCCGTATGTAACAGCTGATTGGTTATGTAGATTGCTAGCACAGACACACGTGTATCCTTTCTGCAGCTAATTACATAGTATCCATTGGCTCTGAGCATTCTGATTGGCATGGACTTTAATGTGAGTGCGTACAGGAATAATCAGATCTTTTCCGTAATTGGTGGAGGCTATATGAATGTCACTGCTGATTGGCTGCTAGGGTTTCTCATTGCCACCTATATGTCCATATTGTAACTCATCTATACCTACGTCTGACTGAGTGGCCCTGGGCCCATATTAACCCTTTCCCTGCAGGTGGTAGGAGGGTTAAGATTTTATATAGCAGTTCTAGCAGGATTCCCAGCAAATCTATTGCACCTTATTATGCAAAGCAGGAAATATATATCCACCTCTTCTATGGTTCCTATGCCTATGGCACTGCCCCGGCGTCCATGCCTAGCGGTCAAAGGCTTTCCTGGCACAAGCAATGACTGGTAAAAGGAGCAAAGGGGCAAACAATGAGACAAGCAGACACAACAGAGGGTGGCGACAAGGGACATTGGATGGGGTAACAGAGTCGTGGGGGATTAAAATGGATAAAACATGGATATAACACGGATATAACATGGATATAACATGGATATAACACGGATATCACGTGATTAACGTAGGGATATCACATGGGATATAACTGGATATAACACGTGATATAACACGGCTAGATCTCACGTGGATATAACGTGGATATCACCAACCAGAACTACAGTATATGTATTAATACCAGTAATTCTCAATATTATATAGTATCCCTGTACCAACCAGAACTACAGTATATGTATTAATACCAGTAATTCTGAATATTATATAGTATCCCTGTACCAACCAGAACTACAGTATATGTATTAATACCAGTAATTCTCAATATTATATAGTATCCCTGTACCAACCAGAACTACAGTATATGTATTAATACCAGTAATTCTGAATATTATCCATTGTAGAAATGTATCCAGTGTACATTTCCTATCCTGAGGATTGAATAGGATCCTCCCTAGATCAGTATTGATAATTATCTATCATGTAGGGCCCCACAGGAAGACCCTGTACATCGATACATTTTAACATCTCATATTCCCTAATGAGTACCAGTGAAGTAATAAATTACTCCCAGTGGCAAGTTTAAATCAGATACAGGCAGGAAATGACTTCTGTTTTAGTAGCCGCTGAGGCCACATTACGGCGCATGGCAATGCACGGAAAAAAAGCGCACGCGTGTTACTGGCTGCTTGCCCTGTGATCCGAGCAATGTTCATATAACATTAGAGTATTAACCCGCGATCGGATAGCAGGTGAAAACGCTCTAGTGTGGCCTAAACCTAAATGTTTTCTTTCTATGAGTGTTCTGAACATCTACCACTAGGTGGCACTAGAGCACTTTCCCCATAACATCCATGTCAGCATTTATTATGCCATATACGGGCAGATTTAGCCATTCTCTTACCTTGTGGAAAATCGCTGGTTCAGGGAGAGGGGGACCGAAAAAAGGGACATCATCTCGGGCAGTGACAGAGACCTAAAGGGAAAGTAAAGGAAATTTTATTTCCCAGCATCCCATGTGTTAAAATCAGTAACAATCAGCTATTTAACCCTTTCCTTGTTAACACGCTCAGCGCTGGGGCTGTTAGAACTGTGTCAGCCTTACAAGCCCGTCACTAACTGGTTAATTTGTTATTAATTTTATTTCCCAGCATCCCATGTGTTAATATCAGTAACAATCAGCTATTTAACCCTTCCCTATTAACCACGCTCAGCGCGGGGCTGTTAGAACTGTGTCAGGCTTACAAGCCCGTCACTAACTGGTTAATTTGTTATTAATTTTATTTCCCAGCATCATGTGTTAATATCAGTAACAATCAGCTTATTTAACCCTTTCCTTATTACACGCTCAGCGCTGGGGCTGTAGAACTGTGTCAGCCTTACAAGCCCGTCACTAACTGGGTAATTTGTTATTAATTTTATTTCCCAGATCCCATGTGTTAATATCAGTAACAATCAGCTATTTAACCCTTTCCTTATTAACACGCTCAGCGCTGGGGCTGTTAGAACTGTGTCAGCCTTACAAGCCCGTCACTAACTGGTTAATTTGTTATTAATTTTATTTCCCAGCATCCCATGTGTTAATATCAGTAACAATCAGCTATTTAAAACCCTTTCCTTATTAACACGCTCAGCGCTGGGGCTGTTAGAACTGTGTCAGCCTTACAAGCCCGTCACTAACTAGTTAATTTGTTATTAATTTTATCTCCCAGCATCCCTGTGTTAATATCAGTAACAATCAGCTATTTAACCCTTTCCTTATTCACAGCTCAGTGCTGGGGCTGTTAGAACTGTGTCAGCCTTACAAGCCGTCACTAACTGGTTAATTTGTTATTAATTTTATTCCCAGCATCCCATGTGTTAATATCAGTAACAATCAGATCTATTTAACCCTTCCTTCTTAACACGCTCAGCGCTGGGCGTGTTAGAACTGTGTCAGCCTTACAAGCCCGTCACTAACTGGTATTGTTTAATTTTATTTCCCGAGCATCCCATGTGTTAATATCAGTAACAATCAGCTATTTAACCCTTTCCTTATTAAACGCTCAGCGTGGGGGCTGTTAGAACTGTGTCAGCCTACAAGCCCGTCACTAACTGGTTAATTTGTTATTAATTTTATTTCCCAGAATCCCATGTGTTAATATCAGTAACAATCAGCTATTTAACCCTTTCCTTATTAACACGCTCAGCGCTGGGGCTGTTAGAACTGTGTCAGCCTTACAAGCCCGTCACTAACTAGTTAATTTGTTATTAATTTTATTCCCAGATCCCATGTGTTAATATCAGTAACAATCAGTATTTAACCCTTTCCTTATTAAAGCTCAGTGCTGGGGCTGTTAGAACTGTGTCAGCCTTACAAGCCGTCACTAACTGGTTAATTTGTTATTAATTTTATTCCCAGCATCCCATGTGTTAATATCAGTAACACTCGCTATTTAACCCTTTCCTTATAACACGCTCAGTGCTGGGGCTGTTAGAACTGTGTCAGCTTACAAGCCCGTCACTAACTGGTTAATTTGTTATTAATTTATTTCCCGACATCCCATGTGTTAATTCAGTAACAATCGACTATTTAACCCTTTCCTTATTAACACGCTCAGCGCTGGGGCTGTTAGAACTGTGTCAGCCTTACAAGCTGTCACTAACTGGTTATTTGTTATTAATTTTATTCCCAGCATCCCATGTGTTAATATCAGTAACAATCAGCTATTTAACCCTTTCCTTATTAACACGCTCAGGCTGGGGCTGTTAGAACTGTGTCAGCCTTACAAGCCGTCACTAACTGTTAATTTGTTATTAATTTTATTTCCCAGCATCCCATGTGTTAATCAGTAACAATCAGCTATTAACCCTTTCCTTATTACAAGCTCAGTGCTGGGGCTGTTAGAACTGTGTCAGCCTTACAAGCCGTCACTAACTGGTTAATTTGTATTAATTTATTTCCCAGCATCCCATGTGTTAATATCAGTAACAATCAGCTATTTAACCCTTTCCTTATTAACACACTCAGTGCTGGGGCTGTTAGAACTGTGTCAGCCTTACAAGCCTGTCACTAACTGGTTAATTTGTTATTAATTTTATTTCCCAGCACCCATGTGTTAATATCAGTACAATCAGCTATTTAACCCTTTCCTTTTAACAGCGCTCAGTGCTGGGGCTGTTAGAACTGTGTCAGCCTTACAAGCCCGTCACTAACTGGTTAATTTGTTATTAATTTTATCTCCAGCATCCCATGTGTTAATATCAGTAACAATCAGCTATTTAACCCTTTCTTATTAACGCGCTCAGCGTGGGGCTGTTAGAACTGTGTCAGCCTTACAAGCCCGTCACTAACTGGGTAATTTGTTATTAATTTATTCCCAGCACCATGTGTTAATATCAGTAACAATCAGC
>JAACNH010000065.1:0-32307 GCA_019447015.1 Hymenochirus boettgeri
AGTGTATAATAGTGTATTTTAATCGTCTTTAACGCCTGCGGTTAACACTGAAATATTGGTAAAATTTGTCACCTGTTTTGGTGGTTTTACTTCTAATAGAAAGTACGGCAGTATTTCAGTGCAGTTAAAATGTCCACACTTCAGCCAAAAGGATTGTGATTGGACGTTTATTACCCCTGCGTAGTTGGCCCCTGATTTATACTTTTAGCAGCGTTCTAGTTTATAAAGTACAGCTCCCTTCACACAGCAATTAATGTATATCGATAAATGACCGTGAAAGGGTTAAATAAATCATTAGATTGTATGTAGAGTGCATTTTATAGGGAGGTGCAACCCCCAATTTGCTGCCTGATTTCATACAGTTACGTAAGCTCCCCTTTCCCTTGTAGGTATATATATATATTTATTTCTGCACCTTCATATCGCTAACCTCTCTGATTTATCTGCGTTGGTGGTAAAAGGGTTTCTTCACCCTTAAAACTAAAAAACTGGTTACCTGTTCATTACCTGCCCCCCACCCAACTTATATATTCAGCACCTGCAATACTAAGATATTAAAGGATAATTAATGTCACCATTCTGTCAGAGTAAGCTGGCTCTTCCCTCCATGCTGTCAATCAAGGCTGTGACAGCTGTTTTCACAACCAATGATTGACTGCTGATTCCCCTGCTGCCTCCTCTGCACATGCTCAAGCTTCTAAAAAGCTCATTGAGCAGAACTTATTAAATATCTGGTTATAAATGCATGTAATGAGGCACACACATGCACCAATGCTGGTCGTATGATATCGGGATATCCGGATATCGAACGATAGTTGGTTTGTGTATGGATTCTCGTACAATTATCGTCCAAAAATCGTATGACAATGTTATTATCGGTCCAATGGGAACAGTTTTGTTGTACAATCGCTTGATTGTATGACCAGGATTTCTGAAAAGTCAAGATTTCCCCAAATGTTTGAAAATTTTGGATTTCCTCGAAATTCCCCCCCCCCCCCCAAAAAAAAAATTAAAAAATTCCAGGCTATCGTCCCGCTTCTAATTTCACTGTGAATGACAGATTAAATTCGGAACAAATCCATCTGCTGGTGTGTACCCAGATCTTTTTTTGATCGGTTTGATAGGTTTGACCCATGTATTGCATTATGTTTGGTGGACTGTCTGCCGTTGGTACAACAGAGAGGAAATTGGACCAGTCGGAAAAATTTCTGACAATCCAGTCCGCAGCTACAATATCTTGGGCAGATTTCAAGCTGATGTGGCAAGGTAGTGAAATTCAATCACAGTCAAGATTCAACAAGGAAGTATCATTGGCTGTAGTACCATCTTGTAGCCATCAAGCACATATGACAGGCTGTAAACTATGGGCCTGTCTTCTTATTTTTCCTATGACAGATACAGCCTCCTCCCAGAAAACCACTGTGGATGAAGCACAGATAGGGGCCCCATTATAGTTGTGCTGTGGGGCCCAGTGATTCCTAGTTACGCCACTGATAAAAGGGCATGTTCACCATTGTCTGTTATCTGCCTGCAACCCCAACTGCTATTTTTACCAGTTTATCACATGTATTTGTAGCCAGATATTTACGGATAAGTTCTATTTCTTTCTGGTAAAGGTATCTGCCTCCTTCCTCTGCTCAATGAGCTTTTTATAAACTTGAACATGTGCAGAGGAGGCAGCAGGTAAACAGCAGTCAATCATTGGTTGTGATGTCAGCAGTCGCAGCCTTGATTGACGGCATAGAGGGAGGGGCCAGCTTACTCTGCCAGAATGGGGACAATAATTATGCTTATATACATATATAGTAATGCAGGTAATAATGTGCTGAATATATTAGTTGGGGTTGGGGGCAAGTAACTGAAAATAGTTTTTTGTTTGAAGGGTGGACATTCCCTTCAATGGTTTGGCAGGACTAGAGCCACGAGAACTTTCCCTTTAATAAACATAGTTATAAAATATATAATGTATCAAAACCGGAATAAAATATTAAGTTGTGGAACAAACCATTTTAAACACAATAGTGTCATGTCGGACCCCGTTATGTCAATATACAGTATAATAAGGTTTATCTAACCTCCCCAGACATGCTGGCAATGCGTTTTGATCATTTTCAGTCCTACCTTCCAATGTCCAATCATTTCGAGGTTTACTCTTGGCCCACTGCTATGTGTTTGTTATTACAGAAATGTCTGGCTGGAAATCTCTCTTTTTTTTTTTTATTTGGGCTCCAGAGACAGAAGCAAAGGGGCAATAAATAATTCAGACGTTTGTGTATAAAAATAAATCCAGGACGGCAGTTTAAGATTAGCTGATGGTGCCAAGAAATATACCAACCAGACACATTCACCGGAGCAGAAATGTTGCCCTTTATCTTAATGATATGTTTATAACCGGATGAGTGTGGGTAGGAATAGCGAGGGTTGCTTTCCATTGTGACATAATCTTCTTCCATTTTTCATCCAACGCCATCGCATCCTATATCTTTATAAAGAATAATGTGGATTATTATTATTATAATAAAGTGGTTAATTTTCCCTTTTTATATATAAACATCTCACGCCATTACCATCTTTGCAGTAATGCATGGGGAGCAGTATTATGGATTATTACCATCTTTGCAGTAATGCACGGGGAGCAGTATTATGGATTATTACCATCTTTGCAGTAATGCATGGGGAGCAGTATTATGGATTATTACCATCTTTGCAGTAATGCATGGGGTGCAGTATTATGGATTATTACCATCTTTGCAGTAATGCATGACTTCATGTATCTGTGCGAGTCTATGGCAGTTCCTCTCCGCTGAAGGCTGTGGGAACCCCAGAAGCTCCACAAGGGGAAGTTTATTGATCATTTCCTTCTCTGTCTTTATTGGATCCAAATATTTTGGAATCTGAAACAAATGACGGTAAAATACAAAGATCTTGTCATATTGGTTAACCTGCAATTACATTTTAACTTGGTCCCCAACAAAAAGATCATCATGGAACAAGCAAATAAATAAATGAATAAAGGGGATTGAGAAACGAGAAGGTAAATAAATTGATTTTTCCTTTATATCAACACATTCAATAGTTTGCAGAACCAGGGAAGCCCATGAATGGCCCTGTATCCCCTGGGAGACCCCAAAAGACACTATAGTAATCTGCCACTAGGGTCATCCCTTAAAGAGAATGACAATGACCTGATATATTTAGTTACGTTTAGGTGAAACAGCAGTTTTATCTTTTGTGCCCCTGCCTAAAGGAAGATTTCCAACGTGGTGCTGGTTGTGTAACAGTCTATATAACCCACACCAATATGCTTTAATGGCTGTAACTTGCGCAAACTCCCAATGTCCCTTTAAACCTGGACCCGAATAGCAATGCTGAGAAGGCTTGTTACATAGCACATAGTGGTATAACCCCCTATACTACACATGGATCTATAGCAAAATAATCAATCCTACAAAAACTGCCATGATTGAGACATTAAGATGAACTGTATGCAGTAAGGATGGTCCATCTGTTTACTTGTAAGTAATGTTACTTCATTGGGACAGGGAATAAAAGAAAAATCCCTGGAATTAAAACTATCCCAAACCCCGATAGGGAACGGCGAAGCTGGGAGACGCTTTAGGGTCCAATCCTGATATATAGGACAGAGCTGTCAACTGGGGCTTGGTCTTTACTGTGTACTGTTTGGTTATCATGAGATGTAACTCTATAGTAAGGATTTCCCAATGACCATTCCAGAAACAAGGTCAACCACACACCTGTCTCTTATCTTGTCTAGGAGGCGCGGTCTAATATGGCTGTACCTCTGCCATCAACAAATCCAAATGGAATCCACATATTCAGGCTATATCTGAATATATATGTATGTATGTATGTATGTATGTATGACTATGTAATTGTAAAGCGCCATGGAAGATGTTGGCGCTATATAAATCCATAATAATAATAATCTGAACACGAAACCTGTGTGTTTCAAAATAAAAAAAATTTGGCTTTGTTGGACTCTGATCTTGTCCATTTGCAGCTGTGGGATGTTAGATTAAAGCAAAATGGCCGCCTTGTTCCCATAATTCATTGTATTACCTGCATCTGGATAGACCTCTGTCTCGTCCTATCGTGAAAATTCACCAGATGGGGCCCTTTTTCCTGTTGTTTTTCTGTCTCTTTTCCTCTGATTAGAAACTCATTGTACAAGTTCTGTGGGAAAGACAAATCGCTTAATAAATAATAAACTGAAATATACAACAGAGAAAACCGCCTGTGAGTCCTGAATTCCAATTACTGTATAGTTATTAAAGGTCATACTGAGCAGCTGGTCCCTTCATAATATTATGGTTAACCCCCATAAACTGTATGTAACAGATTTACCTTCTTCTCTTTGTCTGTCAGAGAGAGAGTATCCAGGACGGAGACCATGTGATCTGCAATATCGGGGTCCAGACTGCCTGGTAGGGATTGGAGTTCTGCCTGTCTGGGGGGAATCAGATCTTCCTCGGTGGCCACTACCTGAAACAGGGCACCAATCACAATAAAAGGCCAATTGTGTCAAAAGGAAAACAAAAAGGACCCCCCAGAATGTTATACAGGTAAATATACACACACAGGAAAACCCAATGGAATACATGTGCTGCAATGTGGCATATAGAGTTTAAAGGAGAACTAAACTCATTTTTTTTAAAAATCCTAATGTGAAAGCTTTTCTCCCTAGAACACCTACACATTGTAATATTCTTCTCTAGTAAGTTGCATTTAGTACATGGATCCCTGGGCTGGGTGTTTACACAGCTAAGGTGGATTATGGGAGCTGACCAATGGTACCTACAGGTTAATTTAATAAATTCCCCAGCAGCCACAGCAAAGGGAGAGGTGAGGCACAGCTGGTTGCATGTTTGAGAATGTGCTCTGTCTAGTGGGACAATGTTGGATGGAGACTTTAGTTCTCCTTTAATTTTACATCTGTTTCTGCACAGACAGACAACCACAGATTTGAGGGACCCAGTGGTACCTCCCTCTCGGACTTTGTAACATGTCCCCCTCTCTTAAGTGTGGTAATTCCCTGCTCCCTTAAACCCTGTAACTAAGGACCCATACTCGCAAGGATAAACATCTTAACATATCAGTAAGGAGTATGGGGGGAGTATGTATATTATTGGTGTGGCTGCTCCATGGCACAATAATATAATTTCTTGCTTGGGTCGCTTACAGTATATTCTACATTATCAGCTGGTGTTATTCAGGTACATTATGTGATTGACCTCTCACTGCTTTACTGACTCTATGTACAGATATCGGGACCCTACTCAGCCCTTCTATACTTTACACCGTTTGTGTTCTGGGCAGTCTGATACGATGGGGACACCATGTTTGTCTGACCTGCTCTATCATGCAGTGCAGGATCACTGGGACAGATTGAAGCTCCTCTTGGACATCACTCAGGAGGTCGGTGTAAAATCTCATGTCCACGTCGGTCAGCAGTGAAGGGACCTCCAGTTCTGCTGCATAGAGAGAACCTTAAAGTTACTCCTAGTGCCACTGAACACTATTATTATTTCACTAGTGGCTGCCACTAGCAGTTATTGTCCTGGTGAAACATTTGGATGTTATCTTAGTGATGCTCTACACACAGTTATAACCCTAGTGAACACCATAAAATCAAAGGTTGCTCCCTGCACTATCCAAGAGTCTATTACCTAGAGAGGGCGTTGCAGGTGGCAGGGAATCCAGTGGAGCTACTGTTTCGGGTATCTGGATTTTCCTCCTGGATGCAGGAGATGATGGAGCCGATGACGCATCCTGAGCCTGTATGGTGGACACATAGAACGGGAAGGAGTTAATGTTACTCCTGTGGACAGATGGACACACTGAACACAATTAGATACAGACAGAGGGTCAATAACAAGGTATAGTGGACATTTTAGAGAGATGTTCAATCTGTTTGTCAGTAGAGGACATTAGCCTGCAGCAGCCAATCGGATTTTAGTTTTTAACTGGTCCATTACAGTGAATTCACCTTTGATTGGTTCCTAAAATTTATTGGCAAAATTCTGCTTCACATTACATAGAGTAATAATGTACGATGAAAGGAACATGGCATCTCACCTCAGGCAATAACATACATGTAGGTGGGACCTTCTCTTGGGACACAGATGGGATTTTGATGAGCTCCAGGTTATTGAGGTAATGTTGGTGCTGGCGTCTCCAGTCCAGACAGTCATACATAAGGCAGGCAACATTCTCAAACACCTCAGCGCCATATGGAAACTTCACAAGGGAAACAATGTTCAATAAATGTTATATAATCCCTGCACAAACTAGATAACAACATAAACCACACTGTACCAGAAACAAACTGTACAATAATAAAAGGTAAAACATGATAAACAAGTGTAAACGCCACCTAGTGGTAGAATGCGGAAAGGCCACATACAGCCTCTATATACCGACCAGCATAGCCTCTTCATTCCAGTCCTGAGGGAGATATGTGTCCTTCACCATACACTGCAGCCTGGCAACATGCTGGAGCCGAGAGCCAATGTTCAGGATGGGGTCCAGGTATTTCCAAAACACATGTAAAGATTTATTTAAAGACAATTTCCTCTGTCTTTCAGCCTCTAGAATTTAAGTACAACACAGATTGGTTTGTTGCAATGGAAAAAAGATGGGATTATAAGGAGAAGTCCAGGAAAGATTAACTAGAGGGGTCAGTGGCAAAGACTGGAGAAGAAATCGTGAAGAGGATGGAAATTGTGGGATCAAGAAATGAATTAAAGGGGCAGGGCAAAAAGTGGACGAAAAAGGTTGGGAGGCAGAAATCAAAGAAAATGAAAAAAGGTTGCGAGACAGAATCCAGGTGAGCAGATGAGGAAGGTTTCATAGAAAGGATCCAGGTGAGCAGATGAGGAAGGTTTCATAGAAAGGATCCAGGTGAGCAGATGAGGAAGGTTTCATAGAAAGGATCCAGGTGAGCAGATGAGGAAGGTTTCATAGAAAGGATCCAGGTGAGCAGATGAGGAAGGTTTGGGAGACAGGATCCAGGTGAGCAGATGAGGAAGGTTTGGGAGACAGGATTCAGGTGAGCAGATGAGGAAGGTTTGGGAGACAGGATCCAGGTGAGCAGATGAGGAAGGTTTGGGAGACAGGATCCAGGTGAACAGATGAGGAAGGTTTGGGAGACAGGATCCAGGTGAACAGATGAGGAAGGTTTGGGAGATAGGATCCAGGTGAGAGGATGAGGAAGGTTTGGGAGATAGGATCCAGGTGAGAGGATGAGGAAGGTTTGGGAGTTAGGATCCAGGTGAGAGGATGAGGAAGGTTTGGGAGACGGGATCCAAGGGGGGAAATGAGGAAGGTTTGGGAAACGGGATCCAAGTGAGAGGATGAGGAAGGTTTGGGAGACGGGATCCATCCATTGCAGCTTCCATCCATATGCAGAAAAATAAATGAACAGAGAGGGAATGTTTTATACACAGAAATAAGTCAGTGCTAAATGGCAGCTCAAATCTTGAGATTAAACTCCACATTAATTATGTTAAAGGAAAGGGGAACTGTGGCCTCCATAAAAAGAACACCCTAAGGTGTTCATAGGCAGAGGAAAGTACATATATTTATTGCCAATCTGAAAGTAGCTTTAGCAAAGATCGAATTTTGGGGGGTGGGGCTTGTGGCAGCTGATAACACATGCCTGTCACAGACACAGAGACGGTGCAAAGTAAGCATAGAGAGTGAAAACAGCTAGTATGGCGGAGCTCTTATGAATAGAGGGCACTTGTATGGAGACCACACCAGGTATTCTTATTGAGGGTACTGTCTATTTAGCTCCCCCCTTTTTCCATGTTACATATGATCAGCCCTGGTGAGAGGGTTGAACCAGTGGCAGTTGGTATATTTATGTACCTTGCAATCCTGTGTCTGGATTCTCCGGAGCAGTTGGCAAGTTCTCATAGTTCTGGGTGGATATCCTTATAACACTGGACACGGTGATGCCAAGTTCAGCCAGCAGGGGGAAGAGCTGAGGTTGATAGAATCCAATGACCAAAATGTAATGCTGGGCCCCATCATCTGGCTCATCATCTATAAATGTAAAAAGATGACTAAACATTTACTAGAGTGGGGCCCAGGGCCAAATTTTTTCAGTTGCCTCCCACTTTTCAGAGCTAATGCAATGAGTGTAACATTAGAAAGATCTTAGTTAACCGATCCATTGGATCTGTCTATGGACCAAGCATTGTAAGCGGCACGGTGATCCCCTCTGTATTGCAGGACCAGGTACCTATATATTTGTTCTTCTCGTCGTCTTCCCCGCGGTGCTTCAGGGAGGTGATTTTCTGGATGGTAGGTGGAGGTTCTGCTCCTTTCTTTCCCTTCCCTGCAGACCTTGCACTGGGAGTTCTGCGTTTAGACACTTTGTTCTTCCCTTTGTCCTCTGGGGCCTGCAGTAAAAACATGAACACGGCTGTGTACGGAGAGACGTAAACCGCTTTTCCCGTCACATTAACCCATGCACTAAGGTTTAACGTGACTTTAAGACCTAACTTTCTGTTACATACCGAGCTGATAATGGCCCTTTAAGACAGAAACTTTAATGCCAGAAGATAGCTAGGGAAAACCCCATTCACTATGCACTGAGAGTCGCTATCGGATCAGTGCAATAGAGAGCGATAACTCGGTTCATAGCCCTTGTGTTACATATTGGGGGATCCCATAAAACTTGGCAACAGAACACTCAACTTTCTACTTCCTGACACATGACTTATCAATAGTAAAGCTGTCAGTCAATATGATGGACAGCGGTATCAGTAATCCATTCGCTCCCCTGTACACTGTGCTGTGTTTGACTGGTATGGCCTGAACATAAATACTCTCCAGGGCCCATCAGTACTGACCATGGATTCTGTTTAGTCCTCACTATCAGGGAGATTCAATAAAAGTTCTTATTGTTAAAAATGGTGCTAATTTTGCCCCAACCAATCAGATGTTAGCTTTCAAACGTTAAATAAGATCTGATTGGTTGCGGCACAATTAGGGCCATTTTTAACAATTAGAAATTTTATTGAATCTCCCTCTATATGTATGTATGTCTTATACAATCACCAGCCATAGTGTACAGGATTGGCATAATATGTGTACCGTATATATTCGAGTATAAACCGACTCGAGTATAAACCGAGGTACCCAATTTCAGCTAAAAATCCCAATAAAAGTTGTTGACTCGAGTATAAACCGAGGGTAGAAACTTGGCATTCAAGATGTTTGGAAACTACAACTCCCAGCTAATAAAGCATGCTGGGAGTCGTAGTTTCCAAAACATCTTGAATGCCACCCTCACTTGGCATTCAAGATGTTTGGAAACTACAACTCCCAGTGAGGGTGGCATTCAAGATGTTTGGAAACTACAACTCCCAGCTAATAAAGCATGCTGGGAGTTGTAGTTTCCAAACATCTTGAATGCCACCCTCACCCAGTTCAGTTTGTACCTGTGGGCTCTTCTCCATCCAGGAACTGTGGGCTCTCCTCCATCCAAGGGCTTCCTGTGTTCCAGGGACTGTGTGCCAGCATTGAAGGTAAGTGTCCTCTGCATTCCAGCATCCGCGCGCTCATTCCTGTAGAATGCACAATCATTCTCTGTACCAGTACAGAGAATGATTGTGCGGCTGCCGGAGTGCTAAGGTAAGTAGTGACTCGAGTATAAACCGAGTCCAAGTTTTCAGGCGGTTTTTTTCAGCCTGAAAAACTCGGTTTATACTCGAGTATATACGGTATGTGTAGTTTTTGTTGTTTGGGGGTTGCCATACTAGTTCCCTATCACAGTAATATTAGCACCTGCACTGAAACTTACGTTTTGTGGTTTGTAGTGTGATTGAAGCCCATGTGTATTGCTTACTACATACAGAGCCCACACTACTGTTTATTGCATATATACAAGCAGGGGCAGAACACTTAATTATGACTGTTAAATAGAGACTGACAAACAATATGGCAGCTCCTTTATACCCAATGAAGTTAATATAGACAATAGAGTTTAATTCTACTGACAAGGGATTTACCTTCTTCGCTGCTTCTCGTCTCTCCAGGTCTTTCTGTTTAATGCGCAGGAAGAGGAATTTTAGAAGTTTCGCGATTAGGGCCACAGGAAGCTCCTCCCCATTATCCAGGATCATTTTTGCAGCCTCGGTGACCTGACAGGGAATCAATAGATGGGTCTGTACAGGGTTTAGCAGGATCACCTGGAGCTGTGTTCATTGGAACCAAGCCCCGTTCATTCCACTCACTATCCTGGGTTCTTTATAAACCTATAAATGTCTTTCAGATCCTCCTACTGTGCAGATTACAGACAGTCCCCCATGTACAAACACCTGCCCTCTAGTTACTAACAGTCCTGCAATCTCACTACACTGTACCCAAATCAGTGTCTTGTAATCGACTTACAGACATTCCCTATAAACATAGAAAAGATAATCAATGCACATTCCTGGGCCCCATACAATATCATATTATCTGTATATACAGTATATCTATATATATATAAACATAGAAAGAGTAATCAATGTACATTCCTAGGCCCATACAATTCAATTTATACTGTATATACAGTATATCTATATATATATAAACATAGAAAAGATAATCAATGTACATTCCTAGGCCCATACAATATCATATTATCTGTATATACAGTATATCTTATATTATAAACATAGAAAAGATAATCAATGTACATTTGGCCCCATACAATATCATATTATCTGTATATACAGTATATCTATATATATATAACATAGAAAAGATAATCAATGCACATTCCTAGGCCCATACAATCTATATTTCTGTATATACAGTATATCTATATATATAAACATAGAAAAGATAATCAATGTACATTCCTAGTGCCATACAATATCATATTATCGTATATACAGTATATCTATATATATATAAACATAGAAAAGATAATCAATGTACATTCCTAGGCCCCAACAATATCATATTATCTGTATATACAGTATATCTAATATATATAAACATAGAAAAGATAATCGATGACCATTCCTGGGCCCATACAATATCTATTATCTGTATATACAGTATATCTATATATATATAACATAGAAAAGAAATCAATACATTCCTAGGCCCCATACAATATCATATTATCTGTATATACAGTATATCTATATATATATTAAACATAGAAAAGATAATCAATGTACATTCCTAGGCCCCATACAATATCATATTATCTGTATATACAGTATATCTAATATATATAAACATAGAAAAGATAATCATGTACATTCCTGGGCCCCATACAATATCATATATCTGTATATACAGTATATCTATATATATAAACATAGAAAAGATAATCAATGCACATTCCTGGGCCCCATACAATATCATATCTTGTATATACAGTATATCTATATATAAATAGAAAAAATAATCAATGCACATTCCGGCCCCATACAATATCATATTATCGTATATACAGAATTATATATAATATATATAATATATTATATATATTATAAACATAGAAAAGATAATCAATGCACATTCCTAGGCCCCATACAATATCATATTATCTGTATATACAGTATATCTATATATATTAAACATAGAAAAGATATCAATGCACATTCCTAGGCCCCATACAATATCATATCTGTATATACAGTATATCTATAATATAAACTAGAAAAAGATAATCAATGTACATTCCTAGGCCCCATACAATATCATATTATCTGTATATACAGTATATCTTATATATACATAGAAAAGATAATCAATGCACATTCCTGGCCCATACAATATCATATATCTGTATATACAGTATATCTATATATAATAATATAGTAACGAGCAATCATGGACTTTAAGCAAATCAGCTGTTTATTATAGCTAATAAAACAGCTGATTGCTTATAAGTCATGAGTGCCCGTTACTATATATTATGTGAATGTTTGGGATGCACCCTGGCCATAGGTGGAGACTACAATGAGAGTCGGCTATTCTACTGTTAATAATATATATATATATATCTCCATAGAAAAGATAATCAATGCACATTCCTAGCCCCATACAATCATATTATCTGTATATACAGTATATCTATATATATATCCCATAGAAAAGATAATCAATGCACATTCCTAGGCCCCATACATATCATATTATCTGTATATACAGTATATCTATATATTATAACACATAGAAAAGATATCAATGCAAATTCCTGGCCCCATACAATATCATATTATCTGTATATACAGTTATCTATATAATATAAACTAGAAAAGATAATCAATGCACATTCCTGGGCCCATACAATATCATATTATCTGTATAACAGATATCTATATTATATATAAACATAGAAAAGATAATCAATGCACATTCCTAGGCCCCATACAATTATATTATCTGTATATACAGTATATATATTAATATTTATATATATATTATATATACATCAGAAAAGATAATCAATGCACATTCCTAGGCCCCATACAATATCATATTATCTGTATATACAGTATATCTATATATATAAACATAGAAAAGATAATCAATGACATTCCTGGGCCCCATACAATATCATATTATCTGTATATACAGTATATCTATATATATATATATCGTATAATATCAATATATATATATTAGATATATATTATTAATTATAGCATATATATAATACATAGAAAAGATAATCAATGCAGTTCCTAGGCCCCATACAATACATATTATCTGTATATACAGTATATCTATCTATATATATATATATATAGATAATATATACATAATTTATATATATATTAAAACATAGAAAAGATAATCAATGCACATTCCTGGGCCCCATACAATATCTATTATCTGTATATTACAGATATCTATATATATATAAACATAGAAAAGATAATCAATGTACATTCCTAGGCCCCATACAATATCATATTATCTGTATATAAGTATATCATATAAGTATAAACATAGAAAAGATAATCAATGACATCCTAGCCCCATACAATATCATATTATCTGTATATACGTATATCTATATATAACATAGAAAAGATAATCATGCACATTCCTGGCCCATACATATCATATTATCTGTATATACCGTATATCTATATATTAAACATAGAAAGATAATCAATGCAATTCCTAGGCCCCATACAATATCATATTATCTGTATATACAGTATATATATATGTATAAACATAGAAAAGATAATCAATGCACATTCCTGGCCCATACAATATCATATCTCTATATACAGTATATATTATATGTATAAACATAGAAAAGATATCAGCACATTCCTGGCCCCATACAATATCATATTATCTGTAATACAGTATATCTATATATATATAAACATAGAAAGATAATCAATGCACATTCCTAGGCCCATACAATATCATATTATCTGTAAATAGTATATCTATATATATAAACATAGAAAAGATAATCAATGACATTCCCGCGGCCCATACAATATATTATCTGTATATACAGTATATCTATATATATATATATAAAACATAGAAAAGATAATCAATGTACATTCTAGGCCCCATACATATCATATTATCTGTATATACAGTATACTTATATATATAAACATTAGAAAAAGATAATCAATGCACATTCCTGGCCCCATACAATATCATATATCTGTATATACATAGTAACATAGTAATTAAGTGTTGAATAAAGACATTCGTCCATCAAGTCAACCTATTCACGTTTTGTTTTTTTTTTTTTTTTTTTTTAATTTATTTTTTTTAACCCTACCTAACAGTTGATCCAGAGGAAGGCAAAAACCCCAGTTAAAAAAAGGGGGAAAAAATTCCTTCCTGTCCAAACGGCAATCGAAAGTATTCCCTGGATCAACCAGATCTATATGCATTAATACCAGTAATTCTCAATATTTTTTAGTTTTAGAAACTTATCAGGCCTTTTTTAAAGTTATTCAATGAAATTGCCATTACCACCTCTGTGGAAGGACAGTTCCACAGTTTCCACCGTTCTCACTGTAAAGAAACCTCCTAAACTGAGATGATGAAACTTCGTTTCTTCCAACCTTAAAGGATGTCCACGAGTCCTCTGATATGACCTATTAGTGAACAATGCAAGAGAGTTCACTGGATGGGCCATTAATATTTGTATAAGGTTATCATGTCCCCACGCAAACCGCCCGCTTCTCCAATGTAAACAGCCCTAACTTGTCTAATCGCCTGCATATTCAAGCCCCTCCATTCCCCTATTAATTAGTTGCCTTCTCCTCTGAACTGCCTCAATTTCCAAGATGTCCTTTGTATATGGGATTCCAAAACTGACCGCATATTCCAAATGTGGCCTTACCAGTTGCCTTGTAAAGAGGGAGAAATATTTTTCTCTCTTGATTCCATTCCCTCTTTATACAAGACAATATCTGCTAGCTCTAGCTGTTGCTACCTGGCATTGTTTGCTACAGCTAAGTCTGTTATCTACCAGAACACCCAAATATTTTTCCATTTCAGATGCACCTTAACACAGAGGTATTTATGTGTAGGTGGCACAGGGATTATTAATCCCAAATGCAACAATTATTAAACATTGAATCTCATCTGCCATTTGCTGCCCACTTTGATAATCTATCTAGGTCTGCTTGCAGCACTTGCACCTCATTGGAAGTTTCAAAGCTCTGCATAATTTAGTGTCATCAGCAAACACAGAGACCTTGCTCTCGCCCCTATCAAGATTTATAAACAGAATAAACAGAAGCGGCCCCAGTACAGAAACCTGAGGAACTCCGCTTAGAAACTTTAGCCCACATAGATGTAGCTCCATTAACCACCCACTCTCTGTTTGGTGTCCAATAACCAGTTCTCTATCCATGAACAAAAGTTTTCTCAAGGCCAACAGTCCTCAGTTTATACATTAGTCGCTATGTGGCACAGTATCAAAGGCTTTTGCAAAATCCAAATATCCACATCCACACTGTGCCTGAATCTAACTTCTTACTCACTTCTTCATAAAAACCAATTAAATTTGTCTGGCATGATCTATTTCTCATAAATCCAGCTGACTACTACTAATAAGATAATCTCTGGAGACAAGTCCAGGGATATCCCTTAAACAAGTTTCCATCAACTTCCCCTACCCACTGATGTTAGCTTACAGGTCTATAGTTACCATGCTGTGAACGACTAACCTTTTTTGAATATTGGTATTACATTGGCTTTTTTCCAATCCAGCGGCACATCCCCAGAAAAGCGAATCTGAAAAAGATGAGACACAGTGTCTTGCTAGAACTGAACTAAGCCTTTTAAAATCCTAGGATGCAATCATCTGGTCCTGGCGCTTTATTGATATACTTTGTCTAATTGATTCCTACCATATCCTCTGTTATCCAATGTGAAAATCTTCTTCATTTCCTCCCTGCACATTGTTACAATCCCTACTGTAAGGGATTCTCAACAGTAAAAACCGATGTAAAAATAAACGGTTTAGCAGATTAGCCTTTCGAGCCATCCTCTACAAACCACCTAGCTCCATTATTTAATGGTCTCCCACATTCTCAGTCCTCATTTTTTTACCATTTATTACTTAAAAAACAGCTTGGGGGTTGGACTTGCTGTTTTCGGCAATCCGTGTTATTTTCTATTTAGCTAGTTTAATTGTTTATGACTCGTATTACAACTTTTGAAGTCCCTGAAGCCTGGTTCTGTCATTCTGCTTTCAAATTTAAAAGCCTTTTCTTTTTTCCATTTCCCTTTTAACACTGAGCATTAAGCCATGCAGGAGTGGACCTAAATTTTTACACTTGTTTCCTAAAGGTACCGATTTGGAAGTTATAGTTTAATATCCTTTAAAAGTGGTCCACATCGCTCAGTATCTTACCTAGAAAACAGTTCCCCCCAGTCTATGAGCAGGAGCGATTCCTTTAAAAGCATATAAAATGCTTTCCTCAAGTTAAAAGTTTTGTTAAGCCAGTGCACTTAGTTTTCTGCAACTATATTAAAGAACACTATATCATGGTCACTATTCCATAAGCTCCCATTACTTCATCTCCAAAATGACTCTGGGTTATAGATATACCAGATCAACAACGCATCTTTCTAGTAGGAACTTCTACCATCTTGAAAGAAAATGATAATAGGAAATTTAAGAACTTTATACCTTTGATGGTGCTGGCCGTTCCATTAACTCCACTCATTTCAGGGTAGTTAAAATCCCCCATAACCAGAACATGCCCCATACCAGCAGCTTCGCAACTGCATATGGAGATTCATTTCACCTCTTCCCCGGGGCATTTGGCGGCTTATAAACACTACAACAATTAATTACCCATTCTTGCCTTCCTGTACACAGTTCCACCCCATAATGTTCTTGCACCGCATCATTTGGCTCCCCCATCTATTCCATCTTAAATTTGGCTTCATTCCTGTTTAAAATACATACATACTCCTCCTTTTCTTATTAACTCGGTATGTTTAAATAAGAGTAACTTCAATATTTACTGTCCAGTGTGTGAATCATTAAGCCATGATTCTGGTATACCAATACATCATACCTTTCCCTTAACGCTATTATTTCAAGTTCGCCGGTTTTTCCAGCCAGACTCCTTGCATTTGTAAACATACATTTTAGATTATCAATTGATTACTTCCATACATGGTCGTACATGCCTCCTTATCCTCTATGCTTCCCCTCCTCCTTTCCCCCACGTTTGTGTTACTAGCCCCCAGATCCTAACTTTCTATCTACCCCTGTGTAGTTAAACGTTCCTCCCCCCCCATACCTAGTTTAAAACTCCTCCAAACCCCCTAGCCATCTTTCCCAAAACAGTTGCACCACCAACAGTTGAGGTGCAATCCGTCACTACTAAAGAGCCTGTAGCCAACAGAAAAGTCAGCCCAGTCTTCTAAAAAAACCCAAACCCCATCTCCTTACACCACCACTTAGCCACGCATTTATACTCCTGAGCTCCGTTGCCTCCCTAGCGTAGCACGTGGCTGCGGTAGTATTCTGAAATCACTACCTGGAGGTCCTTGCTTTTTAAACCTTGGCCCCTAATTCTCGGAAATCATTTTTAAGGACCTCACCTCCCACTCTAATTTTTCATTGGCACCAATGTGAACAAGACCGAGCCGGTCCTCCCAGCCCCACCCCATAATCTGTCTACACGATCCACCACATGTCGAACCCTAGCACAGAGACAACAACACACTGTTCGGCATTGCAGGGTCCTGGCGACAGATACCCTACTACCCTCTATAACTAGAATCCCCTACCACTACACCATGTCTACTCCTTCCGACCCCCAGTTCTCCCTCCCTTGTAGGGAGATGGCGTCCCTGGGTGCTAAGGGAAAGGCCCGCTCATACATGCTGCTTCCGAGGCCATCGTCCCTCCACACTTCACCTAAAATGGCAAATCTGTTGGGATCGACAGTGGGAAGAAGCCCCCCTTCCTTCCGTCCCCTACTTCCCCCTAGTGACCCTTACAAATCTATCTTCCTTCTCCACCTTATCTGCCCCATCTCCACCCACCAGTTTACTGGCCCCTGCCAGTACCTGCATTTCCCCCAGTGTTGCCAAGTCCTGCAATGCTGACAAGTTTACCCCTTAGACTCTTGTACCTCAGATTCCAAAATGGGCAACCCACTACATCTGACAATAAATAGGTCCCCTGGGGCGCTGCGCTCCAAGATCCCATACATGCCGGAGGATGCACATTGCGCGGCCCCCCCAACAAAACTGTCCCATACTAAAACAGAAATACACAGCAGAGACACAGAGAGAAATAGTGTTGTTCTCAAACGCTTTCTTGTTTTAACGCTTTAGTTTTTAACGCTGTCAATTCTCTTAAAAACAGAAAAAATCTCTTCAAAACAGAGAAATCGCAGAGCTAATCGCTCATGGGACAGGCCTTAAATGAGGTTAAAAACAACCAGGCAAAAAGGCCTCAGGCCAATTTAACCAATTAGTTACACCCCATCAATCAGAGAGAGAGAGAAAAAAAAAAACTTTTCCTGGTCTCCTACACCAACCCGCTCCACAGGTAAAAACAGTGTTTTTAAACACAAGTATTTGTTTTAGTAATCCAGGTGCTTTGAGTTTACTCAAACAATTCTACCACCTTACTTCAAGCAGTAAGTAGTAAAAAAAAAATAAAAATACACTAGTGATTAATTACTTACACAGGCACCCTCCTCCGAAATAATGTGTTAGGTTTAGTAGACATTTACTAGGCTGCAACCACAGTTAATAAACGCTTGTATTTTAACGCTGTCAATTCTCTTAAAAACAGAAAATCTCTTTAAAAAGAGAAATAGAAATCGCTCAGTAGCCTATGATCGTCATGGGGACGGCCTTTTAAATGAGAAGTTGTCCAAAAACCAAAAAAAAACCCAGATATCTAATCAATTTATAACTCAATAGAACAGATAATCAATGCACATTCCTGGTCCCAACCAATACATATTATCTGTATATAAAGTATACTATATATATAAAACAGAGAAAGATAATCAATGCACATTCCTGGCCCCATACAATTATCATATTATCTGTTATTACAGTATAACTATATATAATAAAATAGTAAAGATAATCAATGCACATTCCTAGGCCCATACAAATATCATATTATCTGTATATACAGTGAATAATATATATATATATAAACATAGAAAAGATAATCAATGCACATTCCTAGGCCCATACAAATTTCAATATTAATCTGTATATACAGTAATATCATAGATATATAAACATAGATAGATAATCAATGGCACATTCCTAGGCCCATAACAATATCAATTATGCTATATACAGATATATCTTATTATATATTATATAAACATAGAAAAGATAATCAATGCACATTCCGGGCCCATACAATATATTATCTGTATATACGTAATAATCTTATAGTATATAATAAATAGAAACATAGAAAAGATAATCAATGCACATCCTAGGCCCCATCCAATATATATATCTGTTATATACAGTATATCTATATATATATATAAACATAGAAAAGATAATCAATGCACATTCCTAGGTCCCTACAATATTCATTATCTGTATATACAGTATATCTATATATATAAAACATGAAAAGATAATCAATGTACATTCAGGCCCCATACAATATCATATTATCTGTATATACAGTATATCTTATATGTAATAAACATAGAAAAGTAATCCAATGTACATCCTGGGCCCCATACAATATCATATTATCTGTATATACAGTATATCTATATATATATATATAACATACATAGAAAATAATCAATTCACATTCCTAGGCCCCATACAATATCATATTATCTGTATATACAGTATATCTATATATATAAACATAGAAAAGATAATCAATGCACATTCCTGGCCCCATACAATATCATATTACTTGTATATACAGTATATCTATATATATAAACATGAAAAGATAATCAATGTACATTCCTAGGCCCTATACATATCATATTATCTGTATATACAGTATATCTATATATATAATAAACAAGAAAAGATAATCAATGCACATTCCTAGGCCCCATACAATCTTCATATTATCTGTATATACAGTATATCTATATATATATATATATAACATAAAAAATAATCAATCACATTCCTAGGCCCCATACAATATCATATTATCTGTATATACAGTATATCTATATATATAACATAGAAAAGATAATCATGTACATTCCTAGTAGCCCATACAATATCATATTATCTGTATATACATATATCATATTATATATAAACTAGAAAAGATAATCAATGCACATTCCTGGGCCCCATACAATATCATATTATCTGTATATACAGTATATCTATATATATATAAACATAAAAGATAATCAATGTACATTCCTGGCCCCATACAATATCATATTATCTGTATATACAGTATATCTATATATATATATAAACATAGAAAAGATAATCAATGCACATTCCTGGGCCCCATACAATATCATATTATCTGTATATACATAGAATTCTATATATATAAACATAGAAAAGATAATCAATGCCATTCCTAGGCCCCATACCAATAATATTATCTGTAATACAGTATATCTATATATATAAACATAGAAAAGATAATCAATGTACATTCCTAGGGCCCCATACAATATCATATTATCTGTATATACAGTATATCTATATTATAAACATAGAAAAGATAATCAATGACATTCCTAGGGCCCCATACAATATCATTATCTGTATATACAGTATTCTATCTATATATATAAACATAGAAAAGATAATCAATGCACATTCCTGGGCCCCATACAATATCATATTACTGTATATACAGTATATCTATTATATATAAACATGAAAAGATAATCAATGCACATTCCTAGGCCCCATACATATCATATTATCTGTATATACAGTATATCTATTATTATTAAACATAGAAAAGATAATCAATGTACATTCCTGGCCCCATACAATATCATATTATCTGTATATAAGTATATCTATATATATATAAACATAGAAAAGATAATCAATGACATTCCTAGGCCCCATACAATATCATATTATCTGTATATACAGTGTATCTATATATATAAACATAGAAAAGATAATCATGTACATTCCTAGGCCCCATACAATATCATATTATCTGTATATACAGTATATCTATATATATATAACATAGAAAAGATAATCAATGTCATTCCTAGTCCCCATACAATATCATATTATCTGTATTACAGTATATCTCTATATATATATAAACATAGAAAAGATAATCAATGCACTTCCTAGGCCCATACATATCATATTATCTGTATATCACAGTATTCTATATATATATCAACATAGAAAAGATAATCAATGACATTCCTAGGCCCCATACAATATCATATTATCTGTATATACAGTATCTATATATTTAACATAAAAAGAATCAATGTACATTCCTAGGTCCCCATATCATATTATCTGTATATACAGTATATCTATTAACATGAAAAGATAATCAATGTACATTCCTAGGCCCCATACAATATCATTTATCTGTATATACAGTATATCTATATATATATATAAACATAGAAAGATAATCAATGTACATTCCTGGGCCCCATACAATACATATTATCTGTATATACAGTATATCTATATAATAAACATAGAAAGAATCCAATGCCCATTCCTGGCCCCATACAATATCATATATCTGTATATACAGTATATCTTAATATATATATATAAACATAGAAAAGATAATCAATGTACATTCCTAGGCCCCATACAATATCATATTATCTGTATATACAGTATATCTATATTATAAACATAGAAAAGATAATCAATTACATTCCTGGCCCATACAATATCATATTATCTGTATATACAGTATATCTATTATATTATAACATAGAAAAGATAATCAATGTACATTCCTAGGCCCCATACATATCATATTATCTTGTATATACAGTATTCTATATATATATATATAAACATAGAAAAGATAATCAATGTACATTCCTAGCCCCCATACAATATCATATTATCTGTATATCAGTAATATCTATTATATAAACATAGAAAAGATATCAAATGTACATTCCTAGGCCCCATACATATCATATTATCTGTATATACATTATATATATATAATATAAATAGAAAAGATAATCAATGTCAATCCTAGGTCCCCATACATATCATATTATCTGTATATACAGTATATCTATATGTAAAACATAGAAAGATAATCAATTACATTCCTGGGCCCCATAAATACATATTATCTGTATATACAGTATATCTATATTTATATATAAACAATAGAAAAGATAATCAATGTCATTCCTAGGTCCCATACAATATCATATTATCTGTATTACATATATCTATAATGTATAAACATAGAAAAGATATCAATGTACATCCTGGGCCCCAATAATATCATATTATCTGTATATACAGTATATCTAATTATATATAAACATAGAAAAGATAATCAATGTACATTCCTAGGTCCCATACAATATCATATTATCTGTTATACCGTATATCTATATGTATAAAACATAGAAAAGATAATCAATGTACATTCCTGGCCCATACAATATCATATTATCTGTATATACAGTATCTCTATATATATATTAAACATAGAAAAGATAATCAATGTACATTCCAGGCCCCATACATATCATATTATCGTATATACAGTATAATATATATATATATTATAGAATATAACTAGAAAAGATAATCAGGTACATTCCTAGGCCCCATACATATCATATATCTGTAATACAGTATATCTTATATACTATATAAACATAGAAAAGATAATCAATGTACATTCCTAGGCCCCATACAATATCATATTATCTGTATATACATTTATATATATATATATATATAAATAGAAACGATAATCAATGCACATTCCTGGGCCCCCATACAATATCATATTATCTGTATATACAGTATATCTATATATATGAAACATAGAAAAGATAATCAATGCACATTCCTAGGCCCCATCACCAATATCATATTATCTGTATATACATATATCTATATAGTATAAACATAGAAAAGAAATCAATGTACATTCCTAGGCCCCATACAATCTCATATTATCTGTATATACAGTATATCTATCTATATATATAACATAGAAAGATAATCAATGCACATGTCGGGCCCATACAATATCATATTTATCTGTATATACAGTAATATCTATATATATATATATATATCTATATATAATATCTAGTATATATATAATAATATATATATATATATATATATATATATATATATATATAAACATAAAAGATAATCATGCACATTCCTAGCCCCAACAATATCATATTCTGTATATATACAGTACCTATATATAAACCATAGAAAAGATAATCAATGCACATTCCTGGCTCCTACACATATCATATTATCTGTATATACAGTATCATATATTATAATAATAATAGTAACGGAGCACTCCATGGACTTATAAAGCAATCAGCTGTTTTTTGCTATAATAAACAGTCTGATTGCTTATAGTCCATGGAGTGCTCCGTTACTATATATTATTGTGAATGTTTGGGGATGCACCCTGGCCATTAGTGTGGAGACTACAAGTGAGAGTGCGGCTATTTCTACTGTTTGATATATATATATATATATATCTCCATAGAAAAGATAATCAATGCACATTCCTAGGCCCCATACAATATCATATTATCTGTATATACAGTATATCTATATATATATATATATATATATTCTCCAAGAAAGATATCAATGCACATTCCTAGGCCCCATACAATAATATTATCTGTATATACATTATATCTACTATACTATAACCATAGAAAAGATAATCAATGCACATTCCTGGGCCCCATACAATATCATATTATCTGTATATACATCATATCTATATATATATAACATAGAAAAGATAATCAATGCACATTCCTGGGCCCCATACAATATCATATTATCTGTTATATATAGTATATCTATATATATATATAAACATAGAAAAGATAATCAATGCACATTCCTGGGCCCATACAATATCACATTATCTGTATATACAGTATATATAATTCATATATAATATATATATAATCACATACATAGAAAGAATAATCACTGCACATTCCTAGGCCCCATACATATCATTTATCTGTATATACAGTATATCTATATTATATATATATATATATCTCCAAGAAAAGATAATCAATGCACATTCCTAGGCCCCATACAATATCATATTATCTGTATATACAGTATATCTATATATATAACCATAGAAAAAGATAAAATGCCCATTCCTGGGCCCCATACAATATCATATTATCTGTATATACAGTATATCTATATATATATAAACAAGAAAAGATATCAATGCACTTCCTGGGCCCCATACAATATCATATTATCTGTATATACAGTATATCTATATTATCTATATAAACTAGAAAAGATAATCAATGCACATTCCTGGGCCCCATACAATATCATCTTATCTGTATATACAGTATATATATATATATATATATATAATATATATAATACATAGAAAATAATCATGCAGTTTCCTAGGCCCCATACAATATCATTATCTGTATATACAGTATATCTATATATATAACATAGAAAAGATATCAATGCCCATTCCTGGGCCCCATACAATATCTATTATCTGTATATACAGTATATCTATATATATATATATCTATCTATATATCTATCTATATATATATATATATATATATATATATATATATACATACATAGAAAAGATAATCAATGCAAGTTCCTAGGCCCCATACAATACCATATTATCTGTATATACAGTATATCTATATATATATATATATATATATATATATATATATATATATAGATATATATATATAACACATAGAAAGATAATCAATGCACACTTCCTGGCCCCATACAATATCTATTATCTGTATTACAGTATATCTATATATAAACATGAAGATAAAAATCATGCACATTTCCTAGCCCCATACAATATCATATTATCTGTATATAGAGTATATCTATATATGTATAAACATAGAAAAGATAATCAATGCACATTCCTAGGCCCCATACAATATCATTATCTGTATATACCGTATATCTATATATAAACATAGAAAAGATAATCAGTGCACATTCCTGGGCCCCATACAATATCATATTATCTGTATATACCGTATATCTATATATAAACATAGAAAAGATAATCAATGCAGATTCCTAGGCCCCATACAATATCATATTATCTGTATATACAGTATATCTATATATGTATAAACATAGAAAAGATAATCAATGCACATTCCTGGGCCCCATCACAATATCATATCTTTATATACAGTATATATTTATAGTATAAACCATAGAAAAGATAATCATGCACTTCCTGGCCCCATACAATATCATATTATCTGTATATACAGTATATCTATATATATATAAACATAGAAAGGATATCAATGCACATTCCTAGGCCCCATACAATATCATATTATCTGTATATACAGTTATAATCTATATATTCAACATAGAAAGATAATCAATGCACATTCCCGGGCCACATACAATATCATTATCTGTATATACAGTATATCTATATATATATATATATAAACATAGAAAAGATAATCAATGCACATTCCTAGGCCCCATACAGTATCATATTATCTGTATATACAGTATATCTTTATATATAAACATAGAAAAGATATCATGCACATTCCTGGCGCCCATACAATACTCATATTATCTGTATATACAGTTATCTATATTTATAAACATAGAAAGAGATAATCAATGCACATTCCTGGTCCCCATACATATCATATTATCTGTATATACAGTATATCTATATATATATAACATAGAAAAGATAATCATGCACATTCCTGGCCCCATACAATATCATATTCTCTGTATACAGTATAATCTATATATATAAAATATATAAGATAATCAATGCACATTCCTAGGCCCCATACATATCATATTATCTGTATATACAGTATATCTATATATATATAACATAGAAAAGATAATCAATGCACATTCCTAGGCCCCATACAATATCATATTATCTGTATATACAGTATATCTATATATATATAAACATAGAATAGATAATCAATGCACATTCCTAGGCCCCATACAATATCATATTATCTGTATATACAGTATATCTATATATATATATATATAAACTAGAAAAGATAATCAATGCCATTCCTGGCCCCATACAATATCATATTATCTGTTATACAGTATATATATATATAATAATATAGTAACGGGAGCCTCCATGGACTTTATAAGCAATCAGCTGTTTATTATCGCTATAATAAACAGCTGATGCTTATAAGTCCATGGAGTGCTCCGTTACTATATTATTATGTGAATGTTTGGGGATGCAACCCTGGCCATTAGTGTGGAGACTACAAGTGAGTGCGGCTATTTCTACTGTTTTGATATATATTATATATATCTCCATAGAAAAGATCAATGCACATTCCTAGGCCCCATACCATATCATATTATCTGTAAATACAGTATATCTATATATAATATATATATATATATCTCCATGAAAAGATAATCAATGCCCATTCCTAGGCCCCTACACATATCATATTATCTGTATATACAGTATATCTATATATATAACCATAGAAAAGATAATCAATGCACCATTCCTGGCCCCATACAATATCATATTATCTGTATATACAGTATATCTATATATATATAAAACATAGAAAAGATATATCAATGCACATTCCTGGGCCCATACAATATCAATTATCTGTATATACAGTATTCTATATATATATATAAACATAGAAAAGATAATCAATGCCATTCCTGGCCCCATACATATCATATTATCTGTATATCAGTATATATATATATATATATATATATAATAATATATACATACATAGAAAAGATAATCACTGCACATTCCTAGGCCCCATACAATAATCTATCTGTATATACGATTCTATATATATCTATATATATATATATATATCTCCATAGAAAGATAATCAATGCACATTCCTAGCCCCATACAATATCATTATCTGTATATACAGTATATCTATATATAACCATAGAAAAGATAATCAATGCACATTCCTGGGCCCCATACAATATCATATTATCTGTATATACAGTATATCTATATATAATATAAACATAAAAGATAATCATGCACATTCCTGGGCCCCATACAATATCATATTATCTGTATATACAGTATATCTATATATATATATAAACATAGAAAAGATAATCAATGCACATTCCTGGGCCCCATACAATATCATATTATCTGTATATACAGTATATATATATATATATATATATATATATATATACATACATAGAAAAGATAATCAATGCAAGTTCCTAGGCCCCATACAATATCATATTATCTGTATATACAGTATATCTATATATATAAACATGAAAAGATAATCAATGCAACTTCCTGGGCCCCATACAATATCATATATCTGTATATACATATTATCTATATAGATATATATCTATATCTATATTATCTATATATATATATTATATATATTATATATATATATATATATAGAAAAGATAATCAATGTACATTCCTAGGCCCCATACAATACCATATTATCTGTATATACAGTATATCTATATATATATATATATATATATATATATATATATATATATATATATATATATATAAACATAGAAAAGATAATCAATGCACATTCCTAGGCCCCATACAATATCATATTATCTGTATATACAGTATATCTATATATACATAGAAAAGATAATCAATGCACATTCCTAGGCCCCATACAATATCAATTATCTGTATATAGAGTATATCTAATATATGAAACATAGAAAAGATAATCATGCACATTCCTAGGCCCCATACAATATCATTATCTGTATATACCCGTATATCTATATATAAACATAGAAAGATAATCAGTGCACATTCCTGGCCCCATACAATATCATATTATCTGTATATACCGTATATCTATATATAAACATAGAAAAGATAATCAATGCAGATTCCTAGGCCCCATACAATATCATATTATCTGTATATACAGTATATCTATATATGTATAAACAATAGAAAGATAATCAATGCACATTCCTGGGCCCCATACAATATCATATCTGTATTACAGTTATATTTATATTTATAAACATAGAAAAGATAATCAATGCCACATTCCTGGCCCCATACAATATCATATTATCTGTATATACAGTATATCTATATATTAAAACATAGAAAAGATAATCAATGCACATTCCCTAGGCCCCATACAATATCATATTATCTGTATATACAGTATATCTATTATATAAACATAGAAAGATAATCATGCACATTCCCCCGGGCCACATACATATCATTATCTGTATATACAGTATATCTATATATATATATATAAACATAGAAAAGATAATCATGCACATCCTGCCAGGCCATACAGTATCAATTATCTGTATATACAGTTAATCTTTATATATAAACATAGAAAAGATAATCAATGCACATTTCCTGGGCCCCATACAATTCATATTATCTTATATACAGTATATCTATATTTATAAACATAGAAAGATATCAATGCACATTCCTGGTCCCCCATACAATATCATATTATCTGTATATACAGTATATCTATATATATATAACATAGAAACAGATAATCAATGCCATTCCTGGCCCCATACATATCATATTATCTGTATATACAGTATATCTTTATATAAACATAGATAAGATAATCAATGCACATTCCTAGGCCCCATACAATTCATATTATCGTATATACAGTAAATCTATATAATATATAAACATAGAAAAGATCAATCAATGCACTTCCTAGGCCCCATACAATATCATATTATCTGTATATACAGTATAGCTTATATATAAATAGATAAGATAATCAATGCACATTCCTAGGCCCCATACCATATCATATTATCTGTATATACAGGTATATCTATATTATATATATATATATAACATAGAAAAGATAATCAATGCACATTCCTGGCCCATACAATATCATATTATCTGTATAATACATGTATATCTATATATATATATACATAACATAGAAAAGATAATCAATGCACATTCCTAGGCCCCAACAATATCATATTATCTGTATATCAGTATATCTATATATATATATAACCATAGAAAGATAATCAATGCCACTTCCTGGGCCCCATACAATATCATATTATCTGTATATACAGTATATCTATATATAAACATAGAAAAGATAATCAATGCACATTCCTAGGCCCCATACAATATCATATTATCTGCACACTGGCATACTTTATAAACAAAGGGGTTTTAGTATACATTACTGTGATCACATGAATGAAAAGCCTTCCAACCACGTCAAGGTAACCCCAGTCTGGAAGCTCCTAACTTCTAACCTAACATTCCCTATAATGGGACTTGTCTGCAGCCCATGGCTTGTTTAGTTAGTGGAAAGTGTAGGAACCCAACATAGATCCAGACAGTCATAAGTAAATGTTTATTAACCTCTTCCTAGGCTGGATTCCATTGTCCTTTCATTCACTGCATCCATAATTGTTCTTTACAGCACAGATTCCTATCACGGTTATAGATTGCACCCCCCTATTGCCATGTGCAGGAAGATAGCACAGTAACAAAATGGGGTGTTGGTGTGGTAAAGGAGGGAAGAGAGGGAAACCTTTCCTATAATTCTTAATTGACTGTAAATGTTTTATTTTCAATGCAGATCTATCCCCCAAACACCCGTAACGTCCTGATATTGTCCCATTATTCTAGGGTCCCAGTTCTGTCCTATGAATTTCTTTATTTCTAAGCAGACCTCACTGATCTCAGCTGTTGCTCATTACTTTGCTAATCCTGATTGGTTACCTTTTAATTCCCAGCATGCTTTAGGTACATTAACTATAACGAACTGATCTTAGCCCTCCAAGTATCTTTATTCCTATCCAGGTCATTCCTACACCTAAATATAGAAATAACATCTCCTGTACAAGGTCCCCAGCTATGGTGGTCCATCGCCTCTCTGGGATCTCCTTGGCTGTGGCCATTATTTTCCCTCTCCTGTCCCTATACCTCCATTGTAAAATGGTTTTAATCTGCTCTGGCAGTGGTTTTGAATTTCCCCTTAGCCTACAGGTAAATATAATTTGGTGGATTGAAGCGAAGCCCCATGGTAATTGTCTCAGCAGATCCACATGGCTGGGTGTGAATCTCAGGTTTACCTTATAAATAGCACCAATCTGGATCTGATTCTGTATTCCTACCCATTTCCTGGCACCGTTTAACAGAGAACATCAAAGATCCGATAATCTGCGATTCCCTGTGGATGGGATTTCGTACTTGATTACAAACACGTTGTGGTAAGTCAACACAACAAGATCAGCTAAAGCTGACAATGTGTCCCAGAGGCTGATGGATGACCCTGAGCTTGGAAGGCAATGCTGAGCTGGAGGGAACGATTTGGGTGAACGCCTGGCTCCCTGACAGCCAAACACATCATCTTTATATACGAGTGCAGCTAATGAGAACCAACAGAGCGAAGATAGGGAAATCCCAGCCAAGTGCAGCATCAAGATCAGAAAAGACAAAATATCTATCATCTCTCCCTTGACCATAAAGTGATAGAGGCAGGCAAAGCCAACAGGGTGATTCCATTCTGAATGGAGGATTGGACCCCAGAATGGGAGGTTGGTACTGTCCCCTACAGTAGATTGGCTGTATACAAACCCTGCTGGAAAAGACACAGTCCCATACAGTAGCACAACTCCCCCTACTAATGGAATTCCTGGCAGTTTGATTTGCTGTCCGACAAACACAATTCTGACCATGTTGCAGTTCAGTGGGTAAAGGTGCCACATTGCCATGTTAACACCAGGACCCTCCATTGTGTTATTTAAAACAGGTTAATTAGACTCTAAATCAGGGATTTCCAATCAGGGGCCTTGTATATAAAATTCAACCCCCACCAGCCTATTGTCCTCACGGATTGGGGGTCATTGAAACGAAATCCATGTTAATCCGGATCTTTCCATTTCTGCAGTGAAACAGAATTGTCTCATTCCGATCGGGAAAGGCCAATTCCTCAGGTGGTTCCCATTAATACAATGTAACATTGTAAATTAGGAATTTCCTTGCTACATTAATGTTTTCTTTTGTTTGTCAACATCAAAATAAATTGGTTAGTTACATTTACTGGACCATGTGACGAGAGAGAAACTGTGAAAATGAGGGATCGTTTACTAGCAGAGCCACTATAGGGGAGAGAGAGGGGGATCAGTGAAACAAAATTCCAGGGAACAAATACGGGAAGAGGGAGGCGGAGAACTAAATCCCAGGGAACAAATATGGGAAGAGGGAAAAGTGGAAACAAATTCCAGATCAAATACAGGAAAGAGGAGACGGAGAACTAATCGCCAGGGAACACATATTGGAATGGGAAAGTTAAAGACCAATGCCAGGGAATAATATCGGGAAGAGGGAGACGGAGAACTAATCCCAGGCAACAGTATGGGAAGATGGAAAAGTGGAACTAAATCAGAGGAACAAATACGGAAAGATGTAGAATGGAACAAAAATCCCAGGAACAAGACGGAAGAGGGCAAAAGGAACTAAATCCAGGGAACAAAACGGAAACGCGGGAGAATGTGGAACTAAATCCCAGGGAACAAATACGGAAAGAGGGGGTAGAAGTGGAAACTAATCCAGGGAACAATCCAGGGAAGAGGGAAAGTGGAACTAAATCCCATGGAAAGGAAACAGGAATGAACCCAGGGAACAATCGGAACAGAGGGAAATGTGAACTTAAAAAACCCAGGGAACAAAACTAAGGGAGAGGAGTTGGAACGTAATCCCAGGGAACAAATACGGGACGAGGAAATGTGTAACAAATCCCAGGGAACAAATACGGAAAGAGGGAGAAGTGGAACTAAATCCCACAAAAGGAGAGAATGGACTAAATCATTACAACGGAAGAGGGAAATGTGGAAACTAAATCCAGAACAATGTACGAAAAGATGCAAATCCCAGGAACAAATACGGAAGGAAGAGACGGAAGGAACAAATCCGGGAAATACGGAAGGAAAAATGGAACTAAATCCAGGCAATACAAAGAGGAATGCAACCAGGGAAACAAATTGGGAAAGAGGGAAAAGTGGAACTAAATCCCAGGGAAGAAATACGGAAGAGAGGGAAATGTGGAACTAAATCCCAGGGAGAACAAATATGGGAAGAGGGAGAATGGGAACAAAACCAGGGACAAATACGGAAGGAGGGAAGAGGGGAACTAAACCCAGGGAACAAACGGGAAGAGGGAAATGGGAAACAAAATTCCATGGAATAAATACGGGACATAGAAGAAGTGGAACTAACATCCCAGGGAACAAATACGGAAAGAGGAGAAGTGGAACTAAATCCCAGGAACAATACGGGAAGAATGGAATAGCCAGGGAAAATACGGAAGGGTGGGAACTAAATCCCCGGGAACAAATTATCGGGAAGAGGGAAATGAAACTAAATCCCAGGGAACAAATACGGGAAGAGGGAGAAGTGGGGAACAAATCCCAGGGAACAAATAAGGGTAGAGAGAAGTGAACAAATCCCAGGAACAAATACAGAAAGATGGAAATGTTGGAACTAAATCC
>JAACNH010000065.1:33328-88280 GCA_019447015.1 Hymenochirus boettgeri
AAATACGGGAAGAGGGAGACGGAGAACTAAATCCCAGGGAACAAATATGGGAAGAGGGAAAAGTGAAACAAAATTCCAGGGAATAAATATGGGAAGAGGGAGACGGAGAACTAAATCCCAGGGAACAAATACGGGAAGAGGGAAAAGTGAAACAAAATTCCAGGGAATAAATACGGGAAGAGGGAGAAGTGGAACTAAATCCCAGGGAACAAATACGGGAAGAGAGAGAAGTGGAACTAAATCCCAGGGAACAAATACGGAAAGAGGGAGAAGTGGAACTCAATCCCAGGGAACAAATACGGGAAGAGGGAAAAGTGGAACTAAATCCCAGGGAACAAATACAGGAAGAGGGAGAAGTGGAACTAAATCCCAGGGAACAAATACGGAAAGAGGGAGAAGTGGAACAAAAAATCCCAGGGAACAAATACGGGAAGAGGGAGAAGTGGAACTAAATCCCAGGGAACAAATACGGAAAGAGGGAAATGTGGAACTAAATCCCAGGGAACAAATACGGATACGGAAAGAGGGAGAAGTGGAACTAAATCCCAGGGAACAAATACAGGAAGAGGGAAATGTGGAACTAAATCCCAGGGAACAAATACGGATGTGGAACTAAATCCCAGGGAACAAATACGGAAAGAGGGAAAAGTGAAACAAAATTCCAGGGAATAAATACGGGAAGAGGGAACTAAATCCCAGGGAACAAATACGGAAAGAGGGAGAAGTGGAACAAAAAATCCCAGGGAACAAATACGGGAAGAGGGAGAAGTAGAACTAAATCCCAGGGAACAAATACGGAAAGAGGGAAATGTGGAACTAAATCCCAGGGAACAAATACGGGAAGAGGGAAATGTGGAACTAAATCCCAGGGAACAAATACGGAAAGCTTCCCGTATTTTGTTCCCTGGGATTTAGTTCCACTTTCCCTCTTCCCGATATTGTTCCCTGGGATTTTAGTTCCACTCCTCCCTCTTTTCCGTATTTGTTCCCTGGGATTTAGTTCCTTCCTTGATGTCCCTGGGTTTTGTTCCTCCCTTCCGTATTGTTTCCCTGGATTTGTTCCACTTCTCTCCTCCTTTTCCTGTATTTGTTCCCTGGGATTTTAGTTTCCACTTCTTCTTCCTAAACTATTTGTTCCCATGGATTTAGTTTCCACATTTCCCTCTCCTGTTTTTTGTTCCATGGGATTTAGTTCCACATTTCCCCTCTCCTTTATTTGTTCCCTGGGATTTAGTTCCACTCCTCCCTCTTTCCCGTACTTTGTTCCCTGGATTTAGTTCCACATTTTTCCCTCGTCCGTATGTGTTCCCTGGGTTGGTTTCCAACTTCTCTCTCCTCTTTCCCGTATTTGTTCCCTGGGATTGTAGTTTACACATTTCCCTCTTTCCGTATTTGTTCCCTGGGATTTAGTTCAACTTCCCCTCGTTTCCGTTATTTGTTCCATGGGATTTAGTCCCTTTCCCTCTTCCTGATTTGTTCACTGGTGATTTAGTTTCCCTTCTCCCTCTTTCCGTATTTGTTCCTGGGATTTAGGTTCCACATTCCCTTTCCGTTTTGTTTCCTGTGATTTAGTTCACTTCTCCCTCTCCCGTTTTGTTCCCTGGGATTTTTGTTCCACTTCCCCTCTTTCCGTATTTGTTCCCTGGGATTAGTTCCACTTTATTTCCTCTCCTGTATTTGTTCCCTGGGATTAGTTCCACTTTTCCCTCTTCCCGTATTTGTTCCCTGGGGATTTAGCTCCACTTTCCTCTTTTCCGTATTTGTTTCCCTGGGATTTAGTTCCACATTTCTCGTCTTCCCGTATTGTTCCGGGATTTAGTTCCACTTCTCCCTCTTCCCGTATTTATTATTCCTGGAATTTTGTTCACTTTTCCCTCTTTCCGTATTTGTTCCCTGGGATATTAGTTCCACATTGTCACTCTTCCTGTAATTTGTTTCCCTGGGTTTGTTTCCCACTTCTCCCTCTTTCCGGTATTTGTATCCCTGGGATTTAGTCCACATTTCCCTCTTTCCGTATTTGTTCCCTGGATTTAGTTCCACTTCTCCCTCTATCCCGTATTTGTTCCTGGGATTTTTTGTTCCACTTGCTCCTGCCTTCCGTATTTGTTTCCCTGGGAATTTAGTTCCACTTTTCCTCTTCCTGTTTTGTCCCTGGGATTTTTTCCACTTTTTCCCTCTTTCACGTCATTCTGTTTTCCCTGGGATTGAGTTCCAGTTCTCCTCTTCTTCCGTTATTTGTTCCCTGGGATTTAGTTCCACTTCTCTCTCTTCCCGTATTTGTTCCCTGGGATTTAGTTCCACTTCTCCCTCTTCCCGTTTGATTCCTGGATTTTGTTTACTTTTTCCCTCTTTTCCGTATTTGTTGCCCCTGGGATTTAGTTCCACATTTCCCTCTTCCTGTATTTTTCCTGTGATTAGTTCCACTTCTCCTCTTTCCGTCTTTGTTCCTGGATTTTTCCACATTCCCTCTTTTCCGTATTTTGTTTTTCCTGGGATTTTCGTTCCACCTTCTCCCGCCATTCCCGTATTTTGTTCCCTGGGATTTTGTGGTCCCTCTCCTCCTTTCCGTATTTGTCCCTGGATTTAGTTTTCCACTTTTTCCCTCTTTCCTGTATTTGTTCCCTGGGGATTAGTTCCACTTTTCCCTTGTCCCTATTTGTTCCCTGGTAGTGAGTTCCACTTCTCCCTCCTCTTTCCGTATTTGTTCCCTAGATTAAGTTCCACTTCTCTCTCTTCCCTATTTTTGTTCCTGGGTTTATTCCACTTCTCCCTCTTCCGGTATTTTTCCCTGGAATTTTGTTTGCACTTTTCCCTCTTCCCGTATTTTGTTTCCCTTTGCATTTAGTTCTCCCGTCTCCCTCTTCCATATTTATTCCCTGGAATTTTGTTCACTTTTCCCCTTCCCATATTTTGTTCCCTGGATTTATTCTCTCCCGTCTCCCTCTTCCCGGTATTTATATTCCTGGAATTTTGTTTCACTTTTCCTCTCTCCCATATTGTGTCCCCGGGATTTATTCCACTTCTCCCTCCCCTTTTCCGTATTTCTTCCTGGGATTTGTTCACACGCATTTTCCCTCTTTCCGTAGTTGTTTCCCTAGGAGTTAGTTCCACTTCTCTCTCTTCCCGTATTTTGTTTCCTGTGGATTTTAGTTCCACTTCTCCCTCTTCCGACTATTATTCCCTGGAATTTTTTCACTTTTCCCTCTTCCCGGTATTTGTTCCCTGGGATTTAGTTCTCTCCGTCTCCCTCTTCCCATTTTTTATTCCCGGAATTTTGTTTTACTTTTCCTCTTCCCATATTTTTCCCTGGGATTTAAGTTCTCCGTTCCCTCTTCCGTATTTATTCCCTGGAATTTTGTTTCACTTTTCCCTCTTCCCATATTTTGTTCCCCCGTGATTTAGTTTCCCTTCTCCCTCTTTCCGTATTCTCTCCCCCTGGGATTTAGTTCCACTGTTCCCTGCTGTTCCGTATTGTTCCCTGGGATTTAGTTGTCCACATTCCCTCTTTCCCGTATTTTTCCTGGGATTTTATTCCCACATTTCCCTCTTCCTGTAATTTGTTCCCTGGGATTTAGTCCACTTCCTCCCTCTTTCCGTTTGTTCCCTGGGATTTAGTTTCCACATTCTTCCTCTTTCTGTATTTGTTCCCTGGGATTTAGGTTCACTTCTCCTCCTTCCCTTATTTGTTTCCCTGGGATTTTTTGTTCCGCTTCTCCCTCTTTTCCGTGATTTGTTCCCTGGGATTTAGTTTCACTTTTCCCTCTTCCCGTAATTTGTTCCCTGGGATTAGTTCCACTTTTCCCTCTTCCCGTATTTGTTCCCTGGGATTTAGTTCCACTTCTCCCTCTTTCCTGTATTGGTTCCCGGGAATTTAGTTCCACTTCTCCTCTCCTCTTCCCGTTATTTTATCCCTGTAATTTTGTTTCACTTTTCCCTCTTCCCATATTTGTTCCCTGGGATTTAGTTCTCTCCGTCTCCCTCTTTCCCGTATTTATTCCCTGAATTTTTGTTTCATGCCTTTTTTCTCCCTCGTCCATATTTGTTCCCCGGGATTTAGTTCCACTTCTCCCTCTTTCTTCCGATGTCATTTCTTCCCGGGATTTAGTTCCACTTTTTCCTCTTCCGTATTTGTTCCCTGGATTTTTGTTCCACATTTCCCTCTTCCCGTATTTGTCCCTGGGATTTAGTTCCACATTTCCCTCCTGTATTTGTTTCTCCTGGGATTTAGTCCACTTCTCCCTCTTTCCGTATTTGTTCCCTGGGATTTTATTCCACATTTCCCTTTCTTCTGTATTTGTTCCTGGGATTTAGTTCCCCACTTTCCCTCTTTACCCTTATTTGTTTCCCTGGGTTTTTTGTTTCCACTTTCCCCTCTTCCGTATTTGTGTCCCTGTGATTTAGTTTTCACTTTCCCTCCTTCCCGTATTTGGTTCCCTGGGTATTTATTTCACTTTTCCCTCGTTCCCCGTATTTGTTCCCTGTGATTTAGTTCCACTTCTCCCCTTTCCGTATTTGTTCCCTGGGATTAGTTTCCCTTTTCCCTTCTCCGATTTGTTCCCTGGGATTTAGTTCCACTTCCTCTCCTCTTTCCGTATTTGTTGTTCCCTGGGTTTAGTTCCACTTTTCCCTCTTCCCTATTTGGTTCCCTGTGGATTTAGTTCTCCCTCTCCCTCGTTCCGCTTTATTCCCTGGAATTTTTGTTTCACCTTTTCCCCTCTTTCCCTTTTTGTTCCCTGGATTGAGTTTCATCCGTCTCCTCTTCCCGTATTTATTCCCGGAATTTTGTTTGCACTTTTCCTCTTCACCCACCATTTTGTCCCTGGGATTTTAGTTTTCCGTCTCCCGTCTGCCTGTAGTTGTTCCCTGGAATTTTGTTTTCCACTGATCCCCCTCCTCTCCCCTATAGTGGCTCTGCTAGTAAACGATCCCTCATTGTCATCACAGTTTCTCTCTCTTCACATGGCAACAGTAAATGTAACTACACCATATTTATTTTGATGTTGACAACAAAGAAAACATTTAATGTAGCAGGAATTCCTAATTTACAATTTTACATTGTATTAAATGGGAACCAACCTGGGAATTCGCCTTGTCCCCAGATCGGAATGAACATTCTGTTTTCACTGCAAATTGAAAGAAATCCGATTTACATGATTTCGTTTCAATGACCCCCAATCCGTGAGGACCAATATGGTGGTGGGGGTTGAATTTATATACAAGGCCCCTATTGGAAATCCCTATTTAGAGTCCTATTAACCTGTTTTAAATAACACTGGAGGGTCCTGGGTTAACAGGCAATGTGGCACCTTACCCACTAACTGCAACATGGTCCAGAATGTGTTTGTCGGACAGCAAATCAAACTGCCAGGAATTCCATTAGTAGGGGGGAGTTGTGCTACTGTATGGGACTGTGTCTTTTCCGCACGGGTTTGTATACACCAATCTATGGTAGGGACAGTACCCCAACTCTCCATTCTGGGGTCCACAACCTCCATTCAGATGGAATCACGTGTAGGGGTGCTGGGTTTAGGCAGTGGCGAGCTCAGGTTCCCTGTTGGTTTGCGCTGCCTCTATCACTTTATGGTCAAAAGGAGAAGATGATAGATATTTTGTCTTTTCTTGATCTTGATGCTGCACGTTGGTCTGGGATTTTCCCGATCTTCGCTCTGTTGGTTCTCATTAGCTGCACTCGTATATAAAATGATGTGGTTTGGCTTCAGGGAGCCAGGCGTTCAACCACAATCTTTCCCTCCAGTCGAGCATGCCTTCCAGCTCAGGGTCATATCCATCAGCCTCTGGGCACACATTGTTCAGCTTTAGACGATCTTGTTGTGTTGACTGTACCACAACGTGTTTGTAATCAGTACAAATCCATCCCAGGGAATCGCATATTATCCGGATCTTTGGATGTTTTCTCTGTTAAACGGTGCCAGGAAATGTAGGAATACGAATCATCCAGATTGTGCTATTATAAGGTAAACCTGAGATTCACACCCACCACTTTGAATCTGGCTGAGACAATACATGGGTGGCTTCGCTCAATCCACCAAATTATATTTTACCTGTAGCTAAGTGGAATTCAAAACCACGCCAAAGCAGATTAAAACCATTTTACACTGGAGGTATAGGACGGAGAGGGAACATAATGGCCACAGGCCCAAGGGATATCCCATAGAGGCGGATGGAACCACCATGCACTGGGGACCCTGTACAGGAGTACTTTATTTCTTATTTTAGGTGTAGAATACCTGGATGGATAAAGATACTTGGAGGGCTAAGATCAGTTCGTTATAGTTAATGTACCTAAAGATGCTGGGAATTTAAAAGGTCAACCAATCTGGATAGCAAAGTAATGAGCAACAGCCTGAGATTCAGTGAGGTCCTGCTTAAAATAAGAATCATAGGACAGAACTGGGACGCGTAGAATAATGGTACAATCCTCAGGACGTTACTGGTGTTGTTTTGGGGATAGATCTGCATTGAAAATAAAACATTTACAGTCCTACGAATTATAGGAAGGTTTCCCTCTCTTCCCTCCATATACTCACACACACACCCCATTTTGTTACTGTGCTATCTTCCTGCACATGGCAATAGGGGGGGTGCATCTATAAACGTTGATAGGATCTGGCTGCTGTAAGAAACAATTATGGATGCAGGAATGAAAAGGACATTGGAATCCGCCTAGTAAGCAGGTTATAATACCATTTACGTTATGACTGGTCTGGATCTATGTTTGGTATCTACACTTTCCACTAACTAAACAAGCCATGGGCTGCAGACATTCCCATTATAGGGAATGTTAGTGTTAGAAGTTTAGGAGCTCTCAGAACTGGGTTCCTTGACGTGGTTGGGAACAGGCCTTTTCAATTCAATGTGATCAAGTAAATGTATACAAAAAAACCCTTTGTTTATAAAGTAATGCCAGTGTGCAGATAATGTGATATTGTATGGGGCCAGGAATGTGCATTGATTATCTTTTCTATGTTTATTATTATATAGAAATACTGTATAACATATAATTGATATTTCTGGGCTCCAGGAATGATGCATGATTATCTTTTCATGTTTATATATATATTAGCTATTACTGTATATTACAGATAATATGAATTTGTATGGGGCCTAGGAATGTGCATTGATTATCTTTCTATGTTTTATTATATATCTATTAGATATACTGGTAGAATACAGATAATATGATATTGTATGGGGCCCAGGAATTGCATTGATTATCTTTTTTATGTTTATATATATATATATCTACAAATAGATATCCTGTTATCAGATAATATTGATTGTATGGGCCTAGGAATGTGCATTGATATCTATCTATGTTCATATATATAGATAACTGTACTATACAGATAATATGATATTGTATGGGGCCTAGGATGTTGCATGATTTCTTTCTATTGTTATATATAGATATAATATCTGTAATATCAGATAACTGATAGTTTATGGGGCCTAGGAATGTGCATGGATTATCTTATCTATGTTTTTATATATAGATATACTGTATATACAGATAATATTAATACTTGTAATGGGGGCCCAGGAATGTGCTTGATTCTTTTTCTATGTTTTATATATATATAGATATACTGTATATACTAATAATAATGTATTGTCTGTGGGACCAGGAATTTCATTGATTATCTTTCTATGTTTATAAATTATAGATTACTGTAATACAGATAATATGATATTGTATGGGGGGCCCCCAGGAATGGTGCATTGATTATCTTTTTATGTTTATATATCAAGATATACTGTACATATACAGATATTTATACTGTATGGGGCCTAGGAATCGTCATTGATTACTTTCTATGTTATATATCTAGTATATATATAGATATCTGTATACCGAATGATATTGTAATGGTGGCCCGGGAATGTGCATTGATTTATCTTTTTCTAGTTTATATATATAGATATCCTGTTATACAGATAATATATATTGTATGGCGGTCTGAATGTGATTGATTATCTTTTCTAATGTTTATTATATATATAGATATACTGTAATATAACAGATAATGATATTGTATGGGCCCAGACTGTGCATTGATTATCTTTTCTTAATGTTGTTACATATAAATAATACTGTATATACATATGATTGTTGGGGCCCAGGATGTCATTGATTATCTTTTCTATGTTTATACATATATAGATATACGTTATATACAATAATATGATTTGTATGGGGCCTATGAATCGCATTGATTATCTTTTCTATGTTTATATAATAGATATACTGTCATGATACAGATATATGATATTGTATGGGGCCCAGGGAATGTGCCTGATTAATCTTTCTATGTTTATATATTGATATACGGCCTATATACAGATAATGATATGTAATGGGGCCTAGGAATGTGCATTGATTATCTTTTCTATGTTTATACATATAGACGTTATACTCTTATATACAGATAATATGATATTGTATGGGGCCTAGGAAGTGCATTGATTACTTTTCTATGTTTTATATATAGATATACGTTATATCAGATAATATGAATTTGTATGGGCGCCCAGGAATGTGCATGATTATCTTTCTATGTTTATATATATATATATATATTATAATATTAATATTATATATATATATATATATATATTATAGATATCTTGTATATCCAGTATAATAATGGTATGTATGGGGCCTATGAACTTGCATTGTTTTCTTTCTGATGTATGTCTATATATATATATAATAATATATATATATATATGATAGATATATAGATAGCTATATAATATATAAGATATACTGTATATCCAGATAATCATATATTGTATGGGGCCCAGGATGTGCATTTGATTATCTTTTCTATTTTATATATATGATATACTGTAGAATACAGATATGATTTGTATTGGGCCCTAGGAACTGCATTGATTATCTTTTCTATGTATGTATATTATATTATATATAATATATATATATCATACTGTAATACAGATAATATGATATTGGTATGGGGCCCAGGAATGTGCTTGATTATCTTTCTATTGTTTTATATCATATAATAATACATTAACTGTATATACATGATATTGATTATTGTATGGGGCCCAGGAATGTGCATTGGATGGATCTTTTCTATGTTTATATATATTAGATTACTGTAGATACAGTAATATGGAAAAAAAAAATTATTTTGGTATGGGGCCCAGGAATGTGCATTGCTTATCTTTTCTAATGGTTATATATATAGATATCTGTATATACAGATAATATGATCTTGTATGGGGCCTAGGAATGTGCATTGATTATCTTTTCTATGGAGATATATATATATATATATTAATATATAGATATACGTAATAACAGATATATGATATTGTATGGGGCCTAGGCATGTGCAGTAATTAGCTTTTCATGTATGTATATATTCTATATATATATTATACTATTATCTACTGTAGTATACAGATAATAGTGAATTTGTATGGGCCCGGAATGTGCATTGATTCTCTTTTCTAGTTATTTAAGATATCTTATACGTAATATATATGTATGGCCGGAATTCTTGATAGCTTTCTATTTAATGTATATACTGTATTAGATAATATGATATTGTTATGGGGCCCAGGAATGTGCGGCATTGATTCTCTTTTCTATTGTTATATATAATAGATATACTTATATACACGATAATATGAATATTGTATGGGGGCCTAGGAATGTGCATTGATTATCTTTTCTGATGATCATATATATAAATATATTATAAAGATACGTATAAAGTCAGATGATATTGTATGGGCCTAGAATGTGCCATTAGGATTTCTTTTCTAGGGTAAATTAAAAAAGAGATAACGATATCAGATATATACCAGGATTATGGATTATTTTCTATAGTATATTATAATAACATAGCAATAGCCGCACTCTCACTGTAGTCTCCACAACTAATGGCCAGGGTGCATCCCCAAACATCACATACATATATCGTAACGGAGCACTGCCAGGACTTATTAAGCATCAGCGTTATTATGCTATAATAACAGCTGATTGCTTTATAAGTCCATGGAGTGCTCCGTTACTATATTATTATATATATATATACATGTATATACAGATAATATGATATTGTGCTGGGGCCCAGGAATGTGCATTGGATTATCTTTTCTATGTTTATTATATATATATCTATATATATACTGTATTACGATAATATGATATTGGTTGGGGCCTAGGAATGTGCATTGATTATCTATCTATGTTTATTATATCAGATATACTGTATATACAGAGAACTATGATATTGTATGGTGCGCCTAGGACATGTGGCATTGATTCATCTTTTCTATGTTTATAAATATATAATAATATACTGTAATAACAGATTATATGTATTGTTATGGGGCCTAGGAATGTGCATTGAATTATCTTTATCTATGTAATAATATAGATACTGTATATACAGATAATATGATATTGTATGTGGCCGCAGGAAATTTTGCATTGATTATCTTTCTATGTTTTATCTATATATGATATACTGTATATACAGATACTATGATATTGTATGGGGACCAGGAAGGTGCATTGATTATCTTTTCTATGTTTATAATACTAGATTATACTGTATATACATATAATAGATATTGTTGGGCCCAGGAATGTGCATTGATTATCTTTTACTATGTTTATATATAAAGATATACTGTATATACAGCTAATATGATACTGTATGGGGCCTATGGTGTCATTGATTATCTTGTCTAAGTTTATATCATATATATATAGATATACTGTATATACAGATATGATATTTATGTGGCCCGACTATGGCATTGATTATTCTTTCTATTTTATATAATATAGATATACTGTATATACAGATAATATTGATATTGTATGGGGCCATGAATGTGCAAATTGATTTATCTTTCTATGTTTATATTTATGAAAAATTATCCTGTGTATATACAGATAATATGATATTGTAGGGGCCCAGGAATGTGCATTGCTATTATCTTTTCTATTTTATACATATAATTATTACTGTATATACAGATATGGATATTGTACTGGGGCCCAGAATGTGCATTGATTATCTTTTCTATTGTTTATACATAGATAGATTCTGTAATACAATTAATTGATCTTGTATGGGGCCTAGGAATCTGCATTGATTTCTTTGTCTATGCTTTATATTAGATATACGGTATCATACAGAAATAACTGATATTGTATGGGTGCCCACGGAATTGCACTGATTAACTTTTTTTTTCTATGTTATATATAGATATACGGTATCTACCGATATGATTATTGTATGGGGCCGAGGAATGTGCATTGATTATCTTTTCTATGTTTATACATATATAGTATACCTATATACGATAATACTATATTGGTAGGGGGCCCTAGGAATGTGCATGAGTTATCTTTTCTATGTTTATATAAGATATAGCTGTATATCAGATAATATTAATATTGTATGGGGCCCAGGAATGTGCATTGATTATCTTTCTAGTTTATATATATAATTATATATATATTATATATATACTATATCTATAATAGATATAAGACTAACTGTATATACCAGATAATATGTATTGTATGGGGCCTAGGAACTTTTGCATTGATATATCTCTTTCTATGTATGTATATAATTATATCATAATATAATATATATATAGATAGATACTATAGATGATAATATATAGTATAAGATAACTGTATATACAGATATTGAATATGTATGGGGCCCAGGAATGGGCTTGACTTATCTTTTCTATTGTTTATATATAAGATATACTGTATATCACGATAATAAATGATATTGTTAGGGCCTAGGAATCTTGCATTGATTATCTTTTCTATGTATTATATCATATATATTATACTATATATATATTATACTGTATATACAGATAATATGATATTGATGGGGCCAGGAATGTGCAATTGATTATCTTTCTATGTTTATATATATATATAGATATACTGTATATACAGATCTATGTATTGTATGGGCCCAGGAATGTTGCATTGGATTAATCTTTTCTATTCTTATATTATTATAAATATACTGTATATACATAATATGATATTGTATGGGCCTCAGGAATGTGCATTGATTATACTTTTCATGGTTATATATAAGATATACTGTAATACAGATAATATGATATTGTATGGGGCTCAGTGTAAGTGCATTGATTATCTATTTTCTATGGAGATATATTATATATATATATATATATATAGATATACTGTAATATACAGATAATATGTATATTGTATGGGGGCCTAGGAATGGTCAGTGATTATCTTTTTCATGATGTTGAATATATATTATATATATATATATATATATTTCCGTATATACAATAATATATCTTGTTATGGGGCCCAGGAATGTGCATTGAGTATCTTTTCTATTTTATATATATGATATAGATATACGTATATTACAGATTATGATCTTGTTGGGGCCCAGGATGTGCAATGATTATCTTTTTTTATGTTTATATATATATAGATATACTTATATACAGGATAATATGATATTGTATGGTCCCCAGGTAATTGCATTGATTATCTTTCTATGTTAATATATATGATATACTGATATAGACAGATAATATGATATTTGTTGGGGCCTAGTGAATGTGCATTGATTATCCCTTTTCTATGGAGATATATATATATATATATGATATATAGATTACTGTATATACAGATATATGATATTGTATGGGGGGCCTAGGATTTGCATTGATTATCTTTTCTATGGAATATATATATATTATACTAACAACATAAGAAATACCGCACTCTCACTTGAGTCCTCCCCTAATGGCCCAGGTGCCATATCCCCAAACATTCACTATATCATATAGTAACGGAGCACTCCTGGACTATAAGCAGTCAGCTGTTTATTATAGCTATAATAAACAGCTGATTGCTTATAAGTCCATGGAGTGCTCCGTTACTATATTATTATATATATATATACTGTATATACAGATAATATGATATTGTATGGAGCCCAGGAATGTGCATTGATTATCTTTTCTATGGTTATATATATAGATATACTGTATACAGATAATATGTCATTGTGTGGGGCCTATGGAATGTGCTTGTTATCTTTCTCTGTTTATATATATATATATATTATTATATATATATGATATATATTATATATATATATATATAGAGATATATATAATATATATTATCTAACTAGTACTGTACTATAAGATAATATGTATATGTAGGGCCCAGGAATGTGCATTGATTATCTTTTCTAAACTGTTTAATATAAGATATACTGTATGATAACAGATATGATGATATTGAATGGGGCCTAGGAATGTACATTGATTATCTTTTCTATGTTTATATTCATAGATATAACTTAATAGTCAGATAATAGTGATAGTGTATGGGGGCCTATGAAGGTTGCATTGATGATCTTTTCTATGTTTATATATCATGATATACTGTATATACGATAATATGATATTGTATGGTGCCCAGGGAATGTGACATTGATTATCTTTCTATCTTAGATATATTATATATTATATAATGTATATCCACGATAATATGAGATTTGTAAGGGGCCTAGGAATGTACATTGATTATCTTTTCTATGTTATATATATTAATAGAATATCCTAGTATATACAGATAATATGATATTGTATGGGCCCTAGGAAGTAGCATTGATTATCTTTTCTAATGTTTTATATATATATACTATACTATATATATATACTGTTATACAATATATGCTATTGTATGGGGCCTAGAATGTGTACATTGATTATCTTTTCCTATGTTTTATATATATATATAATAATACTGTATATACAGATATAGGATTATGTATGGGGGCCCAGAATGTACTTGTATTATCTTTTCTATGTTTTATACATATAGATATACTGTATATACAGTATATGATTCTTGTAGGGACCTAGGAATTACCATTGAGTATCTTTCTATGGTTATATTATAAATATAGATAACTTGTATATACAGATAAATGATATTGTATGGGCCCAGGAATGTACATTGATTATCTTTTCTATGTTGATACATATAGATGATACTGTATATCCAGCATATAATGATATTGTATGGACCTAGGAATGTACATTGATTTCTTTTCTATTTTTATATATAAATATAGATATACTGTATTACCGATATATAGTAGATATTGTTGGGCCCAGGAATGTCCATTGATTATCTTTCTGAGTGTTTATACATTAGATATACTTATATACAGATAATATGATTATTTTCATGGGACTAGATTGTTACTTGATTATCTTTTCTATCTTATATACTATCATAAATAATGATATACATATAATATGCTATTGTAATGGGGGGCCTAGGACTGTACTTGATTATCTTTTTCTATGTTTATATATATAGAATATACGTAATATACAGATAATATGAATTGGTATTGGGCCTAGGAATTACATTGGATTATCTTTTTCTATGTTTTATATATAATATTCTAGATATACTGTATATCACAGATACATATGATTGTGTATGGGGCATGGAAATGTAACCTTGATTATCTTTTCTATGTTTATATATATCAGATCTATTCTGTATATCAGATATATGATATTGTATGGGGCTAGGAATGTACATTGATTATCTTTTCTATGTTTTATATATTAGATATAACTGTATATACATGATAATAGATATTGTATGGGGCCTCAGGAATTACATGATTATCTTTCTATGTTGTATATATATATAGTATATAGATTAACTGTATATACGATAAATAATTTGTATGGGGCGCCCGGAATGTGCATGAATTATTTTTCTATGTTTATATATTGATTACCTGTAATACAGATAATATGATATTGATGGGGCCCAGGAAATGTACATTGATTATCTTTTCTTGTTATATATATATTAGAAAGTAACTTGTATAGTACACCGATAATGATATTGTATGGGGCCTAGGAAATGTACATTGATTATCTTTTCTATGTTATTAGATAATACTGTATCACAGATAATATGATATGTTAGGGACCTAGGAAGTTGTACATTGATTATCTTTTCTTTGCTATGTTTTAATATATGATACCTGTTATATACCGAAATAATTGAATATTTGTATGTTGGGCCTAGGAATGTACATTGATTATCTTTTCATGGTTTATATATATATAGATATACTGTATATACAGATAATGATATTGTATGGCCTAGGAATGTGCACTTGATTATCTGTTCTATGTTTATTATAATATATAGATATACTGTATATACAGTATACTATGATATTGTTGGAGGACCTGGAATGTAAACATTGATTTATCTTTTCTATGTTTATATATATTATATATATACTGTATACAGAGATATGAATCATTGTATGGAACCTAGAATGTACATTGATTATCTTTTTTCTATGTTTTATATATTATATACACACTGTATATTACAGATAATATGATATTGTATGGCCTAGGAATGTATACATTGATTTATCTTTTCTAGTTTATATATATAAGATACTGTATATACAGATAAATGTATTGATTGGGCCCAGGATTACTTGATTATCTTTTCTATTGTTTTATATATAGATAGATATACTGTAATATACGACTAATATGATATTGTATGGGGGCCTAGAATTTGCTTGATTATCTTTTTCTTTTTTATATATATTAAGAAGTATACTGTACTCTACAGAATAATATGATATTTATGGGGCCCAGGAATTTGCATTGATTATCTTTTCTATGGTTTATATATATATATAGATATACTGTATATACAGATAATATGATATTGTATTGGTCCTAGGAAGTACATTGATTATCTTTTCTATGTTTTACATACTAGATATACTGTAATAGAGATAATATGATATTGTATGGGGCCACCCAGGAAGTACCTTGATTATCTTTTCTATGTTTATATATATAGATATACGTGTAATATCAGATAATATTATTTGTATGGGCCTAGGAATGTGCATTGATTATCTTTCTATGTTTATATAATTAATAGAACTGTAATATACAGATAATCAATGTATTGTATGGGGCCCGAAGAGGGAAATGTGGAACTAAATCCCAGGGAACAAATACGGAAAGAAGAAGTGGAACTAAATCCCAGGGAACAAATACAGGAAAAGGGAGAAGTGGAACTAAATCCCAGGGAACAAATACGGGAAGAGGGATTCCACTTCTCCCTTTCCTGATTTGTTCCCTGGGATTTAGTTCCACTTCTTCTTTCCTCATTTGTTCCTGGTATTTAGTTCCCATTTCCCTCTCCTGTTTTTTGTTCCTGGATTTAGTTCCACATTCCCCTTCCTGTAATTGTGTCTCCCTGGGTTTTAGTTCCCACTTCTCCCTTCCTTTCCTATTTGTTGTTCCCTGGGATTTAGTTCCACTTTCCCTCTTCCTCCCGTATTTTGTTCCCTGGGATTTAGTTCCACTCTCCCTCTTTCCCGATATTTGTTCCCTGGGATTAGTTACACTTTCCCTCCTCTTCCGTATTGTTCCCCTGGGATTTTAGTTCCACTTTTTCCTCTTCCCGTATTGTTTCCCTGGATTTTAGTTCCACTTCTGCTCCTTTTTCCTGTATTTGTTCCTGGGATTTTAGTTTCCACTTCTTCTTCCGTCTATTTGTTCCCTGGGATTTAGTTTCCACATTTCCCTCTCCTGTTTTTGTTCCATGGATTTAGTTCCACATTTCCCCTCTCCTGCTTATTTGTTCCCTGGGATTTAGTTCCACTCTCCCTCTTTCCCGTACTTTGTTCCCTGGGATTTGTTCCACATTTTCCCTCGTCCGTATGTGTTCCCTGGGTTGTTTCCACTTCTCTCCCCTCTTTCCCGTATTTGTTCCCTGGGATTGTAAGTTTACACATTTCCCTCTTTCCGTATTTGTTCCCTGGGATTTCAGTTCAACTTCCCCTCTTTCCGTTATTTGTTCCACTGGGATTTAGTTCCACTTTCCCTCTTCCTGGATTGTTCCTGGTGATTTAGTTTCCCTTCTCCCCTCTTTCCGTTATTTGTTCCTGGGATTTAGTTCCACATTCCGCTTTTCCGTATTTGTTCCCTGGATTTAGTTCACTTCTGCCCTCTCCCGTCTTTGTCCCTGGGATTTTTTGTTCCACTTCGCCCTCTTTCCGTATTTGTTCTCCTGGGATTAGTTCCACTTTATTCCTCTTCCTGTATTTGTTCCCGGGGAGTTAGTTCCACTTTTCCCTCTTCCCGTATTTGTTCCCTGGGATTTAGCTCCACTTATCCTCTTTCCGTTTTGTTTTCGCCTGGGATTTAGTTCCACATTTCTCGTCTTCCCGTATTTGTTCCGGATTTAGTTCCACTTCTCCCTCTTCCCGTATTTATTTTCCTGGAATTTTGTTCACTTTTCCCTCTTTCCGTATTTGTTCCCTGGATTAGTTCCACTTGTCACCTCTTCCTGTAATTTGTTTCCCTGGGTTTGTGTTCCACTTCTCCCTCTTATTCCGGTATTTGATTCCCCTGGGATTTAGTTCCACATTTCCCTCTTTCCGTATTTTGTTTCCCTGGGATTTAGTTCCACTTCTCCCTCTATCCCTTATTTTGCTCCTGGGATTTTTTGTTCCACTGCTCCCTGCCTTCCGTTTTGTTCCCTGGTATTTGTTCCACTTTCCCTCTTCCTGTTTTGTCCCTGGATTTTTCCACTTTTTTCCCTCTTCTCTTTCCTAGTTGTTCCTGGGATTGAGTTTCCATTCTCCTCTCTTCCGTATTTGTTCCCTGGGATTTAGTTCCACTTCTCTCTCTTCCCGTATTTGTTCCCTGGGATTTGAGTTCCACTTCTCCCTCTTCTCCTTATTGATTCCTGGATTTGTTAAACTTTTTCCCTCTTTTCCGTATTTGTTGCCCTGGGATTTAGTTTCCACATTTCCCTCTTCCTGTATTTGTTCCTGGATTTAGTTCCACTTCTCCTCTTTCCGTATTTGTTCCCTGGATTTATTCCACATTTCCCTCTTTTCCGTATTTGTGTTCCACTGGGGATTTTGTTCCACTTCCTCCCCTTCCGTATTTGTTCCCTGGGATTTTGTGTCCCGTCTCCTCCTTTCCGTATTTGTCCCTGGGATTTAGTTTCCACTTTTCGCCTCTTCCTGTATTTGTTCCCTGGGTTAGTTCCACTTTTCCCTTTGTCCCTATTTGTTCCCTGGTGTGAGTTCCACTTCTCCCTCTTTTCCGTATTTGGTTCCCTAGGATTAAGTTCCACTTCTCTCTCTTCCCTATTTTGTTCCTGGGTTTAGTTCCACTTCTCCCTCTTCCGGTATTTATTCCCTGGAATTTTGTTTCACTTTTCCCTCTTCCGTATTTTGTTTCCCTTGCATTTAGTTCTCTCTCGTCTCCCTCTTCCATATTTATTCCCTGGAATTTTGTTCACTTTTCCCTCTTCCCATATTTTGTTCCCTGGGATTTAGTTTCTCCTGTCTCCCTCTTCCCGGTATTTATATTCCCTGGAATTCTTTGTTTTCACTTTTCCTCTCTCCCATATTGTGTCCCCGGGATTAGTTCCACTTCTCCCTTCCCTTTCCGTATTTCTTCCCTGGGATTGTTCACACTTTCCCTCTTTCCGTATGTTGTTTCCCTAGGAGTTTAGTTCCACTTCTCTCTCTTCCCTGTATTTTGTTTCCCTGTGGATTTTAGTTCCACTTCTCCCTCTTTCCGCTATTATTCCCTGGAATTTTGTTCACTTTTTCCCTCTTCCCGTATTGTTCCCTGGGATTTAGTTCTCTCGTCTCCCTCTTCCCATTTTTTATTCCCTGAATTTTGTTTTCACTTGTTCCTCTTCCCATATTTGTTCCCTGGGATTTAAGTTCTCCGTTCCCTCTTCCGTATTTATTCCCTGGAATTTGTTTCACTTTTTCCCTCTTCCATATTTTGTTCCCCGGATTTAGTTTCCCCTTCTCCCTCTTTCCGTATTTCTTCCCCGGATTTAGTTCCACTTTCCCTGCTTTCCGTATTTGTTCCCCTGGGATTTAGTTCCAATTCCCTCTTCCCGTATTTTTTCCCTGGGATTTATTCCACATTTCCCTCTTCCTGTAATTTGTTCCCTGGGATTAGTGTCCACTTTCCCCCTCTTTCCGTTGTTTCCCTGGGATTTAGTTTCCACATTCCCTCTTTCTGTATTTGGGTTCCCTGATTTATTCCACTTCTCCCCTTCCACTTATTGTTTCCCTGGGATTTTTTGTTCCGCACTTCTCCCTCTTTCCGTATTTGTTCCCTGGGATTTAAGTTTCACGTTTCCTCTTCCCCGTAATTTGTTCCCTGGGATTAGTTCCACTTTTCCCCTCTCCCGTATTGTTCCCTGGGATTTAGTTCCACTTCTCCCTCTTTCCTATTGTCCCGGGATTTAGTTTCCACTTCTCCTCTCCTTTCCCGTTATTTTATCCCTGAATTTGTTTCACTTTTCCCTCTTCCCATATTTGTTCCCTGGGATTTAGTTCTCCGTCTCCCTCTTCCCGTATTTATTCCCTGAATTGTTGTTTCACCTTTTTCCCTCGTTCCATATTTGTTCCCGGGATTTAGTTCCACTTCTCCCTCTTTTCTTCAGTCATTTCTTCCCGGGATTTATTTCCACTTTTCCTCTTCCGTATTTGTTCCCTGTGATTTTTTTCCACATTTCCCTCTTCCCGTATTTTGTCCCTGGGAATTTAGTTCCACATTTCCCTCTCTGTATTTGTTTCTCCTGGATTTAGTTGCCACTTCTCCCTCTTTCCGTATTTGTTCCCTGGGATTTATTCTCACATTTCCCTCTTCTGTATTTGTTCCTGGGATTAGTTCCACTTCCCTCTTTCCTTATTTGTTTCCCTGGGATTTTTTTGTTTCCACTGCTCCCCTTTTCCGTATTTGTTCCCTGTGATTTAAGTTTCACTTTCCCTCTTCCCGTATTTGGTTCCCTGGGATTTATTTCCACTTTTCCCTCTTCCCGTATTGTTCCCTGTGATTTAGTTCCACTTCTCCCGCTTTCCGTATTTGTTCCCTGGGATTAGTTTTTCCACTTTCCCTTCTCCGATTTGTTCCCTGGGATTTAGTTCCACTTCTCTCCTCTTTCCGTATTTGTGTTCCCTGGTTTTAGTTTCCACTTTCCCTCTCCCATTTGGTTCCCTGGGATTTAGTTCTCCCTCTCCTCGTCCGATTTATTCCCTGGAATTTTTGTTTCACTTTTCCCCTCTTTCCCATTTTGTTCCCTGGATTAGTTCAATTCCGTCTCCCTCTTCCCGTATTTATCCCTGGAATTTTGTTTGTCAACTTTTCCCCTCTTCACCCACCCCATATTTGTCCCTGGGATTTAGTTCTTTCCGTCTCCCGTCTTCCTGTATGTTGTTCCCTGGAATTTTTTTTTTCCGATCCCCCGCCTCTCCCTATAGTGGCTCTGGCTAGTAAACGATCCCTCATTTCATGCACAGTTTCTCTCTCTCACATCGGCAACAGTAAATGTAACTACACCAATTTATTTTGTATGTTGCACAAACAAAAGAAAACATTTAATGTAGCAAGGAATTCCTAATTTACAATGTTTACATTGTATTAAATGGGAACCAACCTGAGGAATTCGCCTTGTCCCCAGATCGGAATGAGAACATTCTGTTTTCACTGCCAAATTGAAAGGAATAGCCGATTTACATGATTTCGTTTCATGACCCCCAATCCGTGAGGACCATATGGCTGGTGGGGTTGAATTTATATACAAGGCCCCTTATTGGAAAATCCCTGATTTAGAGTCCTATTAACCTGTTTTAAATAACACTGGAGGGTCCTGGTGTTTTAACAGGCAATGTGGCACCTTACCCACTAACTGCAACATGGGTCAGAATTGTGTTGTGTCGGACAGCAAATCAAACTGCCAGGAATTCCATTAGTAGTGGGGGAGTTGTGCTACTGTAATGGACTGTGTCTTTTCCGCAGGGTTTGTATACATCCAATCTACTGGTAGGGGACAGGACCACCTCCATTCTGGGGTCACAACCTCCATTCAGAATGGAATCACGTGTAGGGGGTGCTGGGTTAGGCATGGCGAGCTCAGTCCCTGTTGGCTTTGCGCTGCCTCTATCACTTTATTGGTCAATGGAGAAGATGATAGATATTTTGTCTTTTCTGATCTTGATGCTGCACGTTGGTCTGGGATTTTCCGATCTTCGCTCTGTTGGTTCTCATTAGCGCACTCGTATTAAAATGAAGTGGTTTGGGCCTTTCAGGGAGCCAGGCGTTCACCAACAATCTTCCCTCCAGCTCAGCAGTGCCTTCCAGCTCAGGGTCTCATACCATCAGCCTCTGGGCACACATTGTTCAGCTTTAGAAGCTGATCTTGTTTGTGTTGACTGTACCACACGTGTTTGTAATCACAGTTACAATCCATCCCAGGGATCGCAGATTATCCGGATCTTTGATGTTTCTCTGTTAAACGGTGCCAGGAAATGGTAGGAATACGAATCAATCCAGATTGTGCTATTTATAAGGTAAACTCTGAGATTCACACCCACCAGTGTGGATCTGCTGAGACAATTACCATGGTGGCTTCGCTGCAATCCACCAAATTATATTTTACCGTAGCTAAGGGAAATTCAAAACCCACTGCCAGAAGCAGATTAAAACCATTTTACATGGAGGTATAGGACGGAGAGGGAAATATGGCCACAGGCCAAGGATATCCCAGATATGAGCGATGGAACCACCATGCACTGGGGACCTTGTACAGGAGTCTGTTATTTCTTATTTTAGGTGTATGTAATACCTGGATCGGATAACAGATACTTGGAGGGCTAAGATCAGTTCGTTATAGTTAATGTACCTAAAATGCTGTGGAAGTTAAAAGGTCAACCAATCCGGATAGCAAAGTAATAGCAACAGCCTGAGATCAGTGAGTCCTGCTTAAATAAAGAATCATAGGACGAACTGGGAGCGTAGAATAATGTACAATCTCAGGACGTTACTGTGTTGTTTTGGGGATGATCTGCATGAAATAAAACATTTACAGTCCTTACGAATTATAGGAAGGTTTCGCCTCTCTTCCTCCTATACCAACACCACACCCCATTTTGTTACTGTGCTATCTTCCTGCACATGGCAAATAGGGGGGTGCAATCTATAACCTTGATAGGAATCTGTCTGTCTGTAAAGAAACAATTATGGATGCAGGAATGAAAAGGACAATGGAATCCGGCTAGAAGCAGGTTATAACCATTTACGTATGACTGTCTGGATCTATGTTGGGTTTCCTACACTTTCCACTAACTAAACAAGCCATGGGCTGCAGACATTCCCATTATAGGGAATGTTAGTTTAGAAAGTTAGGAGCTCTCAAACTGGTTACCTGACGTGGTTGGGAACGGCCTTTTCATTCATGTGATCACAGTAATGTATACTAAAAAAACCCTTTGTTTATAAAGTATGCCAGTGTGCAGATAATGTGGATATTGTATGGGGCCAGGAATGTGCATTGATTATCTTTTCTATGTTTATATTATAGATATACTGTATATACATATAATTGATATTTCTGGGCTCCAGGAATGATGCCTGATTATCTTTTCTATGTTTTTATATATATATTAGTATTACTGTAATACAGTAATATGAATATTGTATGGGGCCTAGGAATGTGCATTGATTATCTTTTCTATGTTTTATATATATATCTATATAGATTACTGGTAGAATACAATATATGATATTGTATGGGCCCAGGAATTGCATTGATATCTTTGTTATGTTTATATATATATATATCACATAATAGATATCCTGTTATATCAGATAATATTGATATTGTTGGGCCTAGGAATGGCATTGGATATCTTATCTATGTTATATATATGATATACTGTACCATATCAGAATAATATGATATTGTATGGGGCCTAGGATGTGCATGATTATCCTTTTCTATTGTTATATATAACTATAAGATATCTGTATATCAGATAACATGATAGGTTTATGGGGCCTAGATGTGCATGATTATCTATCTATGTTTCTATATATAGGATAATACTGTATATACAGATATAATTAATATTGTAATGGGGGCCCAGAATGTGCATTGATTTCTTTTTCTAGTTTATATATATATAGATTATACTGTTATACAATAATAATGTATTGTATGTGGGACCAGAATTTCATTGATTATCTTTTCTATGTTTATAAATTATAGATATACTGATATACAGATATATGATATTGTATGGGGCCCCCCAGTGAATGTGCATTGATTATCTTTTTATGTTTATATATCAAGATATACTGTAATATACAGATCATTTATACTGTATGGGGCCTAGGAATTGTCATTGATTAACTCTTTTCTATTTATTCTATCTAGTATATATGATCTCACTGTATATCCGAACTGATATTGTATGGGGCCCGGAAGTGCATTGATTATCTTTTCTAGTTATATATATATAGAATATCCTGTTATACAGAATAATAATATTGTATTGGGTCTGGAATGTGATTGATTATCTTTTCTAATGTTTTATTATATATATAGATATACTGTAATATAACAGATATATGATATTGTATGGGCCCAGACTGTGCATTGATTATCTTTTCTTTATGTGATTAACATATAAATATATACTGTATATACATATTGAATTGTTCTGGGGCCCAGGAATGTCATTGATTATCTTTCTCTGTTTATACATATATAGATATACGTTTATATACAGATAATATGATATTGTATGGGGCCTAGGAATCGCATTGATTATCTTTTCTATGTTTATATATAGATATACTGGTCATATACAGATATATGATATTGTTATGGGCCCATGGGAATGTGCCCTGATTAATCTTTTCTATGTTTTATATGATATACGGTATATACAGATAATGATATGTATGGGGCCTAGGATGTCATCTGATTATCTTTTCTATGTTTATACATATAGATTATACTCTATATACCAGATAATATGATATTGTATGGGGCCTAGGAAGTGCATTGATTAGTCTTTTTCTATGTTTTATATATAGATATACTGTATATACAGATAATATGATACTTGTTATGGGCCCAGGAATGTGCATTGATTATCTTTCTATGTTTATATATATATATATATATTATAATATTAATATTATATATATATATATATATATATTATATAGATATACTTGTATATCAGTATAATATGGTATGTATGGGGCCTATGAACTTGCATTGATTATTCTTTCTATGTATGCTAATATATATATATAATAATATATATATATATAAATGATATATAGATAGTATATAATAATATAGATATACTGTATATACAGATAATCATTATATTGTATAGGGGCCCGGACTGTTGCATGTTGATTATCTTTTCTTTTTATATATATGATATACTGTAGAAACAGATATGAGATATTGTATTGGGCCTAGGAACTTGCATTGATATCTTTTCTATGTATGTATATATATATATATATAATATATATATATATACTGTAATACAGATAATATGATATTGGTATGGGGCCCAGGAATAGTGTCTTGATATCTTTCTATTGTTTATATATTATATAAATATACGATAACTGGTATATACATGATATACTGATATTGTATGGGGCCCAGGATGTGCATTGATGATCTTTTCTATGTTATATATATATAGATCATACTGTAATACAGCTAACTATGGAAAAAAAATTATTGGTATGGGGCCCAGGAATGTGCATTTGTTACTTTTCTAATGGTTTATATATTAGATATCTGTATATACAGATAATATGATACTTGTATGGGGGCCTAGGAATGTGCATTGATTATCTGTTTCTATGGAGATATATATATATATATAATTAATATATAGATATACGGTAATATACAGATATATGAATTGTATGGGGCCTAGGAATGTGCAGATAATTTAGCTTTTCTATGTATGTATATATTATAATATATATATATCTATTATCATACTGTAATACAGATAATAGGATATTTGTATGGGCCCGGAATGTTGCATTGATTCTCTTTTCTATTATATAATAAGATATCTTATATATATAATATTTAGGGAATGTCGACTTCTATTAATATATGTGATATACTTATACAGATAATATGATATTGTATGGGGCCCAGGAATGTGCGCTTGATTCTTTTCTATTTTATATATATAGATATCTTATATACACGATAATAGGATATTGTATGGGGCCCCTAGGAATGTGGCATTGATTATCTTTCTGAGTTCTATATATAATATATATCTAAGAATCTGTATAATACTATGGATATTGTATGGGCCCTAGAATGTGCCTTGATTATCTTTTCTAGGTTAATATATAAATGGAAACGTATATCAGTAATTGAATTGTTGGCCAGATGTATTGGGATTATTTTATGATATTTTATACAACAGTAGCAATAGCCGCACTCTCACTGTAGTCTCCACAACAATGGCCAGGGTGCATCCCCAAACATCACATACATATATGTAACGGAGCACTGCCCAGGACTATAAGCATCAGCGTTATTATAGCTATAATAACAGCTGATTGCTTTATAAGTCCATGGAGTGCTCCGTTACTATATATTTATATATATATATACATGTATATACAGATAATATGATATTGGTGGGGCCCAGGAATGTGTCATTTGGATTATCTTTTCTATGTTTATATTATATATCTATATAGTACTACTGTTATACGATAATATGATATTGTATGGGGCCTAGGAAGTGCATTGATTACTATCTATGTTTATATATAGATATACTGTATATACAGATAATATGATATTGTATGGTGCCTAGGATGTGGCATTGATTCATCTTTTCTATGTTTATAATATATAATAATATACTGTAATATACAGATCATATGTATTGTTAATGGGGCCTAGTAATGTGCATTGAATTATCTTTATCTATGTTATAATATAGATATCTGTATATACAGATAATATGAATTGTATGTTGGCCGCAGGAATTTGTGCATTGATTATCTTTCTATGTTTTATCTATATATAGATATACTGTATATACAGATACATATGATATGTTGGGGACCAGGAAGTGCATTGATTATCTTTCATGTTTATAAATACCTAATCATAATCGTATATACAATAATAGATTTGTTGGGGCCCAGGATTGCATTGTTATCTTTTACTATGTTTATATATACAGATATACTGTATATACAGCAATATGATACTGTATGGGGCCTCGGATGATGCATTGATTATCTTTCTTAAGTTTATATTATATATATTATAGATATACTGTATAACAGATACTGATATTGTATGTGGCCCGATTGGCATGATTATTTTTCTATGTTATATAATATAGATATACGTGTATATACAGATAATATGATATTGTAGGGGCCATGAATGTGCATTGATTTATCTTTCTATGTTTATATATATATGAAAAATTTATCACTGTGTATATACAGATAATATATATTGTATGGGGCCCAGGAATGTGCATTGCTATATCTTTTCTATTTTATACCTATAAGTCTATTACTGTATTACAGAATGGATATTGTATGGGGCCCAAGAATGTGCATTGATTACTTTTCTATGTTTATACATAATAGATCTCTGTATATACAATAATTGATATTGTATGGGGCCTAGGAATCTGCATTGATTTCTTTTCTATGCTTTATATTAGATATAGCGGTATATACAGATAATATGCATATTGTATGTGGTGCCCACGGAATTTGCACTGATTAGTCTTGTTTCTATGTTTTATATATAGATATACGTATATACCGATATGATTATTGTAGGGGCCAGGAATGTGCATTGATTATCTTTTCTATGTTTAATACATATATAGTATACCTATATACGATATACTATATTGTAGGGCCCTAGGAATGTGTCATGGTATCTTTTCTATGTTTATATAAGATATTAGCTGCTAATATCCAGATAATTTAGATATTGTATGGGGCCCAGGAATGTGCATTGATTATCTTTCTATGGTTTATATATATAATTATATATATATCTATATATATATAATTATATAGATAGATATATACGATAACTTATATACAGATAATATGTATTGTATGGGGCCAGAACTTTGCATTGATATCTTTCTATGTATGTATACTAATTATATTATATAATATATATATAGATAGATCTAAGATGAGATATATATATAGTATAGATATACTGTATATACAGATATTGATATGTATGGGGCCCAGGAATGTGTGCTTGACTTATCTTTTCTATGTTTATATATAAGATATACTGTATTCAGATAATAAATTGATATGTTAGGGCCTAGGAATCTGCATTGATTATCTTTTTCTATGTATGTATATCTATATATATTATACTATATATATATCTATACTGTATATACAGATAATATGATATTGATGGGGCCCAGGAATGTGCATTGATTATCTTTTCTTATGTTTATATACTATATATAGATATACTGTTATTACAGATTATTATCTTGTCATGGGCCCAGGAATGTGCATGATTATCTTTCTATGTTTATATATATTAAAATATCACTGTATAATACTAATATGATATTGTATGGGTCCCAGGAATGTGCATGATTTACTTTTCTATGGTTATATATAAGATATACTGTAGTATACAGATAATTGATTTGTTGGGGCCAGTGAATGTGCATTGATTATCTTTTCTATGGAGATATATCTATATATATGATATATATATATAGCATATACTGTAATATACAGATATATGATATTGTATGGGGGCCTAGGAAGGCAGTGATTACTTTTCTCATGTGATGTTGAATATATATATATATAATATATATAGTATACTTCCTATATACAGATAATATGATTTGTTATGGGGCCCAGGAATGTGCATTGAGTTATCTTTTCTATTTTATATATAGATATAGATATACTGTATATATACAGAATATAATGATATTGTCATGGGGCCCAGGAATGTTGCATTGATTACTTTTTTTATGTTTATATATATATAAGATATACTGTAATACAGATAATATGAATTGTATGGTTCCCCAGGAATTGCATTGATTATCTTTTCTATGTTTATACTATAGAATATACTGCTATAACAGATAATATGATAATTGTCTGGGGCCTAGTGAATGTGCATTGATTATCCTTTTCTATGGAGATATATATATATATATAATATAATAGATATACTGTATATACAGATACATATGATATTGTAATGGGGGGGCCTAGGAATTGCATTGATTATCCTTTTCTATGGGAGATATATATATATTATATAAAACATAGAAATGCCGCACTCTCACTTGTAGTCCTCCACACTAATGGCCCAGGTGCATTCCCCAAACATTCACTCATATATATAGTAACGGAGCACTCCATGGACTATAAGCAAGTCAGTCTGTTTATTATAGCTATAATAAACAGCTGATTGCTTATAAGTTCCATGAGTGCCCGTTTACTATATTATTATATATATATATACTGTATAATACAGATAATAATGATATTGTATGGAGCCCAGGATGTGCATTGAGTTTCTTTTCTATGGTTATATATATAGTCATACTGTAATCAACAGATAATATTATTGGTGGGGCCTAGGAATGGTGCTTGTTATCTTTCTCATGTTTATATATATATATATATATATATATATATATATATATTATATATTATATATATAGAGATATATTATGATATATATGATCTAATGTTACCATGATACTATAGATAATTGTATATGAGGGCCCAGGAATGTGCATTGATTATCTTTTCAACTGTTTAATATAAGATATACTGTATATATCAGATCATATGATATTGATATGGGCCTAGGAATGTACATTGATTATCTTTCTATGTTTATATATCATAGATATACTTATAATAGCAGATAATGTGATATGTATAGGGGGTGCCTAGAATTGCAATTGATTGATCTTTTTCTATGTTTATATATATGATATACTGTATATACAGATAATATGATATTGTATGGGGCCCAGGGAATGTGAATTGATATCTTTCTATCTAGTATATATATATATATTATATAATTATATCCCACGATAATAATGGATATTTGTAGGGGGCCTAGAATGTACATTGGATTATCTTTTCTATGTTTATATATTAATAGAATATCTAGTATATACAGATAATATGATATTGTATGGGCCCTAGGAGTAGCATTGATTATCTTTTCTAATGTTTCTATATATATATATATACTATATATATATACTGTTATACAGTATATGATATTGTGTATGGGGCCTAGAATGTGACATTGATTATCTTTTCTATGTTTTATATATATATATATAGTAATACTGTATATACAGATATAGGATTATTGTATGGGGCCCAGGAATGTACATTATTATCTTTTCTAACTGTTTTATACTATAGATATACTGTATATACAGTAATATGATATCTTGTATGGACCTAGGAATGTACATTGAGTATCTTTCTATGTTATATTAATAAATAGAGTATACTGTATATATCAGATAATGATGAATTGTATGGGCCCAGGATGTACATTGTTATCTTTGTTCTATGTTGTATACATATAGATGATACTGTATATCCAGATAATATAGATATTGTATGGACCTAGGACATGTACATTGATTCTCTTTTCTATTTTTATATATAAATATAGATATACTGTATCTACCGATATATATAAATTGTTGGGGCCCAGGAATGTCATTGAATTATCTTTCTCATGTGTTTATACATATAGAATACTTGTATATACGATATATGATTATTGTTCAGGGACCTAGATTGACTTGATTATCTTTTCATCTTATATACTATCATAAATAATGGATATACATATAATATATTGTAATGGGGGCCTAGACTGGTACATTGATTATCTTTTCTATGTTTATATATATAGATATACGTAATATACAGATAATATGAATTGTATTGGTCACTAGGAATGTACATTGATTATCTTTTTCTATGTTGTTATATATATACAGATATACTGTAATCAGATATATGATTGTGTATGGGGCATAGGAAATGTAACCATTGATTATCTTTTCTATGTTTTATATATCTCAGATCATAATAACTGATATCAGATAATATGATATTGTATGGGGCTAGGAATGTACATTGATTATCTTTTCTATGTTTACTATATATTAGCTATAACCTGTATTACAGATAATAGATATGTATGGGGCCTAGGAATTACAATTGATTACTTTTCTATGTTATATATATATAGATATAGTTAAACTGTTATACGATAAATAATTGTATGGGGCCCCAGGAATGTGCATTGAATTATCTTTTCTATGTTTATATATTGATATAACTGTAATACAATAATATGATATTGATGGGGCCCATGGATGTACATTGATTATCTTTTGCTATGTTATATATATATCTAGATGTATACTGTATAGTAACGATCAATAGATATTGTATGGTGGGCCCTAGGAATGTACATTGATTATCTTTGTCTATGTTATATATCGATATACTGTATTACAGATAATATGATATGTTTAGGGACCTAGGAAGTGTACATTGATTATCTTTTCTCTATGTTTACTAATTATGATTACACTGTAATACAATAAATCTGAATATTGTATGGGGCCTAGGAATGTACATTGATTATCTTTTCTATGTTTATATATATATAGATATACTGTATATACAGATATATGATATTGTATGCCTAGGAATGTGCATTGATTATCTGTTCTATGTTTAATATTATATAGATATCTGTATATACAGATCTATGTATATTCGTCATGGAGACCTAGGAATGTAAACATGATTATCTTTTCTATGTTTATATATATATATAGATATACTGTATCTATCAGATAATAGGATATTGTATGGGACCTATGAATGTACATTGATTATCTTTTTTCTATTTTATTATATTATATAGCACACTGTATATACAGATAATATGATTTGTATGTGCCTAGGAATGTATACATTGATTATATCTTTCTATGTTTATATATATAAGACTAAACTTATATACAGATAAATGTATTGATTAGGGGCCCAGGATGTACCATTGATTATCTTTTCTATTGTTTATATATAGATAGATATACTGTATATACAGACTAATATGATATTGTATGGGGGCCTAGGAATTGTGCTTGATTATCTTTTTCTTGTTTTATATATATTAAAATATACTGGTACTTACAGAATAATATTGATATTTATGGGGCCCAGGAATTGCATTGATTATCTTTTCTATGTTTATTATATGATATAGATATACTGTAATATACAGATATATGATATTGTTTGGGCCTAGGAATGTGACATTGATTATCTTTTCTATGTTTACATACTAGATAACTGTAATAACAGATAATATGATATTGTATGGGGCCCGTAGGAATGTACCTTGTTATCTTTTTCTATGTTATATATATAGATATACTGATATCCAGATACTATTATATTGTATGGTGCCTAGGAATGTGCATTGATTATCTTTTCTAATGTTTATATATTAATAAAACTGTATATACAGATAATAAGTGTATTGTATGGGGCCCCTAAATCCCAGGGAACAAATACGGGAAGAGGGAAAAGTGGAACTAAAGCCCAGGGAACAAATACGGGAAGAGGGTGGAACTAAATCCCAGGGAACAAATATGGAAAGAGGGTGGAACTAAATCCCAGGGAACAAATACGGGAAGAGGGAAAAGTGGAACTAAATCCCAGGGAACAAATACGGAAAGAGGGAAGGAGGTTTGGGAGACGGATACAGGTGAGAGATAGAAGGTTTGCGGAGACAGATTTGGGAGCAGATGAGGGAAGGTTTGGGAGAAAGGACCAGGTGAGAGGATGAGGAAGGTTTGAGAAAGGGATCCAGTGAGCAGAGAGGAAGTTTGGGAGATGGATCCAGGTGAGAGGATGAGGAAGGTTTGGGAGACAGGATCCAGGTGAGGCAGATGAGGAAGGTTTGGGAGACGGAATTCAGTGAAGCATATGATTGAAGGTTGCGGAAACAGGGAGCCAGGATGAGCAGATGAGGAAGGTTGGAAGGGATCCAGGTGAGAGGAGGAGGAAGGTTTGGAAGAGATAGGATCCAGGTGAGAGGATGAGGAAGGTTGTGCGGAGGAACGGATCCAGTTGAGAGATGAGGAAGGTTGGGGAGACAGGATCCCAGGTGAACAGATGAGAAAGGTTTGGGAGACAGGAATGCAGTGAGCAGATGAGGAAGGTTTGGGAGAAAGGATCCAGGTGAGCAGATGAGGAAGGTTTGCGGACACAGGATCCAGGTGAAAGCTGAGAAAGGTTTGGGAGATAGGATCCAGGTGAACATATGAGAAAGGTTTGGGAGATAGGATCCAGGTGAGAGGATGTGGAAGGTTTGGGAGACGGGATCCAGGTGAGAGGATGAGGAAGGTTTGGGAGATAGGATCCAGGTGAGAGGATGAGGAAGGTTTGGGAGAAGGATCCAGGTGAGAGGATGAGGAGGTTTGGGAGAAAGGATCCAGGTGAGCAGAGGAGGAAGGTTTGGGAGACAGGATCAGGTGAACAGCAAAAATGGAAAGTGTTGGGAGAAGGATGCAGGTGAGCAGATGAGGAGGTTTCATAGAAAGATCAGGTGAGCCAGATAGGAAGGTTCATAGAAAGGATCCAGGTGAGCAGATGAGGAAGGTTTCATAGCAAGGAACCAGGTGAGCACATGAGGAAGGTTCATAGAAAGGATCCAGGTGCGCAGATAAGGAAGGTTCATAGAAAGGCCCAGGTGAGCAGATGCGGAAGGTTCATAGAAGGATCCAGGTGAGCAGATGAGGAAGGTTCATAGAAAGGATCCAGGTTGAGCAGATGCGGAAGTTTGGGAGGATGGGATACAGGTGAGCGATGAGGAAGGTTTGGGAGACGGGATTAAGGTGAGCAGATGAGGAAGGTTTGGGAGACAGGATTCAGTGAGCAGAGAGGGGTTTGGGAAAGGATCCAGGTGAGAGGATGAGGAAGGTTTGGGAGAAAGGATCCAGGTGAGCAGATGAGGAAGGTTTGGAGATAGATACAGGTGAGAGGATGAGAGGTTTGGGAGACAGGATCCAGGTGAGCAGATTGAGGAAGGTTGGGAGGACAGGATGCAGGTGAGCAATGGGAAGGTTGGGACACAGGCCAGGTGAGCAGATGAGGAAGGTTGGGAGACGGAGCCAGGTGAGAGGATGAGGAAGGTTGGGGAGATAGGATTCAGGTGAGCAGATGAGGAAGGTTTGGGACACAGGAGTCAAGGTGACAGATGAGAAGGTTTGGGAGATAGGATCCCGAGTGAACAGATGAGAAAAGGTTGGAGATAGATCCAGGTGAGAGGATGAGGAAGGTTTGGAGAGACAGGATCAGGGTGAGCAGATGAGGAAGGTTGGGAGAAGGAGGGGAATTCAGGTGAGCAGTTGAGAAGGTTGGGAGATAGATCCAGGTGAGAGGATGCGGAAGTTTGGGAGAAGGAGGGAAAGAGAAAGAGGGGAAAAAAATGGAGGAATAAGAGGAAACTCAAAGAAGGACAAGGTGAAGCAGATGAGGAAGGTGGGAGAAAGGATCAGGTGAGCATGATGAGGAAGGTTTGGGAGACAGTATCCAGGTAGCAGATGAGGAAGGTTTGGGAACAGGATCCAGGTGAAACAGATGAAAAAGGTTTGGGCTATAGGATCCAGGTAAACAGATGAGAAAGTTTGGGAGCTAGGATCCAGGTGAGAGGATGAGGAAGGTTTGGGAGTGACAGATCCAGGTGAGCAGAATGAGGAAGTTTGGCGAGACAGGATCCAGGTGAGAGATGAGGAAGGTTGGGACACAGGATCCAGGTGAACAGATGAGAAAGTTTGGGAGATAGGATCCAGGTGAACAGATGAGAAGGTTTGGGAGATAGGATCCAGGTGAGAGGAGAGGAAGGTTTGGGAGACAGGTCCAGCGTGAGCAGTGAGGAAGGTGGGGAGGACAGGATCAGGGGAGCAGTTGAGGAAGGTATTTTTTTGGTTTTTTTTTTTGGGAGATAGGATCCAGGTGAGAGGATGAGGAAGTTGGGAGAAGGATCCAGGTGAGCAGATGAGGAGGTTTGGGAGACAGGATCCAGCGTGAGCAGGAAAAAACAAAAAAAATGAGAAGGTTTGGGAGACAGGATCCTGGTGAGCAAGGAGGAAGGTTTGGAGACAGGATCCAGGGGAGCAGATGAGGAAGGTTTCGGAGACGGATCCAGGTGAGCAGATGAGGAAGGTTTGGGAGAAGGGATCCAGGGAGAGGATGAGGGAAGGTGTGGGAGACGGGATCAGGTGAGAGGCTGAGGAAGGTTTGGGAGAAGGAGTCAGGTGAGCAGGATGAGCAAGGTTGGGAGACAGGATTCAGGTGAGCAGATGAGGAAGGTTTGGGAGATAGGATCCAGGTGAGAGGATGAGGAAGGTTGGGAGAAAGGATCCAGGTGAGCAGAGGAGGAAGGTTTGGGAGACGGGATCCAGGTGAGCAGATGAGGAAGGTTTGGGAGACGGGATACAGGTGAGCAGATGAGGAAGGTTTGGGAGACGGGATCCAGGTGAGCAGAGAGGAAGGTTTGGGAGACGGTCCAGTGGAGGCTGAGGAAGGTGGGGGAGAGGGATCCAGGTGAGCGGATGAGGAAGGTTTGGGAGACGATCCAGCTGAAGCGGATGAGGAGGTTGGAGACAGGATAAGGTGAGCAGAGAGGAAGGGTGGGGATTAGGATCCAGTGAGGGATGAGGAAGGTTTGGGAGACGGATACAGGTGAGCAGATGAGGAAGGTTTGGGAGACGGGATCCAGGGAGCAGATGAGGAGGTTTGGGAGACGGGATCCAGGTGAGAGGATGAGGAAGGTTTGGGAGACGGGATCCAGGTGAGAGGATGAGGAAGGTTTGGGAGAAAGGATCCAGGTGAGCAGAGGAGGACGGTTTTGGAGACAGGATGCAGGTGAGCAGATGAGGAAGGTTTGGGAGACAGGATCTAGGTGAGAGAACGAGGAAGGGTAGGAGAAAGGGATCCGGTGAGCAGATGAGGAAGGTTTGGAGACAGATACAGGTGAGCAGAGGAGGAAGGTTGGGAGACAGGATCCAGGGAACAGATGAGGAGGTTTGGGAGACAGGATCCAGGTGAACAGATGAGGAAGGTTATGGGAGAAGGATCCAGGTGAGAGGATGAGGAAGGTTGGGAGATAGGATCCAGGTGAGAGATGAGGAAGGTTGGGAGTTAGGATCCAGGTGAGAGGGATGAGGGAAGGTTTGGGAGAGGGATCCAAGGGGGGAAATGAGGAAGGTTTGGGAAACGGGATCCAAGTGAGAGGATGAGGAAGGTTTGGGAGACGGATCCATCCATTGCAAGGCTTCCATCCATATGCAGAAAAATAAATGAACCGAGAGGGAAGGTTTTAACACAGAAATAAGTCAGTGCTAAATTGGCAGGCTCAAATGAGCTTGAGATTAAACTTCCAATTAATTATGTTAAAGAAAAGGGGAACTGTGGCATCCATAAAAAGAACACCCTAAGGTGGTCAAGGCAGAGGAAAGTACATATATTTATTGCAATCTGAAAGTCGCTTAGCCAAAGATCGAATTTTTGGGGGGGGGGCTTGTGGCAGCTGCTCAAACACAGCCTGCACAGACAAGAGACGGTGCAACGTAAGCATAGAGAGTGAAAAAACAGGATAGTATGGCGGAGCTCTTATGAAAGAGGCACTTGGATGGAGACCACCACCAGGTATTCTTATTGAGGGTACTGTCTATTGCTCCCCCTTTTTCCATGTTACATATGATCAGCCCTGGTGAGAGTGACCAGTGGCAGTTGGTATATTTATGTACCTGCAATCCTGTGTCTGGATTCTCCGGAGCAGTGGCAAGTTCTCTGAGTTCTGGGTGGAATCCTTATAACACGGAACGGTGAGGCCAAGTTCAGCCAGCAGGGGGAAGAGCTGAGGTGATAGAATCCAATGACCAAAAGTAAGCTGGGCCCCATCATCTGGCTAATCATCCTATAAATGTAAAAAAGTGCCTAAACATTTACTAGAGGGGGCCCAGGGCCAAAATTTTTTCAGTGGCCTCCCACTTTTCAGAGCTAATGAAATGAGTTGTAAACATTGAAAGTCTTAGTTAACCCCCCCAATCCATGGTCTGTCTATGGGACCAAGCATTGTAAAGCGGCACGGTGATCCCCTCTGTATTTGCAGGACCAGGTACCTATATATTTGTTCTTCTCGTGTTTCCCGCGGCGTTCAGGGAGAGTGATTTCTGGGATGGTAGGTGGAGGTTCTGACTCCTTTCTTTCCCTTCCACGGCCAGAATTGCACTGGAGAGTCTGCGTTAGACACTTGTCTCCCTTTGTCTCTGGGGCGGCAGTAAAAACATGAACCACGGCTGTGTAAGGAGAGACGTAAACCGCTTTTCCGTCAATTAAACCATGCACTAAGGTTAACGTGACTTTAAGACCTAACTTCTGTTACATCCGAGCTGATAATGGCCCGTTAAGACAGAAAACTTTATGACAGAGATAGCAGGGAAAAACCCCATTCACTATGCCACTGAGAGCGATACGGATCAGTGCAATAGAGAGCGATAACTCGGTTAATAGCCCTGGTGTTTACATATTGGGGGATCCCATAAAAACTTGGCAACAGAACACTCAACGTAATTATACTTCCTGACACATGACTTATTCATAGGTAAGCTGTCAGCAATATGATGGACAGCGGTATCAGTAATCCATTCGCTCCCCTGTAACTGTGCTGTGTTTGACTGGTATGGCCTGACATAAAATACTCTCCAGGCCCATCAGTACTGACCAGGATTATGTTTAGTCCTCACTATACAGGGAGATTCAATAAAAGTCTTATGTTAAAAATGGTGCGAATTGACCCCAACCAATCAGAGGTTAGCTTTAAAGTTAAATAAGATCTGATTGGTTGCGGCAGACAATTAGGGCATTTTTGAAAAATTAGAAATTTTATTGAATCTCCCCTCTATATGTAGTATGTTTATACAAATCACCGCCATAGGTACAGGATTGGCATAATCGTGATTACCGTAATATTTGAGTATAAACCGACTCGAGTATAAACCGAGGTACCCAATTTCAGCTAAAAAGCCAATAAAAAGTTGTTGACGAGTAAAACGAGGGTAGAAACTGGATTCAAGTGTTTGGCAACTACAACCCCAGCGAATAAAGCATGCGGGAGTCGTGTTCCAAAACATCTGAAAGGCCAACCCACTTGGCATTCAAGATGTTGGAAACTACAAAATCCCAGTGAGGGTTTTGGCATTTCAAGATGTTTGGAGGAACTACAACTCCCAGTAATAAAGCATGTGGGATTTGTAGTTTCCAAACATCTTGATGCCACCATAACCCAGTTCAGTTTGTACCTGTGGGCTCTTCTCCATCCAGGAACTGTGGGCTCTCCTCCATCCAAGGGATTTCCTGTGTTCCAGGGATGTGTGCCAGCATGAAGGTAAGTGTCCTCTGCATTCCAGCATCCGAGCGCTCATTCCGGTAGAAATGACACAATCATTCTTGTACCAGTACAGAGAATGATTTTGTGCAGGTGCCGGAGTGCTAAGGTAGTAGTGACTCGAGTATAAACCGAGTACAAGTTTTCAGGCGTTTTTTCAGCCTGAAAAACTCGGTTATACTCGAGTATATAGGTATGTGTAGTTTTTGTTGGTGGGGTTGCATACTGTCCCATACAGTAATATATAGCACCTGCACTGAACTTACGTTTTGGGTTTTAGTGTGATTGAAGCCATGTGTATGGCTTATACATCCAGAGCCCACACTACTGTTATGCATATATACACGCAGGGGCAGAACACGTTACTTATGGACTGTTAATACGAGACTGACAAACAATATGGCAGTCCTTTATACCCACAATGAGTTAATATAGAAAAAGAGTTTAATTCTACTGACAAGGGATTTACCTTCTTCGCGCTTCTCGTCTCTCCAGGTACTTCTGTTTAATGCGCCAGTAAGAGGAAATTTTAGAGTTCGCGATTAGGGCCACAGGAAGCTCCTCCACATTATCCGAGGACCAAATTTTTGAGCCTCGGTGGACCTGAAGGGATCATAGATGGGTCTGTACAGTTTAGCAGGATCACCTGAGCTGTTTCATTGGAACAAGCCCCGTTTCATTCCACTCAAATCATGGGTTCTTTATAAACCTATAAATGTCTTTCAGATCCTTACTACTGTGCAGTTACAGACAGGTCCCCATGTACAAACAACTGCCTCTAGTACTAAAAATAAGCAGTCCGCCATCTCACTACACTGTACCAAAATCAGGTCTTGAATCGACTTACAGAAATGCCCTATAAACATAGAAAAGAGAATCAATGTACATTCCTGGGCCCCATACAAATCATATTATCTGTATATACAGATATCTATAAGTAATAACATAGAAAAGTATCAATGTACATTCCTGGTCCCATACAATATTTCATATTATCTGTAGATACAGTATATCGATATATATAACCACACTAGAAAAGATAATAAATGTACATTACTAGGGCCCATACAATATCATATTATCTGTATATACAGTAAAATCTATGTATGTATAAACATAGAAAAAGATAAATCATGTACATTCCTGGGGCCCCATCAATTCAATTATCTGTTATATACAGTATACTTAAATATTATATAAACATAGAAAAGATAATCACTGCACATTCCTAGCCCCATACAATATCATATTATTTGTAATACAGTATATCTATATATTATAAACATAGACAAAGATAATCAATGCACATCCTAGGCCCCATACATATCATATATCGGTATAACAGTAGATCTATATATAAACATAGAAAAGATAATCAATGTACATTCCTCGGCCCTATACAATATAAATCTGTATATACAGTATATCTATATATATATATAAAAACATAGAAAAGTATCAATGCACATTCCTAGGCCCCAAAAATATATATTATCGTATATACCAAAAGGTAATCTATATATAATATATATATAAACATAGGAAAAGATAATCAATGCAACATTCCTAGGCCCATACAATATCATATTATCTGATATACAGTAGATCTATATATAAAAACATAGAAAAAAGATTAATCAATGTAACATCCTAGGCACCCATACCAATATCATATTATCTGTATATTACAGTATGCTATATATATATATAAAACATAGAAAATAATCAATGCACATTCCTGGGCCCCAACAATATCATATTATCTGATATATACAGTATATTATAGCTATATATAAACATAGAAAAGATAATCAATGACATTCCTGGGCCCCATACCATATCATATTATCGTATATACAGTATATCGATATATATATATAAACATATGAAAAGATAATCAAAGCACATTCCTGGGCCCCATACAATACTCTGATTATCTGTATATTACAGTCTATTATATATATATAAACATTAGAAAAGATAATCAATGCACATTCCTAGGCACCATACATATAAATATCTGTATACGTATATCTATATATATAAACATAGAAAAAGATAACAATGACATTCCTGCTAGGCCCCATACAATATCATATTATCTCTATTACAGTATATCTATATGTAAAACATAGAAAAGATAATCAATGTCACTTCCTAGGAGCCCATACAATAATCATATTATCTGTATATAAGTATATCTATATATATATATAAACCATAGAAAAGATAATCAATGCAATTTCCTGGGCCCCATAAATATCATATTATCTGTAAGTACCAGTATACTTCTTAATATATATAAAAAAGAAAAGATAATCAATGCAACATTCTAGGCCCCCATACAATATCATATTATCTGTATATACAGTTATCTACTATATATAAAACATAGAAAAGATAATCAATGTACATCCTGGGCCCAACTCAATACATTTATCGTTATAACAGTTTAGTCTATATATATATAAACTAGAAAAGATAAATCAATGTACATTCCTAGGCAACCATACAATATCATATTATCTGTAATATACAGTGTACTATATAATATATAAAAATAGAAAAAAAGATAATCAATGTACATTCCTAGGTCCATACAAATTCTATTATCTCTAGATACAGTATAACTATATATATATATAAACATAGAAAGATAATCATGTTTACATTCCTAGGTCCCCATAGAATATCATAGATCTGTATTATACAGATATCTATATAATATATATAACATAGAACAGATAATCAAGCACATTCCTAGGCCCATACAATATCATAGTATCTGTATATACAGTATATCTATATATAATAAACCATAAAAAGATAATCAATGTACATTCCTAGGCCCACATACAAATATCGATTTATTGTATTACAGTGTATCATAAGTATATAAAATTAGAAATAGCAAAAGATAATCAATGTACACTCCTAGGTCCCAAACATATCATATTATCTGTAATACAGTATTATCTGATATAACATAGACAAAGATAATCAATGTACATTTCCTAGGGCCACCATACAAATCATATTATCTGGTTTATACAGTACATTCTTATATATATATATAACATAGCCAAAAGATAATCAATGTACATTCCATGGGCCCCATCAATATCATATTATCTGTATTACAGTGTATATCTATATATAAACATAGAAAAGATAATCATGCACATTCCTGGGCGCCCCATACAATTATCATTATCGGTATATACAGTTATATCTATATATATATATATATAACATAGAAAAGTAATCATGTACATTCCTGGGCCCCATACAATATCTATTATCATGTATATTACAGTTATATCTAATTATATAAACATAGAAAAGAAATCAATGTACATTCCTAGGCCCCATACAATATCATATTATGCTGTATATCAGTATATATGAATTATATATAAACATAGAAAAGATAATCAAGGTTACATTCCTGGCCCCATACATATGTCATATTGATCTGATGATTACAGTATTATCTATATATATATAGACAACATAGAAAAGATAATCAATGTACATTCCTATGCCCAATACCAATATCATATTATCTGTATATTTACGTATATCTATATATATAAACTAGAAAAGATAATCAAGTACAGTCTAGGCCCCCCATACAATATACATATTATCTGTATATCATTATATAGTATATGATATAAGATGAAAAGATAATCAAGTACAATACTATGGTCCCTGAAAATAATCATATTATCTGTATATAAAGTATTCTAATGTTAAACCTGAAAAGATAATCAATGCACATTCCTGGGCCCCATACAATTTATAATATTATCGTGATAACGTATATCTATATTTATATATAAAAATAGAAAAGATGACATCAATGTACATTCATAGGTCCCATACAATATCTATATGTATGCTGGATTACAGTATACTCTATATGTATAACATAGAACAAAGATAATCAATGTACATCCGGGGCCCATACAATATCATATTATCTGATATATACAGTTATCTTATTTATATATAACACATAGAAAGATACATCAATGCGATTCCTAGGCCTACAAATCATAATCTGTATATACAGTATATCTATATGGTATAAACAGTAGAAAAGATAATAAATGTACATTCCTGGGCCCCCATACAAAATCTATATCTGTATATACAGTATTATATATAGTATATATATAAAACATAGGAAAAGATAATCAATGTACACATTCTAGGCCCCATACAATATCATATATCTGTATAGTACGTATATATATATAATAGATATATATATAAAACATAGAAAAGATAATCAATGTACATCCTAGGCCCATATCAATATTCATATTATCTGTATATACAGGATATTCTATTATATATATAAACATAGAAAAGATAATCCAATGTACATTCCTAGGCCCCTTACAATCTCATTATTATCTGGATATAAATTATATATATATAATATATCTAACGATAGAAAGATATCAATGCACATTCCCTGGGCCCCATACAATTATCATATTATCGTATATACAGTATATCTATATATATAAACATAGAAAAGATCATCATTGCAATTCCTAGGACCCCCATACACTATCACTATTATCTGCATATATACAGTTATATCTATAATATAAACATAGAAAAGATATCAATGTACATTCCTAGGCCCATTCAATATCAATCTATCTGTTATATACAGTATATCTCTATATTAAAACAGTAGAAAAGATAATCAATGCACATTCCTGGGGCCCATACATTATCATTAGTATCGTATACAGTATCTATATATGATATATATATATCTATGATATATACTCTATATATATAATATATATATAATTATAATATAATATATATATATATATAAACAAGAAAAGCATAACAACACCATTCACTAGGCCCCGATCAATATAATTATCTGATTAAGTCAGATCTATATATATAACCATGAGAAAGATACTCAATGCACATTCCTGGCTCCATACAATATCATTATTATCTGTATTATACAGTATATATATATATAATAATATAGTAAACGGAGCACTCACATGGACTTATAAGCCAATCAGCTGTTTATTAAGCTATAATAACAGTGCTTGCTTATAGTCCATGGAGTGCTCCGTACTATATATAGGTGGATGTTTGGGGTATGCCCTGGCCATTAGTGTGGAGACTACAAGTGAGAGTGCGGTATTTCTATGTTTGTTAGTATAATATATATATATTCCATAAGAAAAGGATAATCAATGCAAATTCCTAGGCCCCCCCATTACAATATCATATTGATCTGTATATACAGTAATCTATTATATACTATATATATATATATCTCCATAGAAAAGGATAATCAATGCCACATTCCTAGGGCCCCATACAAATATCATATTATCTGTTATACAGTATATCTATAGTATATAACATAGAAAAGATAATCAATGCAATTCTGGGACCATACAATATCATATTATCCCTGTATTAAGTATATCTATATATATATAAACATCGAAAAAAAGTAATCATTGAACATCTCCTGGGCCCCAACAATGATCATTATTATCTGTATATAACCGTATATCTATATCTATATATAAAATAGAAAAGATAACTCAATGCACATTCCTGGGCCCCATACAATATCATATTATCTGTATATAAACGATATATATATATATACTATATATATATATTATTCACATCCATAGAAAAGATAATCACTGCACCTTCCTAGGCCCCATACAATATAATATATCTGTATATTACAGTATATCTATATATATATATATATATATATATATCCCATAGAAAAGATAATCAATGCACTACACTAGGCCCCATACAATATCATATTATCTGTATATACAGTATATCTATATAATAACCATGAAAAGTAAATCATGCACATTCCTGGGACCCATACAATATCATATTAATGTATATACAGTATATTAATATATATAAAATAGAAAAGATAATCAATGCACCATTCCTGGGCCCATACAAGATAATATGATCTGTAATCAAAGTATATCTATATATAGATATAAACATAGAAAAAGATAATCAATTGCAATTCCTGGGCCCCATCAATATCATATTACTGTATATACCAGTATAATATATATATATATAATATATAATATAATACATAGAAAAAGATAATCAATTGCAAGTTCCTAGGCCCAAACAATATCATTTTATCTGAATACAGTATATCTTATATATAAACATAGAAAAGATAATCAAGCACCATTCCTGGGCCCCATACATATTCAATATATCTGTATATACAGTATATCTTATATATATATTATCCATCTTAATCTATCTATATATATATTATATGATATATATATATTAGATACATACATAGAAGAGATAATCAATGCAAAAGTTCTGGCCCCATACAATACATATTATCTGTATATAAGTTAGTCGTATATATCTATATATAGATATAAGATATATATAGATATATAATATAATATATATATAAACATAGAAAGATAATCAATGCACATTCCTGGGCCCCATACAATATAATATTATCTGATATACAGTATATCTATATATAACACATAGAAAAGATTACCAATGCACAATTCCTAGGGCCCTACAATATAGTATATCGTATATAGAGTATATCTATATATGTATTAAACATAGAAAAGATAATCAATGCACATTCCTGGCCCCTACAATAATCATTATCTGGTATATACAGTATATCTATATATAACATAGAAAAGAAACTAGTAATCAGTGCACAATTCCGTGGGCCCATACAATATCATTATTATCTGTATATACCGCTATATCTAATATAAACATAGACAAAGAAATCAATGCAGATTCCTAGGCCCCATACAATATCATATTATCTGTATTACAGAGTATCTATCTATGTATAAACATAGAAAAGTAATCAATGCACATTCCGGGTTGGCCCCATGACAATTCCATTCTGTATATACAGTAGTAGTATTATATAGTATAAACATAGAAAAGATAATCAATGCACATCCTGGGCCCCTACAATATATATTATCTGTATATACCAGTATAATTTTCATATATATAAACATAGAAAGATAATCAATTGCACATTCCTGGCCCCATACAATATCATATTATCTGTATATACGTATATCTATATTATATAAACATAGAAAGAATAATCATGCACAGTTCGGGCCACATAAAATATCATATCTGTTATACAGTATATCTATATATATATAGTATATAAACATTGACAAAGATAATCAATGACCATCCGAAGGCCCCATACAGTATCATATTAGTCTGTATATTTACAGTATTCTTTTATATAAACATAGAAAAGATAACAATGCAATCCTGGGCCACAACAAGTATCTATTATATTATATACATATTATATATGTATAAAACATGAAAGATAATCAATGCACTTCCTGGTCCCCATACATATCATATTACTGTATATACAGTATATCATATATAGATAAACATAAGAAAGATAATCAATGCAACATTCCTGGGCCCAAATACAATATTCATATTATCTGTATATACAGTAGTATCTATATATTAAACATAGATTAAGATAATCAATGCACATTCTGGCCCCATTACAATACTATAATCTGTATTACAGTATATTATATATATAATATAACATAGAAAAGAAATCAATGCCACAGTCCTAGGGGCCCATACAATATCATAGTTGACTCTGTATAACAGTATATCTATATATAAAACATAGATAATAATCAATGCACTTCCTAGGCCCCAATACCAATATCATATTATCGTAAACAGTGTATATCTATAGATATATATATAATAAACATAGAAAAGATAATCAATGACACATTCCTGGGCCCCTAGCCAATATCATATATCTGTATATACATATATTATATATATAATATATAGTAACGGAGCACTCCATGGACTTATAAGCAATCAGCTGTTATTATAGCTATAATAAACGTGATGCTTATAAGTCCATGGGCAGTGCTCGTTACATATATGTATGTGATGTTTGGGGATGCACCCTGGCCATTAGTTGTGGAGACTACAAGTGAGAGTGCGGCTATTTGCTATGTTGATATATATATATATGATATATCTCCATAGAACAAGAAATCCAATGACACATTCCTAGGACCCATACAATATCATATCTGATCGTATTACGTTATATCTCTTTATTATATATTATATATATATATCTCCAGAAAAGATAATCTAATGCACATTCCTAGCCCATACAATATCCATATTTATCTGCTATAACAGTATATTATATATAGAACATAGAAAGATATCAATGCCACATTCCTGGGGCCCCCATACAATATCATATTATCTGTTATACAGATATCTATTATATATAAACAATAGAAAGAGCTAATCAAGGCACATTCCTGGGCCCCATACAATATTCATATTATCTGTTATAAGTATATCTTATATATTATATAAACATTAGAAAAGAGAATCAATGCAAATTCGGGCCCATACAATATATCTATTATCTGTATTACAGTATATATAGATATATATATATATTAAATATATACTACATAGAAAAGATAATACTGCACATTCCTAGGCCCCATACAATCATCTATATCTATATTACCGTATATCTATATATTATATATATATATATATATATCTCCATAGAAAGATAATCAATGCACATTCCTAGGCCCCCATACAAGATCATATATCTGTATATACAGATATCTAATATATAAAAACCATAGAAAAGATAAGCAATGCACATTCCTGGGCCCCATACAAATAATTTTTTTCATAGTTAGCTGTATCTACAGTAATCTAATATATATAAACATAGAAAAGATACATCCAATGCACATTCCTGGGCCCCATACAATATCATATTATATGTTATATACAGTATAATGTATTATATGATATATAAAAATAGAAAGATAATCAAGACTATTCCTGGGCCCCTACAAATATCATATTATCGTATTACAGTATGATATATATATATATTATATATATATAATATACATACATAGAAAAGATAATCAATGCAAGTTCCTAGGCCCAATACAATATCAATTATCTGTATCTACAGTAATCTATATATATAAACATAGAAAAGAAATCAAATGCACATTCCTGGGCCCCTCTACAATATATATTATCTGTATATACAGTATATCTATATATTATATATCTATCTATATATCATTATCTATATATATATATATTATTATATATATATATTAGCATACATAGAACAGAAAGCAATGCAAGTTCATAGGCCCCATACATACCATTATTATCATGTGATATACAAGATATCTATAAATATATATATATATATATATATAATATTATATTTTAATATATATATATATATATAAACATAGAAAGATAATCATGCACATTCCTGGGGCCCATAAAGTATTCATCATTATCTGTATAACGTATATCTATATATAAACATAGAAAAGCTAATCAATGCACATTCCTAGGCCCCATACAATATCATATTATCTGTATATAGAGTATAATCTGATATGTATAAACATAGAAAAGATAATCAGATGACATCCTAGGCCCCATTACATATATCATTATCTGTATATAGGCCGTATATCGAATATAAAACATAGAAAGATTTAATCAGTGCACATTCTGGGCCCCATACAATATCATATATCTGTATTACAGTATATCTATATATAAACATAGAAAAGATAATCAATGCGATTCCATAGGCCCCATACAATGATCATATTATCTGTATATACAGTATATCTATATATGTATAAACATAGAGAAAGATAATCAATGACATCCTGGGCCCCAAGGACAATCAATTGATATACAGTATATATTATATGTTCAACTTAAAGAAAAGATAATCAATGCACAGTCCTGGGACCCATACAATATCAATTATCTGTATATTACAGTATATCTATATATATATAAACATAGAAAAATAATCAATCACATTCGCTAGCCCATACAATATCATATTCTGTATAACAGGATATCTATATATATAACACTAGAAAAGATAAATCAATGCACTTCCCGGGCCACATACAATATCAGTTCGTATACAGGTATATCGTAATATATATAGATAGATAACATAGAAAGGTATAATCAATGACAATTCCTAGGCCCCATACAGTATAATGATCTGTATATTACAGTATATCTTATATATAAACATAGAAAAGATATCAATGCACCATTACTGGGGGGCCCCCATACAATATCATATATCTGTATATCAGTAATCTATAATTTATAAACATAGAAAGATAATCAATGAAATTCCTGGTCACCAACAATACATATTATTGTATAACAGTATATTATATATATATTAAACACTAGAAAAGATAATCAAGGCACATTCTGGGCCCCTCAAGTATAATAATTATCTGTATATACAGTATATCCTATATATAAAACATAGATAGATAATCAATGCACATCTAGGCCCCAAACCTATCAGATTATCTGTATATTACAGGTACTATATATTATATATAAAATAGAAAAGGATAATCAATGCAAATCCTAGGCCCCATACAATATCATATTATTCTGTATATACAGTATATCTATATATATGAAACATAGATAGATATCCAATGCACATTCCTAGGCCCAACAATATCATATTATCTGTAAACAGGTATATCTATTTTTTGATATATATATATATTAAACATAGAACAAAGATAATCAATGCAATTCCTGGGCCCCATACAATATCATATATATCTGTATCTACCAGTAATCTAATAATATATAATATAAAACATAGGAAAAGATAATCAATGCACATTCCTAGGCCCATACAAATTCATATTATCTGTATTACAGTAATATGCTAATATATATATAAAACAATGAAAAGATAATCAAGCATCATTCCTGGAGCCCAGACAATATCAATTATCTGATATACAGTATTCTCTATAATAATAAACATAGAAAAGATAAATCAATGCACATTCCTGGCCCCATACAATATCACATTTCTGCACACTGGCATTACTTTAAAACAAAGGGGTTTTTTTGTATACCATTTACTGTGATCACATTGAATGAAAAGCCGTCGCCAACCACGTCAGGAACCCAGTTGCTGAAGCTCCTAACTTTCTAACCTAACATTCCCTATAATGGGACTTGTTGCAGCCCATGCTTGTTTTAGTTAGTGGGAAAGTGTAGATACCAAACATAGATCCAGACAGTCATACGTAAATGTTATAACCTCTTCACTAGCCTGGATTCAATTGTCCTTTTCATTCACTGCATCCATAATTGTTTCTTTACAGCCAGCAGATTCCTATCGTTATAGATGCACCCACCCCTATTGCCATGTGGCAGGAAGATAGCACCAGTAACAAAATGGGGTGTTGTGTGTGGTATATGGAGGAAGAGAGGCGAAACCTTCCTATAATTCTAGAGGACTGTAAATGTTTTATTTCATGCAATCTATCCCCAACAAACCAGTAACGTCCTGATATTGTCCCATTATTCTACGCGGTCTCCAGTTCGTCCTATGATTTCTTATTCTAAGCAGGACATCACTGAATTCTCAGGCTGTTGCTCATTACTTTGCTCAATCCAGATTGGTGTACCTTTTAACTTCCAGCATGTTTAGGTACATTAACTATAACGAACTGATCTTAGCCCTCAAGTATCTTTATCCTGATCCAGGTCATCTACTACACCTAAAATAAGAAATAACACTCCTGTACAGGTCCCCAGGAATGGTGGTCCATCCGCCTATCTATGGGATATCTCTTGGCTGTGGCCATATGTTCCCTCTCCTGTCCCTATACCTTCCATGTAAAATGGTTTAATCTGCTTCTGGCAGTGGGTTTTGAATTTCCCTTGCTACGGTAAAATATAATTTGGTGGATGCAGCGAAGCCCCCATGGTATTGTCTCAGCAGATTCCACATGTGGTGGGTGTGAATCTCAGGTTTACCTTATAATAGCACAATCTGGATGATTCGTATTCCTACCATTTCCTGGCACCGTTTAACAGAGAAACATCCAAAGTGCCGGATAATTGCGATCCCTGGGATGGATTCGTACTTGATTACAAACACGTTGTGGTAAGTCAACACAACAAGATCCTTACTAAAGCTGACAATTGTGCCCAGAGGCTGATGGAATGAGACCCTGAGTGGAAGGCAACTGCTGCTGGAGGGAACAGATTGGGTTGAACGCCTGGCTCCCTGAAGCCAAACCACATCCTTTTAATACGAGTGCAGCTAATGAGAACCAACAGAGCGAAGATGGGAAAATCCCAGACCAAGTGCAGCATCAAGATAGAAGAAAGACAAAATATCTATCTCTTCTCCCATGACATAAAGTGATAGAGGCAGGCAAACCAACAGGGACACTGAGCTCGCCACTGCTAAACCCAGCACCCCTACACGTGATTCCATTCTGAATGGAGGTTGTGACCCCAGAATGGAGAGTGGGTACCTGTCCCTACAGCTAGATTGGCTGTTACAAACCCGGCTGGAAAAGACACAGTCCATTACAGTAGCACAACTCCCCACTACTAATGGAATTCCTGGCAGTTTGATTTGCTGTCCGACACAACACAATTCTGACCCATGTTGCAGTTCAGTGGGCAAGGTGCCACATTGCCTGTTAACACCCAGGACCCTCCATGTGTATTTAAAACAGGTTAAGTAGACTCTAAATAAGGGATTTTCCAATCAGAGGGGCCTTGTATATAAATTCAACCCCCACCACATAGTGTCCTCACGGATTGGGGGTCATTGAAACGAAATCATGTAAATCGGTCTTTTCATTCTGCAGTGAAAACAGAATGTCTCATTCCGATCGGGGAAAGGCGAATCCTCAGGTGGTTCCCATTAATACAATGTAAAATTGTAAATTAGGAATTCCTGCTACATTAAATGTTTTCTTTTGTTGTCAACATACAAAATAAAATGTGGTTAGTTACATTTACTTTCGGACTGTGAACGAGAGAGAAACTGTGCAACAATGATGGATCGTTTACTAGCCAGAGCCACTATAGGGGAGAGAGGGGGGATCGAGTGAAAACAAAATTCCAGGGAACAATACAGGAGAGGGAGACGGAAACTATAAATCCCAGGGAACAAATATGGGAGGTGGGGGAGAAAGTGCAAACAAAATTCCGGGATAAATACGGGAAGAGGAGACGGAGGAACTAAATCCAGGGAACAAATAGGGAAGAGGGAAAAGTGAAAACAAAATTCCAGGGAATAATACGCAGGGAAGAGGAGGGAGAACATAAATCCCAGGGAACAAATATGGGAGAGGAAAAGTGGAAACTAAACACCAGGGAACCAAATACGGAAAGAGGAGGAAGTGGAATAAATCCCAGGGAACAAATCGGAAGAGGAAAAGTGGAAAAACTAATCCCAGGGAACAAATACGGAAAGCAGGGAGAAGTGGAACTAAATACAGGGAACAAATACGGGAACGAGGGAAAAGTGGAAACTAAATACCAGGGAACCAAATACGGGAAGGAGGGAAAGTGAACTAAATCACAGGGACACAAATACGGAAGAGGGGAAGAGTGGAACACAAAAAATCCCAGGGAAACAAATAAGGGTAAGAGGGAAAGTGGGAACTAAATCCCAGGGAACAAATACAGAACGAGGGAAATGGTGAGAACTAAATCCAGGGAACAAATACGGAAAAGAGGGAGAAGTGGACTAAATCCAGGGAACAAATACAGGAGAGGGAAATGTGGAACTAAATTTCCCAGGGACAAATACGGGAAGAGGGAAATGTGGAAACTAAAATCCAGGGAACAAATACGGAAGAGGAAAAAGTGGAATAAATCCCAGGGAAGAAAAATACGTGAAGAAAAGAGGGAGAAGTGGAACTAAATCCGGGAACAATATGATGGGAAGAGGAAAAGATGAAACAAAAATTCCAGGGAATAAATACGGAAGAGGGAGACGGGAGAGAATAAATCCCAGGGAACAAAATATGGGAAGAGGGAAAAGTGAAACAAAATTACAGGGAAATAAATCGGGAAAGAGAAGGAGAAGTGGAAACTAAATTCCCAGGGAACAATAACGGAAAGAGGGAGAAGTGGAACTAAATCCCAGGGAACAAATACGGGAGAGGAAAAGTGGAACTAATCCCAGGGAACAAATTACGGGGAAGAGGAAAACGTGAAACTTAAATCCCAGGGAACAAATCGGAAAGAGGGAGAATGCGGACAAAAATCCCCAGGGAAACAATAAGTGGAAAGGGAGAAGTGAACTAAATCCCAGGGAACCAAATACAGAAAGAGGAGAATGTGGAAACTAAATCCCAGGGAACAAGAACGGAAGAGGGGAGAAAGTGGACTAATCCCAGGGAACAAATTACAGAAGAGGGAAATGTGGGAAATAAAATCCCAGGAGAACAAATACGGGAAGAGGGCAATTGGACAACTAAATCCCAGGGGAACACATACGGAAAAGGGAAAGTGGAACTAAATCCCGGGGGGAAGAAATACGGAAAGAGGGAGAAGGGAACTAAATCCGGGGGAACAAAATATGGAAGAGGGAAAAGTGAAACAAATTCCAGGGAATAAATCGGAAGAGGGAGACGGAGAACTAAATCCCAGGGAAAAAATATGGGAAGAGGAAAAGTGAAACAAAATTCACGGGAATAAAATATGGGAAGAGGGAGACGGAGAGAACTAAATCCCAGGGAACAAATACCGGGAAGAGGGAAAAGTGAAACAAAATCCAGGGATAATCGGAAGAGGGAGAAGTGGAACTAAAATCCAGGGAACAAAATACAGGGAAGAGAGAGAAGTGGAACTAACATCCTAGGGAAACAAATACGGAAAGAGGGAACAATGGTGGAACAATCCCAGGAAGAAATACGGAAAAGGGGGGAAGGGAGAAGTGGAACTAAATCCCGGGGAACACAATATGGGAGAGGGAAAAGTGAAAACAAATCCAGGAATAAAATACCGGAAGAGGGAGACGGAGAGAAACTAAATCCAGGGAACAAAATATGGGAAGGGGAAAAGTGAACAAAATTCCAGGGAATAAATATGGAAGAGGGAGACGAGAGAGAACTAAATCAAGGGAAACAAAAATACGGGAAGAGGAAAGTGAAACAAAATTCCAGGGAATAAATACCGGAAGAGGGAGAAGTGGAATAAACCCAGGAACAAAATAGGGAAGAGAGAGAAGTGGAACTAAATCCTAGGGAACAAATACGGAAGAGAGGGAGAAGTGGAACTCACACCAGGGAACAAATACGGGACAAGGGAAAAGTGGAACTAACGCTCCAGGGAACAAATACAGGAAAGAGGGAAAAAGTGGAAACTAAATCCCAGGGAACAAATACGGAAGAGGAGAGGGAACCAAAAATCCCAGGGAACAAATACGGAGAGTGGGAGAAGTGGAACGAAAATCCCCAGGGAAACACAAATACGGAAAAGAGGGAATGTGGAACTAAAACCAGGAACAAAACGGAAAGAGGAGAAGTGGAACTAATCACAGGAAAAATACAGGAAGAGGGAAATGTGGAAACTAAATCCCAGGGAACAAATACGGAAAAGAGGGAAAAAGTTTAACAAATTCCAGGAATCAATACGGAAGAGGGAGAAGTGGAACTAAATCACCAGGGGAAACAAATACGGGAAGAGAGAGAAGTGGAACTAAATCCCAGGGAACAAATAGGAAGAGGGAGAACGTGGAACTCAATCCAGGGAAAACTACGGGAAGAATGAAAGAGGGAAAAAAAGTGGAATCAAATCCAGGGACAAAACAGGAAGAGGAAAGTGGAACAAATTCCCAGGGAAACAAATACGGAAGGAGGGAGACAGTGGAAACAAAAAAATCCCAGGCACAAATACGGGATAGAGGGAGAAGTGGAACTAAATCCAGGGAAACCAAATACGGAAAGAGGGGAAATGTGGAACTAAATCCCAGGGATACAAATCCGGAAAAGAGGGAGAAGTGGGAACAGCAAAGTCCCAGGGAAACAAATTACAGGAAGAGTGGAAAGTGGAACTAATCCCAGGGAAACAAATCGGAAGAGGGAAAAGTGAACAAAATCCAGGAATAAATACGGGAAAGAGGGAGAAGTGGAACTAAATCCCAGGAACAAAATACGGGAAGAGAGAAATGTGGAACTAAATCCCAGGGAAAACAAATACGGAAAGAGGAGAAGTGGAGCTAAATCCACGGGAACAAATACGGGAAGAGGGAAAAGTGGAACTAACCCCGGGAACAAATACAGGAAGGGAAAATAAAGGGAACATATCCCAGGGAACAAATACGGAAGAGGGACGAAGTGGAACAAAAAATCCCAGGGGACAAGACGGGAAGAGGGCAGAAGTAGAACTAAATCACAGGGAACAAATACGGAAAGCAGGAATGTGGAACCTAAATCCCAGGAACAAATAAGGAAAGAGGGGAGAAGGGAAACTAAATCCAGGAACAACCAGGAAGAGGGAAATGGACTAAATCCCAGGGAACAAATACGGAAACGAGGGAGAAGTGGAAGAACAAATCCCAGGGAACAATACGGAAAAGAGGGAAATGTGTAAACTACAATCCCAGGGAACAAATACGGGAAAGAGGGGAGAGAAGTTGGAACGAATCCCAGGGAACAACATACGGAGAGGGAAAATGTGGAACTAAATCCAGGGAACAAAGACGGAAAGAGGGAGACGTGGAACTAAATCCCAGGGAACAAATACAGAGGAGAGGGAAATGTGGAACTAAATCCCATGGGAACAAAAACGAAGAGGATGTGAATAATCAGGGACAAATGTTTACAGAGAGTGGAAACTAAATCCCAATACGAAGAGGACAGGGAACAAATACCAGGGAACACAACGGAAAGGAAAAGTGGAACTAAATCCCGGACAAACGAAAAGGGGGAGTGAACAAATCGGAACAATGGAAAAGGGAGAAGTGGAACTAAATCCCAGGGAACAAAATACGGGAGGAAGAGGGAAAGTGGAACTAAATCCCAGGGAAACAATACGGAAAGAGGGAGAAGGGACTAAACCAGACAATAGGAGAAAGTGACAATCCAGGGAACAAAATACGGAAGAGGGAGAGGGAACTAAATACCAGGAACAATGACGGAAGAAGGGAAGTGGAACTAAATCCCAGGGAACCCAAATAGGAAGGAAGGAGAAGTGGAACTAAATCCCAGGGAACACAATTACAGGAAGGGGAATGTGGAAACTAAATCCCAGGAACAAAAAACAGGAGAGGGAAAATGGGCACTAAATCCCAGGGAACAAATAGGAAAGAAGAAGTGGAACTAAATCCCAGGGAACAATCAGGAAAGGGAGAAGTGGAACTTATTCTATCCAGGGACACAAATAGGGAAGCAGGGAAAAGTGGAAACTAAGCCCAGGAACAAATACGGGCAGCGGGTGGAC
>JAACNH010000065.1:88434-120610 GCA_019447015.1 Hymenochirus boettgeri
ACTAAATCCCAGGGAACAAATACGGAAAGAGGGAGAAGTGGAACTAAATCCCAGGGAACAAATACGGGAAGAGGGAAAAGTGGAACTAAATCCCAGGGAACAAATACGGAAAGAGGGAAAAGTGGAACTAAATCCCAGGAAACAGATACGGGAAGAGGGAAAAGTGAGATCAGGGGGCGTGGCCAATAAGTACACATGCCCACAAGGTTCTTTGAAGACTACATGGGCTGTTAATTGTAGATGTGCTCTATTGGCCAACGCCCCCCTGATCTCAGCTTTGGTGCTCTCCTCGCTTCCCGTATTTGTTTTCCTGGGATTAGTTCCACTTTTCCCTCTTCCGTATTTGTTCCCTGGATTTGTTCCACTTTTTCCCTCTTCCGTATTTGTTCCCTGGATTTGTCGCAAGTTCTTTGTATGTTGTACCTGGTTGGAGTTTAGTTCCACTTCTTCCTCTGTCTGGATTTGGTACCTGGGATTTGGTGCCACTTCGATTCTAAATCATTTCCGTATTTGTTCCCAGGGGATTAGTTCCCACTTTTCCCTCTCTCAGTATTTTGTTTCCCGGGGGGGGGGGGGGGGATTTAGTTTCACACCTCTTTCCGTATTTGTGCCTGGGATTTAGTTCCACCCGTCCCGTATTTGTTCCCTGGGCTTAGTTTCCACTTTTCCCTGTTCCCTATTGTGTCCCTGGGATTGATAGTTCCACTTCTCCTCTTTCCTGTATTTGTTCCCTGGGATTTAGTTCCACTTCTTCTTTTCCGTATTTGTTCCCTGGTGATTTAGTTGCCCATTTCCCTCTCCCTGTTTTTTGTTCCTGGGATTTAGTTCCACCTTTCCCCTTCCTGTATTGTGTCCCATGGGTTTTAGTTCCCACTTCTCCTTCCTTTCCGTATTTGTGGTTCCCTGGGATTTAGTTCCACTTTCCCTCTTCCTCCGTATTTGTTCCCTGGGATTTAGTTCCACTTCTCCCTCTTTCCCGTATTTGTTTCCCTGGGATTAGTTACCCTTTCCCTCTTTTTCCGTATTGTTCCCCTGGGATTTTAGTTCCACTTTTTTCCTCTTCCGTATTGTGTTCCCTGGTATTTTGTTCCACTTCTTCTCCTTTTCCTGTATTTGTTCCCTGGGATTTAGTTTCCACTTCTTCTTTCCAAACTATTTGTTCCCGATGGGATTTAGTTTCCACATTTCCCTCTCCTGTTTTTTGTTCCAAATGGGATTTAGTTCCACATTTCCCCTCTTCCTGTTATTTGTTCCCTGGGATTTAGTTCCACTGTCTCCCTCTTTCCCGTTTTGTTCCCTGGGATTTAGTTTCCACATTTTTTCCCTCGTCCCGTATTGTTTCCCTGGGTTTTTCCACTTCTCCTCTCTTTCCCGTATTGTTCCCTGGGATTGTAGTTTACACATTTCCCTCTTTCCGTATTTGTTCCCTGGATTTGTTTCCACTTCCCCTCGTTTCCGTTATTTGTTCCCTGGGATTTAGTCCCATTTCCCTCTTCCTGGTTGTTCACTGGATTTAGTTTCCCTTCTCCCCTCTTTCCTTATTTGTTCCTGGGATTTAGTTTCCACATTCCGCTTTCCGTATTTGTTCCTGTGATTTAGTTCACTTCTGCCCTCTCCCGTCATTTGTTCCCCTGGGATTTTTGTTCCACTTCTGCCCTCTTTCCGTATTTGTTCCTGGGATTTAGTTCCACTTTTTTCCCCTCCTGTATTTGTTCCCGTGGGATTAGTTCCACTTTTCCCTCTTCCCGTATTTGTTCCCGGGATTTAGCTCCACTTACTCCTCTTTCCGTATTTGTTTCGCCTGGATTTAGTTCCACATTTCTCTCTTCCCGTATTTGTTCCGGATTTAGTTCCACTTCTCCCTCTTCCCGTATTTATTTTCCTGGATTTTGTTCACTTTTCCCTCTTTCCGTATTTGTTCCCTTGGATTTGAGTTCCACATTGTCACTCTTCCTGTAATTTGTTTCCCTGGGATTTGTGTTCCCACTTCTCCCTCTTATTCCGGTATTTGTATCCCCTGGGATTTAGTCCACATTTCCCTCTTTCCGTATTTGTTCCCTGGATTTAGTTCCACTTCTCCCTCTTCCCTTATTTTGTTCCTGGGATTTTTTTGTTCCACTTGCTCCCTGCCTTCCGTTTTGTTTCCCTGGATTTAGTTCCACTTTTCCTCTTCCTGTATTTGTCCCTGGATTTAGTTCCACTTTTTCCCTCTTCCGTCATTTGTTGTTCCCTGGGATTGAGTTTCCACTTCTCCTCTCTTCCTTATTTGTTCCCTGGATTTTAGTTCCACTTCTCTCTCTTCCCGTATTTGTTCCCTGGTATTTAGTTCCACTTCTCCCTCTTCCTTATTATTCCTGGAATTTGTTAACTTTTCCCTCTTTCCGTATTTGTTGTTCCCTGGGATTTAGTTCCACATTTCCCTCTTCCTGTATTTTTCCCTGTGAATTTAGTTCCACTTCTCCCTCTTTCCGTTTTGGGTTCCTGGTATTTAGTTCCACATTTCCCTCTTTCCGTATTTGTGTTCCCTGGGATTTTAGTTCCACTTCTCCCGCCATTCCGTATTTTGTTCCCTGGGATTTTGTTCCACTTCTCCTCTTTCCGTATTTGTCCCTGGGATTTAGTTCCACTTTTTCCCTCTTCCTGTATTTGTTCCCTGGGTTTAGTTCCACTTTTCCCTCTTTCCCGTATTTGTTCCCTGGTTGAGTTCCACTTCTCCCTCTTTCCGTATTTGTTCCCTAGGATTAGTTCCACTTCTCTCTCTTCCCTATTTTTGTTCCTGGGTTTAGTTCCACTTCTCCCTCTTCCGGTATTTTTCCCTGGAATTTGTTTCACTTTCCCTCTTCCCGTATTTTGTTCCCTTGATTTAGTTCTCCCGTCTCCCTCTTCCATATTTATTCCCTGGAATTTTGTTTCACTTTTCCCCTTCCCATATTTTGTTCCCTGGGATTTATTTCTCTCCGTCTCCCTCTTCCCGTATTTTATTCCCTGGATTTTTGTTTTCACTTTTCCTCTCTCCCATATTGTGTCCCCGGGATTTAGTTTCCACTTCTCCCTTCCCTTTCCGTATTTCGTTCCCTGGATTTGTTCCACGCTTCCCTCTTTCCGTAGGTTGTTTCCCTAGAGTTAGTTCCACTTCTCTCTCTTCCCGTATTTTGTTCCCTGTGATTTAGTTCCACTTCTCCCTCTTCCGACTATTATTCCCTGGAATTTTTTCACTTTTCCCTCTTCCCGGTATTGTTCCCTGGGATTTAGTTCTCTTCCGTCTCCCTCTTCCCATTTTTTATTCCCGAATTTTGTTTACTTGTTCCCTCTTCCCATATTTTTTCCCTGGGATTTAAGTTCTCCGTTCCCTCTTCCGTATTTATTCCCTGGAATTTGTTTCACTTTTCCCTCTTCCATATTTTTGTTCCCCGTGATTTAGTTTCCCCTTCTCCCTCTTTCCGTATTTCTTCCCCCGGATTTAGTTCCACTTTTCCCTGCTGTCCGTATTGTTCCCCTGGGATTTAGTTGCCACATTGCCCTCTTTCCCGTATTTGTTCCTGGGATTTTATTCTCCACATTTCCTCTTCTGTATTTGTTCCCTGGGATTTAGGTCCACTTCCTCCCTCTTCCGTCTGTGTTCCCTGGGATTTAGTTCCACATTTCTTCCTCCTTTCTGTATTTGGGTTCCCTGGATTTATTCACTTCTCCTCTTCCCTTATTTGTTTCCCTGGGATTTTTGTCCGCATTCTCCCTCTTTTCCGTGATTTGTTCCTGGGATTTAGTTTCACTTTCCTCTTCCCGTATTTGTTCCCTGGGAGTTTAGTTCCACTTTTCCCTCTTCCCGTATTTGTTCCCTGGGATTTAGTTCCACTTCTCCCTCTTTCCTTATTTGGTCCCGGGAATTTAGTTCCACTTCTCCCTCCTTTTCCCGTTATTTTTCCCTGGTAATTTTGTTTCACTTTTCCCTCTTCCCATATTTGTTCCCTGGGATTTAGTTCTCTCCCGTCTCCCTCTTCCCGTATTTATTCCCTGGAATTTTGTTTCACACTTTTTCTCCCTCTCCATATTGTTCCCCTGGATTTAGTTCCACTTCTCCTCTTTTCTTTCCGAGTCATTTCTTCCCTGGGATTTAGTTCCACTTTTTCCCTCTTCCGTATTTGTTCCCTGGATTTATGTTCCACATTTCCCTCTTCCCGTATTTTGTCCCTGGGAAATTTAGTTCCACATTTCCCTCTCCTGTATTTGTTCTCCTGGGATTTAGTTCCACTTCTCCCTCTTTCCGTATTTGTTCCCTGGGATTTATTCTCACCATTTCCCTTTCGTTCTGTATTTGTTCCTGGGATTTAGTTCCCACTCTTCCCTCTTACCCTTATTTGTTCCCTGGGTTTTTTGTTCCACTGCTCCCCTTTTCCGTATTTGTGTCCCTGTGATTTAAGTTCACTTTCCCTCCTTCCCGTATTTGGTTCCCTGGGATTTATTTCCACTTTTCCCTCGTTCCCGTATTTGTTCCCTGTGATTTAGTTCCACTTCTCCCCTTTCCGTATTTGTTCCCTGGATTTAGTTTTTCCACTTTTCCCTTCTCCGTATTTGTTCCCTGGGATTTATTCCACTTCCTCCTCTTTCCGTATTTGTGTTCCCTGGGTTTAGTTCCACTTTTCCTCTCCCTATTTGGTTCCCTGGGATTTAGTTCTCCCTCCCTCGTTCCAGTACTTTTTCCCTGGAATTTTTGTTTCACCTTTTCCCTCTTTCCCATTTTGTTCCCTGGGATTTGAGTTCACTTCCGTCTCCCTCTTCCCGTATTTATCCTGGAATTTTGTTTGTCAACTTTTCCCCTCTTCCCCACCATTTTGTCCCTGGGATTTAGTTCTCCGTCTCCCGTCTCCTTATGTTGTTCCCTGGAATTTTGTTTTTCCAGATCCCCCCTCTCTCCCCTATAGTGGCTTCTGGCTAGTAAACGATCCCATCATTTCATGCACAGTTTCTCTCTCTTCACAGTCGGGCAAAGTAAATGTAACTACACCATATTTATTTTGTATGTTGCACAAACAAAAGAAAACATTAATGTAGCAAGGATTCCTAATTTACAATGTTTACATTGTATTAAATGGGAACCAACCTGAGGAATTCGCCTTGTCCCGATCGGAATGAAACATTCTGTTTTCACTGCCATGAAAGATACCGATTACATGATTTCGTTTCAATGACCCCCAATCCGTGAGGACAATAGTGGTGGGGGTTGAATTTATATACAAGGCCCGCTGATTGGAATCCCTGTATTTAGAGTCTACTTAACCTGTTTTAAATAACACCAATGGAGGGTCCTGGTGTTTAACAGGCAATGTGGCACCTTGACCCACTAACTGCAACATGGGTCCAGAATGTGTTTGTCGGACAGCAAATCAAACTGCCAGGAATTCCATTAGTAGGGGGGAGTTGTGCTACTGTAATGGACTGTGTCTTTTCCGCAGGGTTTGTATACAGCCAATCTACTGTAGGGACAGTGACCCCACTCTCCATTCTGGGGTCACAACCTCCATTCAGAATGGAATCACGTGTAGGGGGTGCTGGGTTTAGCATGTGCGAGCTCAGTTCCCTGTTGGTTTGCCTGCCTCTATCACTTTATTGTCAAATGGAGAGATGATAGATATTTTGTCTTTTTCTTATCTTGATGCTGCACTTGGTCTGGGATTTTCCCGTATCTTCGCTCTGTTGGTTCTCATTAGCTGCCTCGTATATAAAATGAGTGGTTTGGCCTGTTCAGGGAGCCAGGCGTTCAACCACAATCTTCCCTCCACTCGAGCATGTGCCTTCCAACTCAGGGTCTCATTCCATCAGCCTCTGGGACACATTTGTCAGCTTTAGTACGATCTTGTTTGTGTTGACTGTACCACACGTGTTTGTAATCAAGTTACGAATCCCATCCCAGGGATCGCATGATTATCCGGCACTTTGATGTTCTCTGTTAAACGTGCCAGGAAATGTAGGAATACGAATCATCCAGATTGTGCTATTATAAGGTAAACTCTGAGATTCACACCCACCAGCATTTGATCTGGCTGAGACAATACCATGGGGGCTTCGCTCAATCCACCAAATTATATTTTACCTGTAGCTAAGTGGAATTCAAAACCACTGCCAAAGCAGATTAAACCATTTTACATGGAGGTATAGGGACAGGAGAGGGAACATATGGCCACAGGCCCAAGGAATCCCATAGAGGCGATGGACCACCATGCACTGGGGACCTTGTACAGGAGTACTTTATTTCTATATTTAGGTGTATGAATACCTGGATGGATAACAGATACTTTGAGGGCTAAGATCAGTTCGTTATAGTTAATGTACCTAAACATGCTGTGGAATTTAAAAGGTCACCAATCCTAGGATAGCAAAGTAATAGCAACAGCCTGAGAATCAGTGAGGTCCTGCTTAGAAAAAGAATCATAGGACAGAACTGGGACACGTAGAATAATGGGACAATCTCAGGACGTTACTGGTGTTGTTGGGGATGATCTGCATTGAAAATAAAACATTTACAGTCACTTACCGAATTATAGGAAGGTTTCCCTCTCTTCCCTCCATATACCACACAACACCCCATTTTGTTACTGGTGCTATCTTCCTGCACATGGCAAATAGGGGGTGTGCATCTATAACCGTGATAGGATCTGCTTGTCTGTAAGAAACAATTATGGATGCAGGAATGAAAGGACAATTGAATCCAGCTAGGTAAGCGGTTATAACCATTTACTATGACTGTCTGGATCTATGTTTGGGTTCTACACTTTCCACCTAACTAAACAAGCCATGGGCTGCAGACAGTCCCATTATAGGGAATGTTAGTGTTAGAAGTTTAGGAGCTGCCAAACTGGGTTCCTTGACGTGGTTGGGCGGCTTTTCAATTCATGTGATCACAGTAAATGTGATACTAAAAACCCCTTTGTTTCTAAAGTAATGCCAGTGTGCAGAAATGTGGATATTGTATGGGGCCTAGGAATGTGCATTGATTTATCTTTTCTATGTTTATTATACTATAGATAATACTGTATAACAATAATTGATATTGTTGGGGCCCAGAATGTGCTGATTATCTTTTCATGTTTTATATATATATTAGATATTACTGTAATACAGATAATATTGAATTTGTATGGGCCTAGGAATGTGCATTGATTATCTTTTCTATGTTTTATATATATATCTATATAGATTACTGTAGATACAATTACTATGATATTGTATGGGCCCCGGAATTGCATTGATTATCTTTGTTCTATGTTTATATATATATATATAATAAATAGATATACTGTTATCAGATAATATGATTGTTGGGCCTAGGAATGGTCATTGGATTATCTATCTATGTTTCATATATATAGATAACTGTACATATACAGATAATATGATATTGTATGGGGCCTAGGAATTGCATGATTATCCTTTTCTATTTATATATAGACTATATATATACTGTATATCAGATAACATGATAGTTTACTGGGGCCTAGGAATGTGCATGATTATCTATCTATGTTTATATATAGATAATACTGTATATACAGATTATTATATTGTATGGGGCCCAGGAATGTGCCTTGATTCTTTTCTATGTTTATATATATATAGATTATACTGTTATACTATAATATGTATTGTATGTGGGACCAGGAATTTCATTGATTATCTTTCTATGTTTATAAATTATAGATACTACTGTAATACAGATAATATGATATTGTATGGGGGGCCCCCCAGTGAATGGTGCATTGATATCTTTTTATGTTTATATATCAAGATATACTGTAATATACAGATCATATGTATACTGTATGGGGCCTAGGAATGTCATTGATTACCTTTTCTATTTTTCATCTATATATATCATAGATTCTGTATAACCGAATGATATTGTAATGGGGCCCGGGAATGTGCATTGATTTATCTTTTCTAGTTTATATATATAGAATATCCTGTATATACAGAATAATGATATATTGTATTGGGTCCGAATGTGACCTTGATTATTTTTCTATGTTTATATATATATAGATATACTGTAATATACAGATAATGATATTGTATGGGCCCAGATGTGCATTGATTATCTTTTCTTCAATGTTGTAACATATAATAATACTGTATATCAGATATCTGATTGTCTGGGGCCCAGGAATGTGCATTGATTATCTTTTCTACTGTTTATACATATATAGATATAACTTTATATACAGATAAATGATACTTGTATGGGGCCTAGAATCGCATTGATTATCTTTTCTATGTTTATATAATAGATATACGTAATACAGATATATGATATTTTATGGGCCCAGAATGTGCCTGATTAAATCTTTCTATGTTTATATATTCATATACGGCTATATACAGATAATGATAATGTATGGGGCCTAGGATGTTCATTGATTATCTTTTCTATGTTTATCATATCAGACGTATACTCTATATACAGATAATATGATATTGTATGGGGCCTAGGAAGTGCATTGATTAGCTTTTTCTATTTTTATATATAGATATACGTATATACAGATAATATGAATACTTGTATGGGCGCCCAGGAATGTGCATGATTATCTTTTCTATGTTTATATATATATATATATATTATAAATATTAATATTATATATATATATATATATATATATATAGATATCTTGTATATACATATAATATGGATTGTATGGGGCCTAGAACTTGCATTGCTTTTCTGTTCTATGTATGCTATATATATATATAATAATATATATATATATATGATAGATATATAGATAGCTATATATATAATATAGATATACTGTATATACAGATAATCATGATATTGTATTGGGGCCCGGACTTGCATGTTTGATTTCTTTTCTATGTTTATATATATAGATATACTGTAAATACAGATATGTGATATTGTATTGGGCCCTAGGAACTGCATTGATTATCTTTTCTATGTATGTATATTATATATATATATATATATATATATCATACTGTATATACAGATAATATGATATTGTAGGGGCCCAGGAATTGTCTTGATATCTTTCTATTGTTTTATATATATAATATATCGATAATGGTATATACAGATATATGATTATTGTATGGGGCCCAGGATGTTGCATTGGATGATCTTTCTATGTTATATATATTAGATCTACTGTAATACAGTATATATGGAAAAAAAAATATTGTATGGGGCCCAGGAATGTGCATTGCTTACTTTTCTAATGGTTATATATATTAGATATCACTGTATATACAGATATATGATACTTGTATGGGGCCTAGGAATGTGCATTGATTATCTGTTTCTATGGAGATATATATATATATAATATTAATATATAGATATACGGTAATAACAGATATATGAGTATTGTATGGGGCCTAGGACATGTGCAGATATTTACTTTTCTATGTAGTATATATTATAATATATATATAATACTATTATTACTGTAGATACAGATAATAGTGATATATTGTATGGGCCCAGAATTTGCATTGATTACTCTTTTCTAGTATTTATAGATTATTATACGTAATATGATATTGAGGGAATTATAGCTTCATTTTTTTTGTGATATACTGTATGATAATATGATATTGTTATGGGGCCCAGGAATGTGCGCTTGATATCTTTCTATTTTATATATAATAGATATACTGTATAACACGATAATAGGAATATTGTATGGGGCCTAGGAATGTGCATTGATTATCTTTCTGATGTTATATATATAAATATTCTATAAAGACACGATAAACTAGTGATATTGTATGGGCTAGAAGTGCATTGGATTATCTTTTCTAGGGATTAAAAAATAGGATAGATATCAATATTATATGTCTAGTGTATGATTATTTGTTATGGAGTATAAATATACAAACATAGCAATACCGCACTCTCACTGTAGTCTCCACAACTAATGGCCAGGGTGCATCCCCAACATTCACATACATATATGTAACGTGAGCACTGCCCAGGACTATTAAGCAATCACGGTTTATTATAGCTATAATAACAGCTGATTGCTTATAAGTCCCATGGAGTGCTCCGTTACTATATATATTATATATATAATATACTGTATATACAGATATATGATATTGTGGGGCCCAGGAATGTGTCATTGATTATCTTTTCTATGTTTATATTATATATATATATAGTACACTGTTTACAGATAATATATATTGTTGGGGCCTAGGAATGTGCATTGATTACTTATCTATGTTTTATATAGATATACTGTTATACAGATCAATATGATATTGTATGGGCCCTAGGATGTGGCATTGATTATCTTTTCTATGTTATTAAATATATATATAGATATACTGTAATAACAGATTATAGTATTGTTATGGGGCCAGGAATGTGCATTGATTATCTTTAATCTATGTTATATATAGATACTGTATATACAGATAATATGAATTTGTATGTGGCCGCAGGAAAATTGTGCATTGATTATCTTTCTTATGTTTTATCTATATAAGATATACTGTATATACAGTACTATGATATGTTGGGACCAGGAAGGTGCATTGATTATCTTTCTATGTTTATAAATATAATATAACTGTATATACAATAATAGATTTGTATGGGGCCCAGGATGTGCATTGATTATCTTTTACTATGTTTATATAATAAGAATACTGTAATATACAGATATATGATCTGTATGGGGCCTCATGGTGCATTGATTATCTTGTTTCAGTTTATATATATATATATAGATATACTGTATATACAGATACATGATATTTTATGTGGCCCGACTATGGCATGATTATTCTTCTATTTTATATAATATAGATATACTGTATATACAGATAATATATATTGTATGGGGCCTAGAATGTGCAATTGATTATCTTTTCTATGTTTATATATATATGAAATTTATCACTTGTATATACAGATAATATATATTGTAGGGGCCCAGGATGTGCATTGCTTATTATCTTTCTATTTTATACTATAAGCTATTACTGATATACAGATCATGATATTGTATGGGGCCCCGGAATGTGCATTGATTACTTTTCTATTGTTTATACATAATAGATCATACTGTATATACAGATTAATTGATATTGTATGGGGCCTAGGAATCTGCATTGATTATCTTTGTCTATGTTTATATTAGATATACGGTATCATACAGAAATATGCATATTGTATGGGGCCCAGGATTTGCACTGATTAGCTTTTTTTTCTATGTTTATATATAGATATACGGTATACTACCGATAATGATTATTGTAGGGGCCAGGAATGTGCATTGATTATCTTTTCTATGTTTAATACATATATAGTATACTCTATATACAGATAATAATATATTGGTATGGGGGGCCCTAGGAATGTGTCATTGGTTAATCTTTTCTATGTTTATATATAGATAATTAGCTGCTATACAGATAATTTATATTGTATGGGGCCCAGGAAGTGCATTGATTTCTTTCTAGGTTTATATATATAATTATATTATATATTATATATATTTAATATATAGATAATATATACGATATACTTATATACCAGATAATATGTATTGTATGGGGCCAGGAACTTTTTGCATTGAATATCTCTTCTATGTATGTATACTAATATATATCATAATATATATATATATATAGATAGATCTATAGATGGATATATATATATATAGATAACTGTATATACAGATAATATGATATGGTATGGGGCCCAGGTAATGTGGCATTGATTATCTTTTCTATGTTTATATATATAGATATACTGTATTCACGATAATAATGATATTGGTTGGGCCTAGGAATCTGCAATTGTTATCTTTTTCTATGTATTATATTATATATATTATATATATATATATATACTGGTATATACAGATAATATGATATTGATGGGGCCAGGAATGTGCAATTGATTATCTTTCTTATGTTTATATATATATATAGATATACTGTTATATACAGATCTATTATTTGTATGGGCCCAGGAATGTGTGCATTGGATTATCTTTCTATTCTTATATATATTATCATATCACTGTATATACATAATATGATATTGTATGGGCCTCAGGAATGTGCATGATTTACTTTTCTATGGTTATTATATAGATATACTGTAGTATACAGATAATTGATTTGTTGGGGCAGTGAATGTGCATTGATTATCTTTTCTATGGGATATATCTATATATATATATATATATATAGCATATACTGTATATACAGATAATATGTATATTGTATGGGGCCTAGGAAGTGCAGTGATTATCTTTTCTATGTATGTAATATATATATATATAATATATATAGTATCTTCCTATATACAGATAATATATTTGTTATGGGGCCCAGGAATGTCATTGAGTTATCTTTTCTATTTTATATATAATATAGATATACTGTATATTACAGATAATAATGATACTTGTCTGGGGCCCAGGAATGTGCATGATTACTTTTTTCTTCATGTTTATATATATATAGATATACTTATATACAGGATAATATGAATTGTATGGTCCCAGTAATTCATTGATTATCTTTCTATGTTAATATATATAGATATACTGTATAACAGATAATATGATAATTGTCTGGGGCCTATGAATGTGGCATTGATTATCCCTTTTCTAGGAGATTATATATATATATAGATATATAATATACTGTATATACAGATAATATGATATTGTAATGGGGGCCTAGGATGTTGCATTGATTATCCTTTTCTATGGGAATATATATATATTATATACATCAACTAGAAATACCGCATCTCTCACTTGAGTCTCCACCTAATGGCCAGGGCATTCCCCAAACATTCACTCATAACATATAGTACACGGAGCACTCCATGGACTATAAGCAATCAGTCTGTGTATTATAGTCTATAATAAACAGCTGATTGCTTATAAGTTCCATGGTAGTGCTCCGTTACTATATTATTATATATATATATACTGTATAATACAGATAATATGATATTGTATGGAGCCAGGATGTGCATTGAGTTATCTTTCATGGTTATATATATAGATATACTGTATCAACAGATAATCTGATCATTGTGGGGCCTATGGAATGTGTTGTTAGCTTTTCATGTTTATATATATATATATATATTATATTATAGATATATATATATATTATATATATATAGATATATCTAGATATATATATATCTAATGTTACCAGATACTATAAGATAATTGTATATGTAGGGCCCAGGAATGTGCATTGATTATCTTTTCTTATGTTTAATATAAGATATACTGTATATACAGATAGATGATATTGTATGGGGCCTAGGAATGTACATTGATTATCTTTTCTATGTTTATATATCATAGATATACTTGTATATATCAGATAATTGATATGTATAGGGGGTCCTATGAATTGCAAGTTGATTATCTTTTTCTATGTTTATATATCATAGATATACTGTATATACGATAATATGATAATTGTATGGGGCCCAGGGAATGTGCATTGATATCTTTTCTATCTAGATATATATATATATATATAATTATATCACGATAATATGAGATTTTGTAGGGGCCTAGGAATGTACATTGGATTATCTTTTCTATGTTAATATATATTATAGAATACTGTATATACAGATAATATGAATATTGTATTGGGCCCTAGGATGTACATTGATTATCTTTTCTATGTTTCTATATATATATACTATTATATATATATACGTCTATACAGTATATGCATATTGTGTATGGGGCCTAGAATGTTACATTGATTATCTTTTCTATGTTTTATATATATATATATATAATACTGTATAACAGATATAGGATTATTGGTATGGGGGCCCAGAATGTACTTGATTATCTTTTCTACTGTTTTATACCTATAGATATACTGTATATACAGTATATGATTCTTGTAGGGCCTAGGAATGCCATTGAGTATCCTTTCTATGGTTATATTAATAATATAGAATAACTTGTATATATCAGATAATATGAATATGTATGGGCCCGGAATGTACATTGATTATCTTTTCTATGTTGTATACATATAGAGATACTGTATATACAGATAATAATGATATTTGTATGGGACCTAGGACTGTACATTGATGTTCTTTTCTATTTTTATATATAAATATAGATATACTGTTTACCGATATATTATAGATATTGTTGGGCCCAGGAATGTCATTGATTATCTTTTCGATGTGTTTAACATTAGATATACTTGTATATACAGATATATGATATTTTCATGGGACTAGATTGTTACTTGATTATCTTTTCATCTTATATATATCATATAATGTATATACAATAATTATGCATTGTATGGGGCCTAGGACTGGTACTTGATTATCTTTTTCTATGTTTATATATAAGAATATACGTAATATACAGATAATATGATATTGGTATGGGTCCTAGGAATGTACATTGGATTATCTTTTTCTATGTTATTATATATATATAGATATACTGTAATCTAGATCATATGAATGTTGTATGGGCCATGGAATGTACATTGATTATCCTTTTCTATGTTTATATATATTCAGATATATAAACTGTATATACAGCATAATATGATATTGTATGGGCTAGGAATGTACATTGATTTCTTTTCTATGTTTACTATAATATAGTATAACCTGTAATATACAGATAATAGATATGTATGGGGCCTGAGGAATTACAATGATTACTTTTCTATGTGGTATATATATATAGTATATAGTATAACTGTATATACCGATAAATAATTTGTATGGGGCGCCCGGAATGTGTCATTGATTATCTTCTATGTTTATATATGATATAACTGTATATACAATAATATGATATTGATGGGGCCCATGGAAATGTACATTGATTATCTTTTGGCTATGTTATATATATATTAGAATGTATCTTGTATAGAACGATAATGATATTGTATGGTGCCCTAGGAATGTACATTGATTATCTGTTGTCTATGTTATATATCGATAATACTGTATCACAGATAATATGATATTTTGGGACCTAGGAAAGTTGTACATTGATTATCTTTTCTTGCTATGTTTATATATATATGATTACACTGTAATACCAAATAAATATGATATTGTATGGGGCCTAGGAATGTACATTGATTATCTTTTATGTTTATATATATATAGATATACTGTATATACAGATACATGATATTGTATGGGCCTAGGAATGTGCTTGATTATCTTTCTATGTTTATATATATATATAGATATCTGTATATACAGTATACTATGTATATTCTCATGGGGACCTAGGAATGTAACAGTGATTTATCTTTTCTATGTTTATATATATTATATAATTATACTGTATCTACAGATATAGTTTGTATGGGAACCTAGGAATGTACATTGATTATCTTTTTTCTATTTTATATATATTATATACTACACTGTATATACAGATAATATGATTTGTATGTTGCCTAGGAATGTATACATTGATTTATCTTTCTAGTTTATATATATATAGATACTTATATACAGATAAAATGTATTGATGGGCCCAGGAATTACTTGATTATCTTTTCTATGTGTTTATATATAGATAGATATACTGTAATATACGATAATATGATATTGTATGGGGCGCCTAGGAATTGCATTGATTATCTTTTTCTATTTTTATATATATTATAAATATACTGTACTCTACAGATAATATTGATATTGTATGGGGCCCAGGAATTTGCATTGATTATCTTTTCTATGTTTATTATATATATAGATATACTGTATATACAGATAATATGATATTGTATATGGCCCTAGGAATGTGACATTGATTATCTTTTCTATGTTTTTACATACTAGATAACTGTATATAAAGATAATATGATATTGTATGGGGCCGCTAGGAAGTATTGATTATCTTTTCTATGTTTATATATATAGATATACGTGTAATATCAGATACTTTATTTGTATGGTGCCTAGGAATGTGCATTGATTATCTTTCTAATGTTTATATAATTAATATAATACTGTATATACAGATAATCATGATATTGTATGGGGCCCCACATGCCCACAAGGTTCTTTGAAGACTACATGGGCTGTTAATTGTACTGGTAACAACATGGGAGCCTTCTTAGTTACACAATCTATTTCTCACATGTACTAAATGCAACTTTAACTAGAGAAGTATCTTACAATCTATAGATTTTGTGGAGAGAAAAAAATAGGTTTAGTTCTCCTTTAAAGAAATAGCAGCGAGAGACACGGCACATTCCTACTAACTACCACTAAGCATGAAATCTTAGTACGGTATGGTACGACACCAAGTGCTACACGTGACGGCCGACCGGTTCGTCCGAGAATCGTCTGTGTGTATGCATTTGGTCGGGGGTCCGCCGGGCGATCAGCGATTCTTGATCGAAGCGGTAATTTGGCACATGTAGCGCTTGGTGTCGGGGGTCGTGGATCATTGGCAAATCGAACGTTTGTATGAACCTTTGTAGCCACAAACAATGGATACGTGCAGTGTACAAAAAGTTGTTCTGTAACTACAAATCCCATCATTCTTAGGCAAGAATCCTGGAACAGGCGAGTGATGGGATCCCACATCACATGTAAAAATCCCAAGTTAGGAGAAGCATAGCACGGCTGGGATGGATATCAGCCAAGTACAAAGCCAAGAGCGTCAGGATGGCCTGGTCTCTCCATGTTAAATAGACACCATCAAGGCCCATTGCTTGTCTTGGGTCCCTAATTGGGGTGAAATCAGGGTACAGTGAATTGGGAACACAGTTACATTGTACAGATGTGTGGCATTGACAGCTCCTGCCTTTCACATTTGACTTTTATGGCCGTGTTTCTTTTTACAGCTTGTTTCCACTCCATTTCATCCAACTCACTAACATCTGGACCCTTCTCCTCCGAGTCCCATATTCACTTTATTTACTGTGAAATACAGAAAATAATAAAAAGGAAAATGACCCATAAAACCTGCTTACGGCCGTGCTGTCTGGAGGGGCCTGGGGACAGACCTAATCTAGTCTTTTTACTTTTTATTTCTGGGCTGAGCGTTGGGTTTGTTTCAAACTTCAGAATAAACGAGGTGACACCAACATGTTGACATTTCTCCTCCTTTCCCCCAAACCCCCTCTTCCCTTCCCTGTAGCAATTAGGAGCAGGAGCATATGGTGTCAATTTCACCCATTAACACCAGGGATGTCCAACCTGCCACCCTCCACAATTTCCAGTGTGCACAGTGCGGTACAAATGAAGGTTATTAATGGAGAGAGAACGATTCACTTGATTGATTCACTTGCTAAGTGGAGACACAACTGTCCCTAATTTATCTCTAAAAAAAAATTGAATCATTATCACATAATGGGCCAATTTTTGCTCCGGCACTGCCCCCCGTGCAATCCCCATCTCTATCTCTGGGTTATCTAGTTATGGTGGGTATGGTTATGATGTGAAAATGCCCATTGCTAATCCTATGTTCCCTTGTGATTTAAAGGACAACTATTGTCTCCAAGATGATTAGGGTTAAATAAGACCTTTCTGTTTATACCTTTAAAATTTGGATCAAAAACGTGTGAGACGTTTTATTGCTGGAAATATTTAGCAATATAACTTCCTAAAGACTTCCTGCTTTCACCAGCTTGTAGCAATGTGACCAATCTCTGCCTGCATTAACAGGCCTCCCTCTCAACTGTGCAGGTACTTCCCGTCTGTCCCAGCATTAAGTGTAAAGTAAGCATGCTCTGCCCCCAGGGACAGGGGAGGAGCAGAGGGTCAAGTGATGCCACTCAAACCTCTGGACTGATCTGGGTTTCTCTCCTGTAACACATGCAGTGCACATGAGTAAAAAGAGGCGAAAGGCACGATTGGTCAATAACTTCTTCTCTTTATTGGGGCGCTAAAACAATGGAGGGAGCGGATTGTCTGTTTTAGGAATGTAGGAACAACAGTTGCAGAAAAAACTCCCTGCCAATGTGTTTAGGAATTTTGCAGAGACTTGCCAGGCAGCATACAGACTAATACATTGCTGGCACTGACATGCTTTCCCTATATGAGAGTCTGCCGTGGTCAAGGGAAACACACAGTCCCGATATTGGCTTTATCGGTAATGTGCACCTAGCTTTCCAGAATGAGCGCACTGCCGCCAAACATTCGGGTCAGCCAAGCGGTCATTCGGGAAAGAGGGAAAAGTTTTCTCGGCCGCCGTACTCTCGCAATATGGGAGTCTGCCACGGTCAAGGGAAACACACAGTCCAGAGTGTTCTCCCTATGTATAGGATATGTTTAAGACATGTATTTGATGTGTATTTGTTGTGCATTTGGTATGCATTTGATGTGTATATGTTGAGTATATGATGTGTATAGGATGTGTATATGATGATATGATGTGTGTATAGGGTGTGTATAGGATGTGTATAGAATGTGTATAGGATGTGTATATGATGATATGGTGTGTATAGGATGTGTATATGATGATATGATGTGTATAGGATGTGTATATGATGATATGATGTGTATAGGGTGTGTATAGGATGTGTATAGGGTGTGTATAGGGTGTGTATAGGGTGGTATAGGATGTGTATATGATGATTGATGTGTATAGGTGTAAGTGATGATATTGTGTGTATAGGGGTTGTATAGGATGTGTATATGGAGTGTATATGATGATAATGGGTAGTGTAGGATGTGTTTGATAGAGTATATCGTGATGTGATAGGGTGTTATAGGATGTGTATAGGATGATTGTTATATGGTTATACAATGGGTATAGGTTGTATAGGAAATGTGTTATAGGAGTGTATAGGATGGTGTATCGATTGTGATAGGGTGTTGATGGATTAGGATTGATATAATGATTGTTGTATAAGGTTGTGGTATAGGATGTGATGATGAATGATATATTGGTGTGTATAGATTGTATGGAAGTGTTAGAGTGTATAGTGTGTATATGATGATATGATGTGTATAGATGATGTAGTTTGAGTGTATATGGGGTATGGATGTAATAGAGGATGTGTGTATATGGATGTGTATATAGATGTTGTATATGTATAGGAAAGTGTATAGGATGCGTATATAGGATGTTATATGATGAATATGATAAGGGTGTATAGGATGTGTTAATGAGGATGGTGTTATACGAGTAGATGTGTATATGATGATAGTGATTGTTGTATGATTTAAGAGTGCTGGCTGTGTCTGGCTTGTAGTGGTGCTGTTCGGTATGTATCCTTTCTGCTGTGTCATCGATGGCGTGCTGTGGTACCTACAATGTGTATACCGCGGTGCTGTCGTGTAGATCTCGTGTATTCGATGTGATCTGTCTGCTGTGTTGCCTGGTTCCCTGTGTACTGGGTGTTCGCTTCTCGCTCTGTGGCTGGCCGTGTTGGGTGTAGTACTCGGTTTTGCTTCTGTTATCTGACGCTATTGTATTGGCTGCTTCTAGGTGCACCTGTGTCTCGGTTGTGTCGACCTGTGTTCTGCTCGGTCTGCCTGTGGCGTATGCCTCTCGGTGTCTACTGTGCTGATGCTGCCTTACGTAGTCAAAATTGTGCTACTGGGTGTGCTGTATGTTATAGGATGTATATGATGATTAGTGGTATTAGAGAGATGGTATAGAGTGTATATGATTATAAGATGTGTATGATGTGTATATGAATGATAGGATTGTGATAGATGTGTACGATGTTGTTGTGTATACTGTGTGCTGATCTTGGTGTATGATGTGATGTGTATATGGATCTGTGTTAGATAGATGATGTCGGATTGTATGGATTGTATAGGTGTTATAGATGTGAATGATGTGTCTAGGATTTGTTAGGCATGTGTATATGATGGATATGATCTGGTGATAGATGTTGTATAGGTGTGTATATGATGATTGGTTGGTGTATACTGATGTGTTATAGGATGTGTATATGATTAGAATGGTTGTTGGATGTAGCTGTATGTGTATAGGATGTGCTATGATGATATGATGATTGGTTATGTGATGTGTATACGATGTGTATATGTTTGACTAATATGTTGTATAGGATGTGTATGTGATGTGTATAATAGAGGATTTATGGTGTGTTATAGATGTGTTATAGATGGGGGTTGTTAGATGATGGATAAGGTGGTATAGGATGTGTATGGATCATATGATGTGGTATAGGAGTGATAGGATGGGCATTGAGTATAGGATGGTGTATGGATGTGTATAGGGTGTATTAGGATGTGTATAGGATGTGTATATGATTAGTGTAGTTGGATGTGTCATATGCTAGGATGTGTATAGGATCGTGTTTGATAGGGTGTGTAGATTAGGTGTGATCAGTGTATAGTGAAATGGTGGTTTGGATGGTTAGGGTGTGTTATAGAATGTGATATGTGTATAGGTGTGTTGTGAGGATATGATGTGATGATGTGTATAGGAGGTATAGGGTGTATATGTGATGATAGATGTGTATAGGATCGTGTATGGGTGGATAGTGTATAGATTGTTTATTTAGGGGGATGGTGTTATAGGGTGTGTATAGAGTGTTAGGTGTGTAGGTTATAGGGTGTGTAAGTGTATAGGGTTGTATAGGGTGTGTAATAGGGGTGTGTATAGGATGTGTATACGGATGTGTTGGGTGTGTACTCGGTGGGTATGGAGTGGTGTTCTGATAGGTCTGGTGTGTTGGAATGTGTGCTCGGTGTTGTTAGAGGTTGTAGTAGGGATTGTGTATAGCGGGCTGTTGTATAAGGATGTTAGCAGATCATTCTCTTATAGAAATGCTGGGGATAGAGTAAGGGTGTGATATGAACTAGGCTAATCGGATCTGAACTTATCATCAACTGTCACGCTTTAGATTGCAGTTGAAACACCTTGTTGATAGGTAGGGAGGTTTTGGTACACACATGGCCCTTAAGTTTGTACACACGTGTGATCGCGGGTGATAATCGTGCCATGTGGGCACATCGCCCGAAGCGGGCGCTCGTTCAGAGTCTGACGGCCGTTTGGCCAGTAAAGTGCCCATACACAGCACCATTGTCGCCCAAACCAGACGTTCATACACATGTGCGTTGCGGTCTGTAGCGTGATCGCTGGTGGTACGAACCTTTACAATGTTAGGAGTGGGCTGGATAAGAGAAGACTTTTTCCCACTAAACCATAAATATTGGATCTCTCAGGATGGTCTCAAACGAGACCAAACTTCTATCAAATTAAGCAGTCAGTTCAGTTCCTTCCTTCGTTGTCACAGTAAAAATCGAATCCTGTGTCCTAATCATTTACCACCAAATCCATGTTAAAATAGCAATCAGGTGTGGATTAATGGTTAACACCAATAAATTCCGTATACAGAGCTGTAAAGGGATTAGACATCTGGATACCAGGCGCGTACCAAATAAACTTCATGGTAACGATGGCCTGATTAGAGAGACCGCCACTGCCCCAGAATCCTACATCTCGCAGCAGAGATGAAGATCCTTCCAAGCCAATAGTAAATAGAGAAGGTGGATCCAAGTAACTGTTTAATGTCAATGTGACTGCCAAGCCAGAAGAACTTTTAGTTGGTTTAATATCAATGGTCAATTGGACTTCGTGGGTAGTAGTGCAGGGTACCGGACAGTATTGGGTGGTTGTTTCTCGGCAGTTGTGGCCGCTTTTCCGAACAAGTATCAGCCAAACACTCGTTCGGGAAAGTCAGTAATTTCCCTCTGCCGCGGTAATACGTTAGAGGAGTCTGTCGCTGCCGGGGAAACACACAGTCCTATAGGGAGACTGCGGGACTGTGTGTATACAGATCTTGCAGATCATCTGTCATCTTTCAAAATCTGTACTGTGTACCCACTTAATACAGAAGAATATTCACTCCGCCTCCACGTCACTTTTCTCAGTTTAACGAGTGGTAGAACAAGTATTATATTATACATAACATGGAACCAGCTATTCTATACCTATAATAGCTCTGCAAATCTTTATTTGGGTTTCTGGTAGATTAAACAGACTTAGCTGTAGCAAACAATGCAGGTAGCAACAGCTAGAGCTAGCAAGATATTGTCTTGTATAAAGAGGGAAAGATTCAAGGGAGAAAAATATTATTCTCCTCTTACCAAAGCACTGGTAAGGCCTCATTTGGAATATGCGGTGCAGATTTGGAATCCCATATACAAAGGGACATCACAATAGAATAGATACTAACAAAATAAGTAAGAACTGTGGCTATAAAAACAAGATATAAATAAATCACAACTAAACGAATAGGAAGATGTATGTGCTCAGGGGAATGGAGCTTTCCTATGAAGATAGGCTAGAATAGATAAGTCATAACTAATTAATGAGGGAAATGAAGCTAGATAAGGTAGAAATTAGTTGAAATAGGGATATCGTCGATTTGTACAGATATATTTAAAGGGGAGGTGTACATAATATTTATCCTGCCACCACTCTGCTAATGAAACTTTCTAACCAATAAAAAAACAGTTACTATCATTAAGCCTTCCCTCTTTCCAATCATAGCTTTGGGTAATGGTGATACAGCAATTTAGCTATGTTTTGCGGGAACATCTGACGGCTGCGCTAATGACAGTGTGTTTAATCAGCTTTAAAGGGTAAATCCAAAAGCAAAATTTACCAGCTGATCTTTCATGCAGCGTCAGAATAACTGACACTCAATCTTGTTACAATTTGTCCTTCCACTAGGGCCTGATAAGTTTTGCAAATCCCTCTGTTGAGGAAACGTCGGTATTTAGTGTGAATGTTTAACGATTCCTTGACATCTGTTTTACAGGATGTAGAGATTTACCAGCGCACAGAGACGCTGTGTGTTTAGTGCCTCCCGCCATGTGGAAAATGTTCAGCTCACTCCTAGTATATATAGTATTTGAGGTGAATAAAGACATACGTCCATCAGTCAACCCCATCTAGCAATATCAATTTCCTGCCTACTGTTGATCCAGAGGAAGGCAAAAAAACCAACCAATTTATATGAAGGGGGAAAAAATTCCTTCCTGACTCCAAGTGGCAATCGGAAATTTCCCTGGATCACTCTACTTTATGTATCAATACCAGTAACTTGTACATTCCTTGTTGGTAGAAACTCATCCAGCTTTTTATTAACTGAGCAATGAAACCTGCCATACAATGTCCACTGGAAGACAGTTCCATAGCTTTACCGTTCTCACAGTGACAAACCCTTTCCCAACTCTACTTTATGTATCAATACCAGTAACTTGTAACATATCCTTGTTTGTAGAAACTCATCCACTTTATTAAACTGACCATGAACCTGCCAAACAACGTCCACTGGAAGACCGTTCCATAGCTTTACCGTTCTTACAGTGCACAAACCCTTTCCCAACTCTACTTTTATCAATACCAGTAACTTGTAACATTCCTGTTTGCAGAACTCATCCAGCTTTTTTATTAAACTGACAATGAACCTGCCATAACAACGTCCACTGGAAGACAGTTCCATAGCTTTACCGTTTTCTCACAGTGACAAACCCCTTTCCCAACCTTAACTATATCAATACCAGTAAACTTGTAACAATCCTTGTTTGCAGAACTCATCCAGTTTTTATTAAACTGACAATGACCTGCCATAACACGTCCACTGTGAAGACAGTTCCATAGCTTACCGTTCTCACAGTGACAAACCCTTTCCAACTCTACTTTATGTATCAATCCCAGTAACTTGTAACATTCCTTGTTTGTAGAACTCATCCAGCTTTTTATTAAACTGACCAATGAACCTGCCTATAACAACGTCCACTGGAAGACAGTTCCATAGCTTTCCGTTCTCACAGTGACAACCCTTTCCCAACTCTACTTTATATATCAATACCAGTAACTTGTAACATCCTTGTTTGTAGAAACTCATCCAGCTTTTTTATTAAAACTGACCATGAACCTGCCATAACAACGTCCACTGGAAAAGCCCGTTTTCCATAGCTTTACCGTCTCACAGTGAAAAACCTTTCCCAACTCTACTTTATGTATCAATCCCAGTACTTGTAACATTCCTTGTTTTGAGAAACTCATCCAGCGTTTATTAAACTGACCAATGAACTGCATAAACAACGTCCACTGGAAACAGTTTCATAGTCTTTACACGTCTCACAGTGACAAAACCTTTCCCAACTCTACTTTATGTATCAATACCAGTAACTTGTAACATTCCTGTTTGTAGAAACTCATCCAGCCTTTTATATTAAACTGACCAATGAACCTGCCATAACAATGTCCACTGGAAGACGTTCCATAGCTTTACCGTTCTCACAGTGACAAACCCTTTCCCAACTCTACTTTATGTACACAATACCAGTAACTTGTAACATTCCTTGTTGTAGAAACTCTCCAGCTTTTTATTAAACTGACACAATAACCTGCCATAACAACGTCCACGGGAAGACAGTTCCAGCTTTAACCGCTTCACAGTGGGACAAACCCTTTCCCAACTCTACTTTTATTATCAATACCAGTAACTGTAACATTCTTGTGTAGAAACTCATCCAGTTTTTATTAAACTGACCAATGACCTGCATAACAACGTCCACTGGAAGACAGTTCCATAGCTTTACCGTTCTCACAGTGACAAAACCCTTTCCCAACTCTACTTTATGTATCAATCCCAGTAACTTGTAACATTCCTTGTTTGTTAGAAACTCATCCCAGCTTTTTATTAAAACTGACCAATGAAACCTGCCATAACAACGTCCACTGGAAGACAGTTCCATAGCTTTTACCGTTCTCACCAGTGACAAACCCTTTCCCAACTCTACTTTATGTATCAATACCAGTAACTTGTAACATTCCTTGTTTGTAGAAACCCCTCCGGCTTTTATTAAACTGACCAATGAACCTGCCATAACAATGTCCACGTGAAGACAGTTCCATAGCTTTACCGTTCTCACAGTGACAAACCCTTTCCCAACTCTACTTTATGTATCAACACCAGTAACTTGTACATTCCTTGTTTGTAGAAACTCATCCTCCAGCTTTTTATTAAACTGACCAATGAACCTGCCATAACAACGTCCACTGGAAGACAGTTCCATAGCTTTACCGTTCTCACAGTGACAACCTTTCCCAACTCTACTTTATGTATCAATACCAGTAAACTTGTAACATTCCTTGTTTGTAGAAACCCATCCAGCTTTTTATATAAACTGACCAATGAACCTGCCATAACAACGTCCACTGGAAGACAGTTCCATAGCTTTACCGTTCTCACAGTGACAAAACCCTTTCCAACTCTACTTAGTTAATACCAGTAACTTGTATAACATTCCTTGTTTGTAGAAACTCATCCAGCTTTTATTAAACTGACCATGAACCTGCCATAACAACGTCCACGGAGACAGTTCCATAGCTTTCGTTCTCACAGTGACAAACCCTTTCCCAACTCTACTTATGTATCAATACCAGTAACTTGTAACATTCAGTTTTGTAGAAACTCATCCAGCTTTTATTAAACTGACCAATGACCTGCCATAAAAACGTCCACTGGAAGACAGTTCTAGCTGTTACCGTTCCTCACAGTGACAAACCCTTTCCCACTCTACTTTATGTATCAATAACCAGTAACTGTAACATTCCTTGTTTGTAGAAACTCATCAGCTTTTTTTGAAACTATTAATCCTATTCTATGAGAGCCTTGGGGGTTGTTATAATATTGTATGAATCTTTTTATCTGTACACTTATGTGTTGTTGTTATTAATAGTGTATAATCTTTATCTGTACACCTTATGGTTTGTTATAATAGTGTATAATCTTTATCTGTACACCTTATGGGTTGTTATACTATTGTATAATCTTTATCTTACACCTTATGGGTGTTAATATGGTGAATCTTTATCTGTACACCTTATGGGTTGTTATACTATTGTATAATCTTTATCTGTACACCTTATGGGTTGTTATACTATTGTATAATCTTTATCTGTACACCTTATGGGTTGTTATAATAGTGTATGATCTTTATCTGTACACCTTATGGGTTGTTATACTATTGTATAATCTTTATCTGTACACCTTATGGGTTGTTATACTATTGTATAATCTTTATCTGTACACCTTATGGGTTTTATCTATGTATAATTTATCGTACACCTTAGGGTGTCATGACACAAAACTGAACTCGAGCTTGGGCTGAACTTTGAGTTTGGACTCGAACTATTCGAACTAGATGCAGATCACAGAGGGAAAGACACCACCACTTGAGATAACTGATAAGCAAAGTGCAGACCTATTAATGATGCGTCTATTGGTCTGCATGCAGTGCGAAGCTTCCAATAGGAACAGATATGTGATAATCTACTGCCTGTCCATTCACCTGTTCCCACATTAACATTTCTACAAGTATTGTAAATAAATTATTACAAAGCTAGTTTGTGTTCTTGGACCATCCATGTCCCTCGATTCTGTCCGCAGTCAGTTTTTAACTGGGAGGCATTAAACAGTTATAAGGGGTGAAAATACAAGTAAATATTTAGATTCAGCGAGTTTGTGTGCCCCTGGGTCTGCTAAGATGCTGTTATTAAAATCTGGGGTGTTTTATGGCTTCTTGTAGGCAGCCTGGTGGGAAGGATTGTGGGACAACGACTGGTTGTCTCTGCCCTCAAAACTTCATGGGAACTTCAACACAACTTGGATATTTCTAGAGAACTGGAACTGGAATTGTACATTAAAAAGAAAAAACCACATGTTGAATGTGGCGCAGATCAGTTCATTAGTACATCTGGGCACAGGGCTGGTTAAGTGGTAATCGGGGGGTGTAAGTCTTACCTCCCAATATAAGAAGTGAATCTTTGGTTTTTCTTGACCTTTGGATCCCAAGTTCTTGAACTAGGAGTTAAAAAAATAAGTTGAACATTGCGTTAATGTGCTGGACCACGACATTTACTATTTATAGATTGAATAAATTACCTGCTGTACCGTGCTGGACCACGGAATTTACTATTTATAGATTGAATAAATTACCTGCTGTACCGTGCTGGACCACGACATTTACTATTTATAGATTGAATAAATTACCTGCTGTAACCGTGCTGGACACGGAATTACTATTTATAGATTGAATAAATTACCTGCTGTACCGTGCTGGACCACGACATTTACTATTTATAGATTTGAATAAATTACCTGCTGCACCTGCTGGACCACGGCATTTACTATTTATAGATTAAATAAAATTACCTGCTGTATCATGCTGGAACCACGGCATTTACTATTATAGATTGAATAAATTACCTGCTGACCATGACATTTACTTTTATAGATTGAATAAATTACCTGCTGCGACCGTGCTGGACCACAACATTTATAATTTATATTGAATAAATTATCTGCTGACCATGCTGACACGACATTTACTATTTATAGATTGAATAAATTACTGCTGTACCTACTAGACCATGATATTTACTATTTATAGATTGAATAAATTACCTGCTGCACGTGCTGGACCACGACATTTACATTTATAGATTGAATAAATTACCTGCTGTACCTACTGGACCACGACATTTACTATTTAGAGATTGAATAAAATTACCGCTGTGTACCTACTGGACCATGATTATTGATATTTACTATTAAGATTGAATAAATTACCTGCGTACCGTGCTGGACCACGACATTTACTATTTATATACGAATAAATTACCTGCTGGACCACGACATTTACTATTTATAGATTGAATAAATTACCTGCTGCACCATGCTGGACCACGGCATTTACTATTTATAGATTAAATAAATTACATGCTGGACCACGACATTTACTATTTATAGATTGAATAAATGACCTGCTGTCCTACTGAACCATGGCATTTACTATTTATAGATTGAATAAATTACCTGCTGTACCAACTGGACCACGACATTTACTATTTATAGATTGAATAAATTACCTGCTGTACCTACTGGACCACGACATTTACTATTTATAGATTGAAGAAATTACCTGCTGTACCATGCTGGACCACTTCATTTACTATTTATAATTGAATAAATTACCTGCTGTATCATGCTGGATCACGTCATTTACTATTTATTGATTGAATAAATTACCTGTGTACCATGCTGGACCACACGACATTTACTATTTATAGATTGAATAAATTACCTGCTGTACCATGCTGGACCACGACATTTACTATTTATAGATTGAATAAATTACCTGCTGTACCTACGGCCCACGAAACCTTTACATTTATAGATGTATAAATACCTGCTGCACCGTGGCTGGACCATGATATTACTATTTTATAGACTGAATAAATTACTGCTGCACCATGCTGGACCACGACATTTACTATTATAGATTGAATAATTACCCTGCTGTACCGTGCTGGACTAACACATTTACTATTTATAGATTGAATAAATTACCTGCTGCAACCATGCTGGACCACGGCATTTACTATTTATAGATTGAATAAAATACCATGCTGGGACCAGACATTTACTATTTATAGATTGAATAAATTACCTGCTGTACTCGACATTTACTATTTATAGATTGAATAAATTACCTGGCTGCACCATGCTGGACCACGCATTTACTATTATAATTAAATAAATTACATGCTGGACCACGACATTTACTATTTATAGATTGAATAAATTACCTGTGACTCGACATTTACTATTTATAGATTGAAAAATTACACTGCTGCACCATGCTGGACCACGACATTACTTTTAAGATGAAATTTCACCTGCATTGTACCGTGTGGACAACATTATTATTTATGATTGAATAATTACCTGCTGTACCGTGCTGGACTACGACATTTACTATTTATAGATTGAATAAATTACCTCGCACCATGCTGGACCAGCATTTACTATTTATAGATATTGAATAATTACAGTGCTGGACCACGACATTTACTATTTATAGATTGAATAAATTACCTGCTGTTCACCGTGCTGGACCCACGACATTTACTATTTATAGATTGAATAATTACCTGCTGCACCGTGCTGGACCACGACATTTACTATTTATAGACTGAATAAATTACCTGCTGCACCGTGCTGGACCACGAATTTACTATTTATAGATTGAATAAATTACCTGCTGTACCGTGCTGGACTACGACATTTACTATTTATAGATTGAATAAATTACCTGCTGCACCATGCTGGACCACGGCATTTACTATTTATAGATTGAATAAATTACCTGCTGGACACGACATTTACTATTTATAGATTGATAAATTACCTGCTGCACCGTGCTGGACCACGACATTTACTATTATAGATTGAATAATTACCTGCTGTACCTCTGGACCATGATATTTATATTTGTATAGATTTGCCACCTAATTCCATGACCTGCTGCAAACTGTGCGGGACATTTCCATACACATTTACCCCCTATCTTATTAGATTGAATAATTATCCGGCACCCTGCACCCATGCTGGAACCACGGCATTTACTATTTATAGATCTGTAATACAATTACCTGCTGGTACCATGACATTTACTATTTATAGATTGAATAAATATCCTGCTGACTGGACTGTGACCACGACATTTATTCTATTTATAGATTGAATAAATTACCTGCTGCACACATGCTGGGACAATCCCCCTCGGATTACTATTTATTGTATAGACTGACCAACTAAATTACATGCTGTAACCACCCACATTTACTTTTATAGATTGAATCAAATGACCTGCCCCCCTCGTTCATTCACCTGATGTGAACACCATGGCATTCCTAGCTTGTATATGTTGTAATACACCCATACTATTGCGTTGTACCTACTGGACAGGGAACCTGTACTTATCTATAGATTGAATAAACCATTTTGCCTGCCTGTACCACTGTCTGTGTGTGTATAGGATGTGTATATGATGTGTATAGGATGTGTATAGGATGTGTATAGGATGTGTATATGATGTGTATAGGATGTGTATAGGATGTGTATAGGGTGTGTATAGGGAGAACACTCTGGACTGTTTGTATGCAGATCTTGCAGATCCTGTCTGTCATCTTTCTCTGATCTGTACTGTGTGTACCCAGCTTAAAGGCAGATTCACTAACATAACCAGATACTGTAGGAGACAATAAAGAGACCTTAACCCTGGGTTATGGCACAAAAATGGTTAAAACAACTTATTACTTTCTCTTGACCCAGATACAATGTGAATTCTCTCTCCCTCCCAATCCCCCGTGAGTACCTTCTGGGTGTAATATACAGGTAGTCAGTACCTACTGGGTGTAATATACAGGTAGTCAGTACCTACTGGGTGTAATGTACAGGTAGTCAGTACCTACTGGTTGTAATGTACAGGTAGTCAGTACCTACTGGGTGTAATATACAGGTAGTCAGTACCTACTGGGTGTAATATACAGGTAGTCAGTACCTATTGGGTGTAATATACAGGTAGTCAGTACCTACTGGGTGTATTATACAGGTAGTCAGTACCTACTGGGTGTAATATACAGGTAGTCAGTACCTACTGGGTGTAATATACAGGTAGTCAGTACCTACTGGGTGTAAGGGAGGGGATACGTATGTGTCGCTGATGCGCGGCTGTGTTACGGGGGTGTCTCGTGCATGTGTCTCTGCTGCTCCTGCTGTGTTCTGCCTAGTGTCTCCCACTGTGTCTCCGGTGTGTCTCGGCTGTTCGTCTGCCTGCTCTGGTGTGGTCCTCGGCTGTGTCTCGGGTGTTCTCCGGCTTGTGTCTCTGCTTCTCTCTGTGTCTCGGCCTGGTTGTCTCGGCTGTGTCCTGCTGCCTTCTAGTGTCTCGGCTGTGTTCCCCTGTTATCTGGGTGTTCTCGGCTGTGTCTCGGCTGCTCTCTGGGTGTGTCTCGAGCTGTTCCCGGCTTGTGTCTCTGCTTCTATGCGTCGGTCTCGGGCTGTGGTCTGCTGCTGCTCGGCTCTGTCTCGGGTGTTTTCGTGCTCGGTGTGCCCCTGTTCTGGCTTGGTTTGCTGTCCTGCCTGCTCTTGTCCTCCGGCGCTGTGTCTCTGCTTGCTCTTGTCTCGCTTTCCTCCTTTGCGTGTGTCTCGGCTGTGTCTCTTGCTGCTCTGCTGTGCTCGGTGTCTCTGGATGTGTACTCTGCCTGTTGGGTTCTCCGGCTGTGTCTCGGCTGTGTCTCCCTGCTGCTCTGGTTGGTCTCGGCTGTGTCCTCGGGTGTGTTCTCTGCTGATAGGTTGGTATACGATTTTATAGGATGTGTATATGATGATATGGGTGTGTATACGATGTGTATAGGATGTGTATATGATGATATGATGTGTATATGATGTGTATGGGTTTATATGATGATAGATGTGTATAGGATGTGTATAGGGTGTGTATATGATGATATGGTGTGTATATGATGTGTATAGGATGTGTATTGATGATATAATGTGTATGGATGTGTATAGATGAGAATTAGTGTATAGTGATGTGTCTCGTCTTTGTCCTGCTTTTCGCTTGCTGTGTGCTGCGGTGTTCTCGCGGCCTTGTGTCTCTTTTGCGTCTCTCGGTCGTGCTGTGTCTCATGCTGTGTCCTCGTCTGTGTCTCGCTGTGTCTGGGTGTGTCTCCGCGCTGTGTCTCTGCTGCTCTGTGTGTCCTCGCCGTGTGTCTCTGGGTGTGTCTCGCCTGGTGTCTCGGCCTGTGTCTCCGGCGTGCTGTCTCTCTGCGCGGCTTGTCCTCGGCTGGTGTGGTCTCGGCTGTGTCTCGGGTGTGTCTCGGCTTTGTCTCTGGCTGTGTCTCTGCTTCTCTGTGTGTCTCGGTGTCTCGGTGTGTCGGCTGTGTCTCGGCCTGTGTCTCTGCTTCGGGTGTGTCTCGGCTGTGTCTCGTCGGTGTGTCTCGGCTGTGGTCTCGGGCTGTGTCTCGCGCTTTTGTCTCTGGCTGTTGTCTCGGTGTGTCTCTCGGGTGTGTCTCGGCTCTGTCTCGGGTGTGTCTCGGTCTTGTCATCGCTTGTCTCGGGTAGGTGCTCCGGGTGTGTCTCGGCTGGTGTGCTCCGGGTGTGTCTCTGGTGGTGGTCCTGTTCCGGTGTTGTCTCGTTGTCCGGTGTGTCCTCGGCTGTGTCTCGGCTGTGTCTCGGTCTGGTCTCGGCTGGTGTCTCGTGGTTGTCTCGGCTGTGTCTCGGGTGTTCTCGGCTGTGTCTCGGGTTGCTCTCGGCCTCCCTGTGTGTCGCACACTGCTCTTGCCTCTCTCTTCCCTCT
>JAACNH010000065.1:120813-157104 GCA_019447015.1 Hymenochirus boettgeri
GGATGGTGTATAGGATTGTGTATAGGATGATATGGTGGACAAAATGTGTATTTAGGGGTGGTTAGGATGTGTGATTATGATGATGGATGGGTGTATAGGATGGTATAGGATGTGTATATGATGAATGATGTGATAGGGTGGGTAGACGAGGTGTATAGGATGTGTAGTGGATGTGTATAGGATGTGATATGATGTGATATGATGAATGACGTGTATGTATGGTATACAATGTGTATAGGATGTGTACGGATGTGTATAGGATGCGTATATGATGATCTGTGTGTATAGGATTTGATAGGATGTTGTAGAGGATGCATATGGTTGTGTATACGATGTGTATAGGATGTGTATATATGATAGAGTGTATAGGATTGTCTAGGATGTGTTAGGATGTGTAAATGATGATATGATGGTATAGATGTGTCTAGGATGTGTATAGATGATATGGTTGTGTCTACGATGTGTATATTATGTGTATATGATGCATAGGATGGTATAGGATGTGTATTAGATGTGTAAGATGTGATATGATGATATGATGGTATAGGGTGTGTTATAGGGATGTGATGGATGTGTATATGATGATATGTGTTATAGGATGGTTAGATGGATGATATGCTGTGTTATAGGATGTGTATATGATGCGTATATGATGATATGATGTGTATAGGATGTTGTTAGGAGTTTTAGGATGGTATATGATGATAGGAGGTGTTAATGGATGTGTATAGGGTGTGTATAGGATGTGTATATGATGATATGATAGGATGTGTATAGGGTGTGTATAGATGTGTATATGATTATATGATGTGTATAGGGATGTGTATAGGATGTGTATAGGATGTGTAAGGGATGTGTATAGTGATGTGTATATGATGATATGATGTGTATGGATGTGTATACGATGGTATAGTGATGTGCATATGATTGATATGATGTGTATAGGATGTGTATAGGATGTGTAGAGGGTGTGTATAGGATGTGTATAGGGTGTGTATAGGGGGTAGAGGGTGGTGTATAGGATGTTAAGGAGTGGATAGGGGTTGGTATAGGATGATATGATGTGTATAGGATGTGTATAGGGTGTGTATAGGATGTGTATAGGATGTGTATAGGGTGTGTATAGGGTGTGTATAGGGTGTGTATAGGATGTGTATAGGGAGAACCCTAGGGACTGTGTGAATCGACATTTTTGAAAAATGACAGACAGGATCTTGCAGATCATCTTCCATCTTTCAAAAATCTGTCCTGTGAGAGGGAAGAGAGAGGCAAGAGCAGTGTGCGACACACAGGGAGGCCGAGGGGCGCCCGAGACGACAGCCGGAACACCCGAGACCAGCCGAGACAACACGAGACACACAGACAGAGACCACCCGAGACACAGGCCGAGACACAGCCGAGACACACCCGGACAAAGGCGAGAAACACCCGAGACAACCAGAGACCACCACCAGAGACACACCCGGAGACAAGCCGAGACACACCCGGAGACACACCGAGACAAGCGACTGACACAGACGCGAGACACACCCGATGACAGAGCCGAGACACACCCGAGAGACACACCGAGAAAACAGCCAGAGATCAAAAGCCGAGACACAGCCCGAGGACCACAGCCGAGACACACACGAGACACTAGCCGAGACACACCCGAAGCAGAGACACAGGCCAGACACAGCTCGACACACCGAGACACAGCGAGACACCACCAGAGAAGCAGAGACACACGCCGAGAGATCAAAGTGCCGAGACACACCCGGAGACACAGCCGAGACCAACCAGCCGAGGACAAGCCGCGCAGCAGAGACACAGCCGAGACACAGGCCGAGACACCAGGCGAGACACACCCAGAGACACAGGCGAGGACACTACAGAGTCGCGGAGACAAGCCGGAGACACACCCAGACACAGCGAGACACAGACGAGGACACAGCATGAGACCACAGCACGGCACCGCAGAGTGACGCAAAAGAGACAAAGGCGGAGAACACCGCACAACACAGCAAGCGAAAAGAGGACAAAGACGAGACACATCCTATACACTAATTCTCATCTATACACTCCATACACATTTATATCATCATATACACATCCTATTACACATCAATACACACCATATCATCGTACAACCCCTTACACATCCTATACCACATCTATCATCATATAAACCTCATACACATCATATACACATCATATCATCATATACCACATCCTATACCACATCGTATACACACCCATATCATCATATTACACATCTATAAAATCGTTATACCACACCTATCAGCAGAGAAACACCCGAGGACACAGCCGAGACACAGAAGAGCAGGCAGAGACACAGGCCGAGACCAGCCGGAGAACAGCAGAGACAATCCGAGGACCCAGAAGACAGAGAAGAAGAGACACAGCCGAACACAGAGGAGACAGACAAGAGCAGCAGAGACACAGCCGAGACAAAGCGGAGACACACCAGCGCAGGCAGAGACACACCCGAGGACAGAGCCGAGCAGCAGAGACACAGCCGAGACACAGGCAGCGAAGCAGAGACACAGCCGCGACAAGCCGAGACCACACCAGAGCAGCCGAGACACAGCCGAGAACACCCGAGACACAGGGGAACACAGCCGAGCAAGAAGAGCAGCGGTACACAGCGAGACACCAGCCTGAGACAAGAGAGAAGCAGAGACAAAGCCGGACACACCCAGACACAGCCGAGGACCACCAGAGCAGCAGAGACACAGCCGAGACACACCGAGACAATGGGAGACACAGCAGAGACACAGCAGAGCAGCAGAGACACATGCACGAGACACCCCCGTAACACAGCCGCGCATCAGCGACACATACGTATCCCCTCCCTTTTCAAAAATCTGTCCTGTGTACCCAGCTTTAGATTGCAGTTGAAACACCTTGTTGATAGGTAGGGAGGTTTTGGTACACACATGGCCCCTTAAGGTTTGTACACACGTGTGATCGCGGGTGATAATCGTGCCATGTGGGCACATCGCCCGAAGCGGGCGCTCGTTCAGAGGTCTGACCGGCCGTTTTGGCCAGTAAAGTGCCCATACACAGCACCATTGTCGCCCAAACCAGACGTTCATACACATTGTGCGTTGCGGGTCTGTAGCTGTGATCGCTGGTGTGTACGAACCTTTACAATGTTAGGAGTGGGCTGGATACAGAGAAGACTTTTTCCCACTAAACCAATAAATATTGGATCTCTCAGGATGGTCTCAAACGAAGACCAAACTTCTATCAAATTAAGCAGCAGTTCAGTTCCTTCCTTCGTTTCACAGTAAAATCGAATCCTGTGTCCTAATCATTTACCACCAAATCCATGTTAAAATAGCAATCAGGTGTGGGATTAATGGTTAACACCAATAAATTCCGTATACAGAGCTGTAAAGGGATTAGAACATCTGGATACCAGGCGCTACCAATAAACTTCATGGTAACGAATGGCCTGATTAGAGAGACCGCACTGCCCCAGAATCCTACATCTCGCAGCATAGGATGAAGATCCTTCCAAGCTAATAGTAAATAGAGAAGGTGGATCCAAGTAACTGTTTAATGTCAATGTGAACTGCCAAGCACAGAAGACTTTTATGTTGGTTTAATATCTAATGGTCAATTGGACTTCGTGGGTAGTGCAGGGTACCGACAGTATTGGGTGGTTTCTCGGCACGTGTGGGCGCTTTTCCGAACAAGTATCAGCCAAACACTAGTTCGGGAAAGTCAGTAAATTTCCCTCTGCCGCGGTAACTTCCGATAGAGGAGTCTGTCGCTGCCGAGGGAAACACACAGTCCTATAGGGAGAATGCTCGGGACTGTGTGTATACAGGATCTTGCAGATCATCTGTCATCTTTCAAAAATCTGTACTGTGTGTACCCAGCTTAATACAGAAGAATATTCACTCCTCCACGTCACTTTTCTCAGTTTAACGAGTGGTAGAAACAGTATTATATTATCATAACATGGAACCAGCTATTCTATACTATAAATAGCTCTGCAAATCTTTATTTGGGGTTCTGGTAGATAACAGACTTAGCTGTAGCAAACAATGCCAGGTAGCAACGGCTAGAGCTAGCAAGATATTGTCTTGTATAAAGAGGGGAATAGATTCAAGAGAGAAAAATATTATTCTCCCTCTTTACAAGGCACTGGTAAGGCCTCATTTGGAATATGCGGTGCAGATTTGGAATCCCATATACAAAAGGGACATCACAATAGAATAGATACTAACAAAATAAGTAAGAACTGTGCTATAAAAATAAGATAAATAAATCAACAACTAAACTAATAAGGAGAAAGATAAATAAATCAACAACTAAACTAATAAGGAGAATGTATGTGCTCAGGGGAATGGAGCTTTCCTATGAAGATAGGCTAGAATAGATAAGTCATAACTAAATTAATGAGGGGAATGAAGCTTAGATAAGGTAGAAATTAGTGAAATAGGGATATCGTCAGTTTGTACAGATATATTAAAGGGGAGGTGACATAATATTTATCCTGCCACCACTCTGCTAATGAAACTTTTCTAACCAATAAAAAAACAGTTTACTATCATTAAGCCTTCCCTCTTTCCAATCATAGCTTTGGGTAATGGTGATACAGCAATTTAGCTATGTTTTGCTGGGAGACATCTGACCGGCTGCGCTAAGTGACAGTGTGTTTAATCAAGGCTTTTAAAGGGTAAATCCAAAAGCAAATTTACCAGCTGATCTTTCATGCAGCGGTCAGAATAATGACACTAATCTTGTTACAATTTGTCCTTCCACTAGGGCCTGATAAGTTTGCAAATCCCTCTGTTTGAAGGAAACGTCGGTATTTAGTGTGAATGTTTAACGATTCCTTGACATCTGTTTTACAGGATTGTAGAGATTTACCAGCGCACAGAGACGCTGTGTGTTTAGTGCCTCCCGCCATGTGGAAATGTTCAGCTCACTCCTAGTATAGTATAGTATTTGAGGTTGAATAAAGACATACGTCCATCCAGTCCAACCCATCTAGCAATATCCTAATTTCCTGCCTAACTGTTGATCCAGAGGAAGGCAAAAAAACCAACCAAATTTATGAAGGGGGAAAATTCTTCCGACTCCAAGTGGCAATCGGAAATTTTCCCGGTCAACTCTACTTTGTATCAATACCAGTACACTTGTACATTCCTTGTTTGTAGAAACTCATCCAGCTTTTTATTAAACTGCCAAGAACCTGCCATAACAATGTCCACTGGAAGACAGTTCCATAGCTTTACCGTTCTCTCCGTGACAACACCCTTTCCCACTCTACTTTATGTATCAATACCAGTAACTTGTAACATTCCTTGTTTTAGAAACTCATCCACTTTTATTAAACTGACCCATGAACCTGCCATAACAACGTCCACTGGAAGCCGTTCCATAGCTTTACCGTTTCTTACAGTGACAAACCCTTTCCCAACTCTACTTTATATATCAATACCAGTAACTTGTAACATTCCTTGTTTGCAGAAACTCATCAGCTTTTTATTAAACTGACCAATGAACCTGCCATAACAACGTCCACTGGAAGACAGTTCCCATAGCTTTAACCGTTCTCACAGTGACAAACCCTTTCCCAACTCTACTTTTATATATCAATACCAGTAACTTGTACATTCCTTGTTTGCAGAAACTCACTCCAGCTTTTTATTAAACTGACCAATGAACCTGCCATAACACGTCCACTGGAAGACAGTTTCCATAGCTTTACCGTTCTCACAGTGACAAACCCTTTCCCAACTCTACTTTTGTATCAATCCCAGTAACTTGTAACATTCCTTGTTTGTAGAAACTCATCCAGCTTTTTATTAAACTGACCAATGAACCTGCCATAACAACGTCCACTGGAAGACAGTTCCATAGCTTTACCGTTCTCACAGTGACAAACCCTTTCCCAACTCTACTTTATATATCATACCAGTAACTGTAACATTCCTTGTTTGTAGAAACTCATCCAGCTTTTTATTAAACTGACCAATGAACCTGCCATAACAACGTCCACTGGAAGACATTTCCATAGCTTTACCGTTCTCACAGTGAAAACCCTTTCCCAACTCTACTTATGTATCAATCCCAGTAACTTGTAACATTCCTTGTTTGTAGAAACTCATCCAGCTTTTTATTAAACTGACCAAAACCTGCCATAACAACGTCCACTGGAAGACGTTCCATAGCTTTACCGTTCTCACAGTGACAAACCCTTTCCCAACTCTACTTTATGTATCAATACCAGTAACTTGTAACATTCCTTGTTTGTAAAACTCATCCCCTCTTTTTATTAAACTGACCAATGAACCTGCCATAACATGTCCACTGGAAGACAGTTCCATAGCTTTACCGTTCTCACAGTGACAAACCCTTTCCCAACTCTACTTTATGTATCAATACCAGTAACTTGTACCATTCCTTGTTGTAGAAACTATCCAGCTTTTATTAAACTGACCAATGAACCTGCCAAACAACGTCCCTGGAAGACAGTTCCATAGCTTTAACCGTTCTCACAGTGACAAACCCTTTCCCAACTCTACTTTATTATCAATACCAGTAACTTGTAACATTCCTTGTTTGTAGAAACTCATCCAGCTTTTTTATTAAACTGACCATGAACCTGCCATAACAACGTCCACTGGAAACAGTTCCTAGCTTTATACCGTTCTCACAGTGACAAACCCTTTCCCAACTCTACTTTATGTATCAATCCCAGTAACTTGTAACATTCCTTTTTGTAGAAACTCATCCGCTTTTTATTAAACTGACCAATGAACCTGCCATAACAACGTCCATGGAAGACAGTTCCATAGCTTTACTACTTACCGTTCTCACAGTGACAAACCCTTTCCCAACTCTACTTTATGTATCAATACCAGTAACTTGTAACATTCCTTGTTTTAGAAACCCCTCCGGCTTTTTATTAAACTGACCAATGAACCTGCCATAAACAATGTCCACTGGAAGACAGTTCCATAGCTTTACCGTTCTCACAGTGACAAACCCTTTCCCAACTCTACTTTATGTATCAACACCAGTAACTTGTAACATTCCTTGTTTGTAGAACCATCCAGCTTTTTTATAAACTGACCAATGAACCTGCCATAACAACGTCCACTGGAAGACTTCCATAGCTTTACCGTTCTCACAGTGACAAACCCTTTCCCAACTCTACTTTATGTACAATACCAGTAACTTGTAACATTCCTTGTTTGTAGAAACCCATCCAGCTTTTATTAAACTGACCAATGAACCTGCCATAACAACGTCCACTGGAAGACAGTTCCATAGCTTACTACCGTTCTCACAGTGACAAAACCCTTTCCCAACCCTACTTTATGTATCAATACCAGTAACTTGTAACATTCCTTGTTTTGTAGAACTCATCCAGTCTTTTATTAAACTGACCAATGAACCTGCCATAACAACGTCCACTGGAAGACAGTTCCATAGCTTTACCGTTCTCACAGTGACAAACCCTTTCCCACTCTACTTTATGTACAATACCAGTAACTTGATACATTCCTTGTTTGTAGAAACTCATCCAGTCTTTTTATTAAACGACCAATGAACCTGCCATAACAACGTCCACTGGAAGACAGTTCCTATCTTTACCTTCCACAGTGACAAACCCTTTCCCCAACTCTACTTTATGTATCAATCCCAGTAACTTGTAACATTCCTTGTTTGTAGAAACTCATCCAGCTTTTTTTTGAAACTATTAATCCTATTCTATGAGAGACCTTGGGGGGTTGTTATAATATTGTATGATCTTTATCTGTACACCTTATGGGTTGTTATAATAGTGTATAATCTTTATCTGTACACCTTATGGGTTGTTATAATAGTGTATAATCTTTATCTGTACAAACCTTAATGGGTTGTTATCTATTGTATCATCTTTCTGTACACCTTATGGGTTGTTATACTATTGTATAATCTTTATCTGTACACCTTATGGGTTGTTATACTATTGTATAATCTTTATCTGTACACCTTATGGGTTGTTATAACTATTGTTAATCTATCTTTATCTGTACACCTTATGGTGTTGTTTAATAGTGTATGATCTTTATCGTATTAACACCTTATTGGGTGTGTTGATACTATTGTATAATCTTTATCGGTACCCCTTATGGGTTGTTATAACTATGTATAATCTTACTGTACTACTGGGTTTCGTATCTCGTACTGTAATCTTATCTGTAAAAAAAGTACACTTAATGGGTTGTTATACTATTGTATAATCTTTATCTGTACACCTTATGGGTTGTCATGTACACAAAACTGAACTCGAGCTTGGGCTGAACTTTGAGTTTGGACTCGAACTATTCGAACTAGATGCAGATCACAGGAGGGAAAGACACCACCACTTTGAGATAACTGATAAGCAAAGTGCAGACCTATTAATGATGCGTCTATTGGTCCTGCATGCAGTGCGAAGCTTCCAATAGGAACAGAATATGTGATAATCTACTGCCTGTCCATTCACCTGTTCCCACATTAACATTTCTCATATTATTGTAAATAAATATATTACAAAGCTAGGTTTGTGTTCTTGGACCATCCAATGTCCCCTCGTTCTGTCCGCAGTCAGTTTTAACTGGGAGGCATTAAACATTTATAAGGGGTGAAAATACAAGTAAATATTTAGATTCAGCGAGTTTGTGTGCCCCTGGGGTCTGCCAAGTTGCTGTTATTAAAATCTGGGGTGTTTTATGGCTTCTTGTAGGCAGCCTGGTGGGAAGGATTTGTGGGACAACGACTGGTGTCTCTGCCCCTCAGAAACTTCATGGGAAACTTCAACACAACTTGGATATTTCTAGAGAACTGGAACTGGAATGTAACATTAAAAAGAAAAAACCACAATGTTGAATGTGGCGCAGATCAGTTCATTAGAACATCTGGGCACAGGGCTGGTAAGTGGTAATCGGGGGGTGTAAGTCTTACCTCCCAATATAAAGGTGAATCTTTGGTTTTCTTGACCTTTGGATTCCCAAGTTCTTGAATCTAGGAGTTAAAAAAAATAAAGTTGAACATTGCGTTAATGTGCTGGACCACGACATTTACTATTTATAGATTGAATAAATTACCTGCTGTACCGTGCTGGACCACGGAATTTTTACTATTATAGATTGAATAAATACCTGCTGTACCGTGCTGGACACGACATTTACTATTTATAGATTGAATAAATTACCTGCACCATGCTGGACCACGGCATTTACTATTTATAGATTAAATAAATTACCTGCTGTATCATGCTGGACCACGGACATTTACTATTTATAGATTGAATAAATTACCTGCTGTACCATGACATTTACTATTTATAGATTGAATAAATTACCTGCTGCACCGTGCTGGACCACAACATTTACTATTTATAGATTGAATAAATTATCTGCTGCACCATGCTGGACCACGACATTTACTATTTATAGATTGAATAAATTACCTGCTGTACCTACTAGACCATGATATTTACTATTTATAGATTGAATAAATTACCTGCTGCACCGTGCTGGACCACGACATTTACTATTTATAGATTGAATAAATTACCTGCTGTACCTACTGGACCACGACATTTACTATTTATAGATTGAATAAATTACCTGCTGTACCTACTGGACCATGATATTTACTATTTATAGATTGAATAAATTACCTGCTGTACCGTGCTGGACCACGACATTTACTATTTATATACTGAATAAATACCTGCTGTACCACGACATTTACTATTTATAGATTGAATAAATTACCTGCTGCACCATGCTGGACCACGGCATTTAACTATTTATAGATTGAATAATTACATGATGCCCACGAAATTTACTATTAGATTTGAATAAATTACCTGCTGCTGTGTACCTACTAAATGCATTTACTATTTATAGATTGAATAAATTACCTGCTGTACCAACTGGACCACGACATTTACTATTTATAGATTGAATAAATTACCTGCTGTACCTACTGGACCACGACATGTTACTATTTATAGATTGAATAAATTACCTGCTGTACCATGCTGGACCACTCATTTTATTTATGATAGTTGAATAAATTACCTGCTGTATCATGCTGGATCACGTCATTTACTATTTATTGATTGAATAAATTACTGCTTGACCATGCTGGACACGACATTTACTATTTATAGATTGAATAATTACCTGCGTACCATGCTGGACCACGACATTTACTATTTATAGATTGAATAAATTACTGCGACTACTGGACCACGACATTTACTATTATAGATTGAATAAATTACCTGCTGCACCGTGCTGGACCATGATTTACTATTTATAGACTGAATAAATTACCTGCTGCACAGCTGGACCAGCATTTACTATTTTAGATTTGAATAAATTACCTGCTGTACCGTGCTGGACTACGACATTTACTATTTATAGATTGAATAAATTACCTGCTGCACCATGCTGGACCACGGCATTTACTATTTATAGATTGAATAAATTACATGCTGGACCACAACATTTACTATTTATAGATTGAATAAATTACCTGCTGTACCTCGACATTTACTATTTATAGATTGAATAAATTACCTGCTGCACCATGCTGGACCACGGCATTTACTATTTATAGATTAAATAAATTACATGCTGGACCACGACATTTACTATTTATAGATTGAATAAATTACCTGCTGTGTACCTCGACATTTACTATTTATAGATTGAATAAATTACCTGCTGCACCATGCTGGACCACGACATTTACTATTTATAGATTGAATAAATTACCTGCTGTACCGTGCTGGACCACGACATTTATTATTTATAGATTGAATAAATTACCTGCTGTACCGTGCTGGACTACGACATTTACTATTTATAGATTGAATAAATTACCTGCTGCACCATGCTGGACCACGGCATTTACTATTTAAGATTGATAAATACTGACTGACCACGACATTTACTATTTATAGATTGAATAATTACCTGCTGCACCATGCTGGACCACGACATTTACTATTTATAGATTGAATAAATTACCTGCTGCACCGTGCTGGACCATGATATTTACTATTTATAGACTGAATAAATTACCTGCTGCACCGTGCTGGACCACGACATTACTATTTATAGATTGAATAAATTACCTGCTGTACCACGACATTTACTATTTATAGATTGAATAAATTACCTGCTGCACCATGCTGGACCACGGCATTTACTATTTATAGATTGAATAAATTACATGCTGGACCACGACATTTACTATTTATAGATTGAATAAATTACCTGCTGCACCGTGCTGGACCACGAACTTTATATAGATTGAATAAATTACCTGCTGTACCTACTGGACCATGATATTTACTATTTATAGATTGAATAAATTACCTGCTGCACTGTGCTGGACCACGACATTTACTATTTATAGATTGAATAAATTACCTGCTGCACCATGCTGGACCACGGCATTTACTATTTATAGACTGATAATTAACCTGCTGTTACCCATGACATTTACTATTTATATGATTGAATAAATTACACTGCTGCACTTGCTGGACCACGACATTTACTATTTTAGATTGTGAATAAATTACCTGCTGCACCATGTGGACCACGGCATTTACTATTTATAGATTAATAAATTACATGCTGGACCACGCACTTTACTTATTTAAGATTGAATAAATCTTCTGTACCTACTGACCATAGCATTTACTATTTATAGATGAATAAATTACTGCTGTACCTACGGACCACGACATTTACTATTATAGATTGAATAAATTGCCTGCTGTACCATGCTGGACCACTCATTTACTATTTATAGATTGAATAAATTACCCTGCTGTATCATGCAGGATCACGGCATTTATTATTGATTGAATAATACGCTGTACCTGCTGGACCACGACATTTACTATTTATTGATTGAATAATTACCTGCTGCACCATGGGACACGACATTTACTATTATAGATTGAATAAATTACCTGCTTACCGTGCTGGACCATGATATTTACTATTTATAGACTGAATAAATTACCTGCTGCACCGTGCTGGACCACGACATTACTATTTATGATTGAATATAATTACCTGCTGTACCGTGCTGGACTACGACATTTACTATTTATATTGAATAATTACCTGCTGCACCATGCTGGACCACGCATTTACTATTATAGATTGAATAAATTACATGCTGGACCACGACATTTACTATTTATAGTTGAATAAATTACCTGCTGTAACCACGACATTTACTATTTATAGATTAATAAATTACCGCTGCCACCTGCTGGACCACGACATTTTTATATTTGACAGAATAAATTACCCTGCTGTACCCACGCATTTACTATTTATAGATTGAATAAATTACCTGCTGCACCGTGCTGGACCAGACATTTACTATTTATAGATTGAATAAATACTGCTGTACCACGACATTTACTATTTATAGATTGAATAAATTACCTGCTGCACCGTGCTGGACCACGACATTTACTATTTATAGATTGAATAAATTAGCTGCTGGACCACGACATTTACTATTTATAGATTGAATAAATTACCTGCTGCGCCGTGCTGGATCAGGGCATTTACTATTTATAGATTGAATAAACTACCTGCTGTACCGTGCTGGATCACAACATTTACTATTTATAGATTGAATAAATTACCTGGACCACTGGACATTTATATTATTAGATTGAAATAAATTACTGCTGCAACGTGCTGGATCAGGCATTTACTATTTAGATTGAATAAACTACCTGCTGTACCGTGCTGGATCAACATTTACTATTATAGAATGAATAAATACCTGCTGCACCGTGGGGACCACAGACATTTACATTATAGATGAATAAAATTACCTGCTACACCATTCTGGACCACGACATTACTATTTATAGATTGAAAAATTACTGCTGCACCGTGCTGGATCACGACATTTACTATTTTAGATTGAATAATTACCTGCTGCACCGTGCTGGATCACGGCATTACTATTTATAGATTGAATAAATTACCTGCTGTACCGTGGGACCATAATATTTACTATTATAGTTGAATAAATTACTGCTGTACGTGCTGGACCACGAATTTACTATTTTTAGATTGAATAAATTACCTGCGTTACCGTGCTGGACCACGACATTTTACTATTTATAGATTGAATAAATTACCTGCTGTACCTACTGGACACGACATTTACTATTATAGATTGATATAAAATTACCTGCTGTACCTACTGGACCGACATTTACTATTATAGACTGAATTAAATTACTGCGCACCGTGCTGGACCACGACATTTACTATTATAAGATTGAATAAATTACCTGCTGTACCGTGCTGGACCCGGACATTTACTATTTATAGATTGAATAAATTACCTGCTGTACCGTGCTGACCACGCACATTTACTATTTATATACTGAATAATTACCTGCTGTACCGTGCGACTACGACATTTTTATTTTATAGATTGAATAAATTACCTGCTGCAACCGTGTGGGACCACGACATTTACATTTATAGATTGAATAAATTACCTGCTTGTACCCTACGGACATGATATTTACTATTTATAGATAGATAAATTACCTGCTGTACCTCTGGACCACGAATTTACTATTTATAGACGAAAAATTACCTGCTGTACCTACTGGACCATGATATTTACTATTTATATACTGAATAAATTACCTGCTGTACCGTGCGGGACCACGACATTTACTATTTATAGATTGAATAAATTACCTGCTGTACCATGCTGGACCACGACATTTACTATTTATTAGACTGAATAAATTACCTGCTGCACCGTGCTGGACCACGACATTTACTATTTATAGATTGAATAAATTACCTGCTGCACCGTGCTGGACCACGTCATTTACTATTTATAGACTGAATAAATTACCTGCTGTACCTACTGGACCACGGCATTTACTATTTATAGATTGAATAAATTACCTGCTGCACCGTGCTGGACCACGACATTTACTATTTTAGATGGAAATAAATTACCTGCTGCCCCAGGGCTGGACCACGGCATTTACTATTTATAGATTGAATAAATACCTGCTGTACCCTACTGGACCACGACATTTATATTTATAGATTGAATAATTACCTGCTGTACATGCTGGACCACGTCATTTATATTTATAGATTGAATAAATTACCTGCGTATCATGGATCAAGGCATTTTACTATTTATGATTGAAGAAATTACCTGCTGTACCATGCTGGACCACGACATTTACTATTTATAGATTGAATAAATTACCTGCTGTACCATGCTGGACCACGACATTTACTATTTATAGATTGAATAAATTACCTGCTGCACTGTGCTGGACCACGGCATTTACGATTTATAGATTGAATAAATTACCTGCTGCACCGTGCTGGACCATGATATTTACTATTTATAGCTGAATAAATTAATGCTGCACCGTGCTGGACCACGACATTTACTATTTATAGATGAATAAAATTACCTGCTGTTACGTGCTGGACTACGACATTTACTATTTAAAGAGTTGAATAAATTACCTGCTGCACCATGCTGGACCACGGCAATTTTACTATTTATAGATTGAATAAATTACATGCTGGACAAAACATTTACTATTTATAGATTGAAAAATACCTGCTGTACCTCCGACATTTACTATTTTAGATTGAATAAATTACCTGCTGCACCATGCTGGGACCACGACATTAACATTTTATAGATTGAATCTAAATTAACCTGCTGTACCGTGCTGGACCATGATATTTACATTTATAGACTGAATAAATTACCTGCTGCACCATGGCTGGACACGGCATTACTATTTATAGATTGAATAAATTACATGCTGGACCCACAACATTTACTATTTTAGATTGAATAAATTACTGCTGACTCGAACATTACTATTTATAGATTGAATAAATTACCTGCTGCACCAGCTGGACCACGACATTAACATATAGATTGATAAATACCTGCTGTCGTGGGACCATGATATTACTATTTATCGATGAATAATTACCTGCTGCACCCGGCTGGGACCAAGAAACATTTACTATTTATAGATTGAATAAATTACATGCTGGACCACAACATTTACTATTTATAGATTGAATAAATTACCTGCTGTACCACGACATTTACTATTTATAGATTGAATAAATTACCTGCTGCACCATGCTGGACCACGACATTTACTATTTATAGACTGAATAAATTACCTGCTGTACCACGACATTTACTATTTATAGATTGAATAAATTACCTGCTGCACCGTGCTGGACCACGACATTTACTATTTATAGATTGAATAAATTACCTGCTGTACCACGACATTTACTATTTATAGATTGAATAAATTACCTGCTGCACCGTGCTGACCACGACATTTACTATTTATAGATTGAATAAATTAGCTGCTGTACCATGCTGACCACGAACATTTACATATTTATAGATTGAATAAATACCTGCTGACATGATGACCACGACATTTACTATTTATAGATTGAATAAATTACCTGCTGCACGTGCTGGACCACGGCATTTACGATTTATAGATTGAATAAATACTGCTGCACCGTGCTGGACCATGAATTACTATTATAGAATGAATAAATTACCTGCTGAGCCGTGCTGACCACGACATTTACTATTTATGATTGAATAAATTACATGCTGTACCGTGCTGGACTACGACATTTACTATTTAAGATTAATAAATTACCTGCTGCACCATGCTGGACCACGGCATTTATATTTATAGATTGAATAAATTACATGCTGGACCACAACATTTACTATTTATAGATTGATAAATTACCTGCTGTACCTCGACATTTACTATTATAGATTGAAAAATTACCTGCTGCACCATGCTGGACCACGACATTAACTATTTAAGATGTAATAAATTACTGCTGTACCGTGCTGGACCATGATATTTACTATTATGACTGATAAATTCCGCTGACCGTGCTGGACCACGAACATTTACTATTATAGATTGAATAAATTACCTGTGATACCGTGTGGACTACGACATGTACTATTTATAGATTGAATAAATTACCTGCTGCCTGCTGACCACGCATTACTATTAAGATTGAATAAATTACCATGCTGGACCAGGAACGACATTTACTATTATAGATTGAATAAATTACCTGCTGTACCACGACATTTACTATTATAGATTGAATAAATTACCTGCTGACATGCTGGACCACGACATTTACTATTTATAGACTGAAATAAATTACCTGCTGTACCACGAGACATTTACTATTTATAGATTGAAATAAATTACCTGCTGCACCTGCTGGACCACGACATTACTATTTTAGATTGAATTAAAATGTACTAGCTGTACCACGACATTTACTATTTATTAGTTGAATAATACCTGCTGCACGTGCGGACACGACATTTAATATTATAGATGAATAAATTAGCTTGCTGGCCACGACATTTACTATTATAGATTGAATAAATTACCTGCTGCGCCGTGCTGGATCAGGGCATTTACTATTTATAGATTGAATAAACTACCTGCTGTACCGTGCTGGATCACAACATTTACTATTTATAGATTGAATAAATTAGCTGCTGGACCACGACATTTACTATTTATAGATTGAATAAATTACCTGCTGCGCGTGGGATCAGGGCATTTACTATTTTAGATTGAATAATACCTGCTGTACCGTGCTGGATCACAAATTACTATTTATAGATTGAATAAATTACCTGCTGCACCGTGCTGGACCACGACATTTACTATTATAGATTGATAAATTACCTGCTGCACCATTCTGGACCCGACATTTATATTTAGTAGATGAATAAATTACCTGCGCACCGTGCTGGACACGACATTTACTATTTATAGATTGAATAAATTACCTGCTGCACCATGCTGGACCACGGCATTTACTATTTATAGATTGAATAAATTACCTGCTGTACCGTGCTGGACCATAATATTTACTATTTATAGATTGAATAAATTACCTGCTGTACCGTGCTGGACCAACAATTTACTATTTTTAGATTGAAAAATTACCTGCTGTACCTACGGACCATGATATTTACTATTTATAGATTGAATAAATTACCTGCTGTACCTACTGGACCACGACATTTACTATTTATAGACTGAATAAATTACCTGCTGTACCATGTGGACCACGACATTACTATTTATAGATTGAATAAATTACCTGCTGTACCTTGCTGGACCACGACATTTACTATTTATATACTGAATAAATTACCTGCTGTACCGTGCTGGACCACGACATTTACTATTATAGATTGAATAAATTACCGCTGCACAGTGCTAGATCACGGACATTTACTATTTATAGATTGAATAAATTACCGCTGTACCTGCTGGACCATAATATTTACTATTTATAGATTGAATAAATTACCTGCTGTACCGTGCTGGACCACGACATTTACTATTTTAGATTGAATAAATTACCTGCTGTACCTACTGGACCATGATATTTACTATTTATAGATTGAATAAATTACCTGCTGTACCTACTGGACCACGACATTTACTTTTATAGACTGAATAAATTACCTGCTGTACCATGCTGGACCACGACATTTACTATTTATAGATTGAATAAATTACCTGCTGTACCTTGCTGGACCACGACATTTACTATTTATATACTGAATAAATTACCTGCTGTACCGTGCGGACCACGACATTACTATTTTAAGATTGAATAAATTACCTGTGCACCGTGCTGGACCACGACATTTACTATTATTGATTGAATAAATTAACTGCTGTACCTACTGGACCATGATATTTACTATTTATAGATGAATAAATTACCTGCTGTACCTACTGGACCACGACATTTACTATTTATAGACTGAATAAATTACCTGCTGTACCTCTGGACCATGATATTTACTATTTATAGATTGAATAAATTACCTGCTGTACCGTGCTGGACCACGACATTTACTATTTATATACTGAATAAATTACCTGCTGTACCGTGCTGGACCACGACATTTACTATTTATAGATTGAATAAATTACCTGCTGTACCATGCTGGACCACGACATTTACTATTTATAGACTGAATAAATTACCTGCTGTCACCGTGTGGACCACGACATTACTATTTATAGATTGAATAAATTACCTGCGTCACCGTGCGGACCACGCATTTACTATTTATAGAATGAATAAATTACCTGCTTACCGTTGGACACGCATTTACTATTTATAGATTGAATAAATTACCTGCTGCACCGTGCTGGACCACGACATTTACTATTTATAGATTGAATAAATTACCTGCTGCACCGTGCTGGACCACGACATTTACTATTTATAGATTGAATAAATTACCTGCTGTACCTACTGGACCACGACATTTACTATTTAGAGATGAATAAATTACCTGCTGTACCACTGGACCACGACATTTAATATTTATAGATTGAATAAATTACCTGCTGCCACTGCTGGACCACGACATTTATATTTATAGATTGAATAAATTACCTGCTTGTACCTATGGACCACGACATTACTATTTATAGATTGAAATAATTACCTGCTGTACTACTTGACCACGACATTTACTATTATAGATTGATAAATTACCGCTGTACCGTGCTGGACCATAATTTACTATTTATAGATTGAATAAAATACCTGCTGCACCGTGCTGGACCACGACATTTACTATTTATAGATTGAATAAATTACCTGCTGCACCGTGCTGGACCACGACATTTACTATTTATAGATTGAAAAAATTACCTGCTGCACCGTTGCTGGACCGACACTTACTATTATAGATTGAATAAATTACCTGCTGTACCTACTGGACCACGACATTTACTATTTATAGATTGAATAAATTACCTGCTGTACCTACTGGACCATGGCATTTACTATTTATAGATTGAATAAATTACCTGCTGTACCGTGCTGGACCATAATATTTACTATTTATAGATTGAATAAATTACCTGCTGCACCGTGCTGGACCACGACATTTACTATTTATAGATTGAATAAATTACCTGCTGCACCGTGCTGGATCACGACACTTACTATTTATAGATTGAATAAATTACCTGCTGCACCATGCTGGACCACGACACCACACTGAACAGTCTGCGTAGGGACACAGCATGGGACAAAGCGTTCGTATGGACTTCATCTTCCACCTGGTTCTCAACCACAAAGGCGATGCTGACCTTCCATTCGTCCTAGGGCAGAGAAAGAAAATATCCCATTGTAAACACGTCAAACCTTGTTCTGTATTATTAAGCACCACTGAAGATGATAATAATATTAATAATGGTACTAATAATAATAATAGTGATAATATTATTATTATTAGTGATAAAACAATGACATCAATAATTATAATAGTATTATTATTATTAATAATAATAATAATAATACTAATAATAATGCTATAGTTCCTTGATGGCACAAAAAAAACAAATAAAACTAGAAAGGGAAAGTTTTAAAATTTGAATTTGGCTTGAAAGGTCGCATTTGGAAGGGAATGTGTGTGTTTGTGCTGCAGATTTTAAAACTCAATAATGGCAATGATGAGCACATTGTTTTTTACATACCCTTTAAATACAGCTGTCACAGGAATAAATGGGTGTCAGTTGGGTGTTTTCTTGTGGCAGGGATAAAAAACTAACTTTTTTGATGATTAGTCAAAATGTGTTTTTGACTATACTTTCACTTTAAATATGGTTGCCCCATGAATGAATGGGTAGCTCATTTGTGTGTACCTGTGTCAGGTTGGAAGTTAAAAAAAACAAACTTGTTTTGATTATTGATCAAAAAACAAATTTTGACTATAGTTACCCTTTAAGTATGTCTGCCACGGAAGTAGATCGGTAGGTGTGTGTACCTGTGTGAGGTTGGGGGTTAAAAAAACAAACATTTTTGATTATTGATCAAAAAAAATTTTTTGACTAGCGTTACCCTTTAAGTATGGCTGCCACGTAAATGGAAGGGTAGGTCAGTAGGTGTGTGTACCTGGGTCTGGTTGAGGGGGTATGTCTTTTTTGTGTTTACAACCATAAAACTATCTTTTATTGAGGATAAATCTAAATTCGTTTTTTTTACTTTAGTTACCCTTTAAGTATGGCTACCACCATAATGAATTAGTAGATTAGTAGGTGGGTGTACCTGGGTCTGGTTGAGGGGGTATGTCTTTTTTGTGTTTACAACCATAAAACTATCTTTTATTGAGAATAAATCTAAATTAGTTTTTTTTACTTTAGTTACCCTTTAAGTATGGCTGCCACAGTAATGGATAAGTAGATCAGTAGGTGTGTGTACCTGGGTCTGGTTGAGGGGGTATGTCTTTTTTGTGTTTACAACCATAAAACTATCTTTTATTGAGAATAAATCTAAATTAGTTTTTTTGACTTTAGTTACCCTTTAAGTATTGCTGCCACAGTAATGGATAAGTAAATCAGTAGGTGTGTGTACCTGGGTCTGGTTGAGGGGGTATGTCTTTTTTGTGTTTACAGCCATAAAACTATCTTTTATTGAGGATATATCAAAATTATTTTACTTTATTTACCTTTTAAATATGGCTGCCACGGAAATGGAAGTTTAGGTCAGTAGGTGTGTGTACCCTTGTGAAGTTGGGGGTATGAGTTTTTGCATGTATGACCATGTAACTAACTTTTATTGAGGATATATCAAAATTAGGTTTTTTTTACTTTACATTATTTACCCTTTAAATATGGCTGCGAGAGAAATAAAAGGGTAGGTCAGTAGGTGTGTGTACCCATATGAGGTTAGGCGTATGTGTTTTTTGCATGTATGACCATATAACTAATTTTTATTGATGATTGATCAAAATTAGTTTTTTGACTATAGTTGCCCTTTAAGTATGGCTTCCAAGGGAATGGAAAGGTAGGTCAGTAGGTGGGTGTACCTGTGTTTGTGTGGGGGGTTGGGGGTATCACCGTTTGTATTTATGACCATGAAAAAAACTGTTTTGAAATATCCACATTTGAGGATTGATACCATTATAGTCTATGGGAAAAAATGTCCGGAAATTTGTCGATAACGCCGTAACGCTTCCGCGGATTCCTTAGCTAGAAGATAGCACACTTCTCCTATATGCCCCGCATGTCTGTACCGAATTTCATGTCTCTAGCTCAAAAACTGTGGGAGGAGATACGGTCCAAACAAGCGGAAGAATAAAACGGAAGAAGAAGAAATAGAAAGAACAGGAACCTTAAAGTCAAATTAATAATCCCAAATATCACAGCAATGCCAAGTTGATGAAATTGCTCTTTTAAATAAAGACTTAACAGGGTTGTAAAAGATGGCAGAAAGCAGGAAAAGATGGGTAACTGCAAGGCATTATGGGAGATGCCAGGAAACTGATTCCTTGTCACCTGAGCTGATGGGATCATCTGAAAATTTTCCGACAGGTCCGATCAGCATTTGTTCGATAGACCGTGTAACCCTTTGAATCTGTTTAGGGATCCACAAGCAGGAGACTCACTGTACCAGGCCATATGGTTCTATTTATGATTCCAGGTGATGGGTATGTGGGGTTTAGTATCACATGTGGATTGGGAGGTTCTGAGTAAGCAATTTGTTACTTTGTAGAAATACTTTTTGTTCTTTGAATCTGTTAAATTGTCTGGAAAAATACAAGATGATATAAAAAAAAAAAGTCAAATTTTTCTTTCATCATCTTTTCCTTTAATACCGGCTCCAGATGAGCCATTTATTTCCTGGTTGGTATCCAGATGACGTGCGCTTGATGTTAGTTGCACTCTTTGTTGTTTGGTGATTTACGCATTCTCCTTTCCTGGTGGGAAGCGCGCTGGTAATTTGCTAACAAAATTAAATCAACATGATAAAAGCCATAAGGGTTAAAGCAAAATAGAATGTGGACAAAATCAAAAACTAACGCCTGGTGCGTTTCTCTCCCCGTAACAGAGGAGATGCGGGGGTGTACTAAAATGGACCTACATGCTACTAACATGGGACCTAACATGATAATTTCTAATGTATAAAAATATTTAAATATGAACGTACAATGTATGACAATGTCCCATTGGATAGAACTGATCTCCCACTATAGACACATTATAATAATATATGACAATGTCCCATGGATAGAACTGATCTCCCACTTAGACACTATAAAATATATGACAATGTCCCAGTGGATAGAACTGATCTCCCAATATAGACACATTATAATAATATATGACAATGTCCCAGTGGTAGAACTGATCTCCACATAGACACATTATAATATATGACAATGTCCCAGTGGTAGAACTGATCTCCCCTATAGACACATTTAATAATATATGACAATGTCCCAGTGGGTAGAACTGATCTCCACATAGACACATTATAATATATATGACAATGTCCCAGTGGATAGAACTGATCTCCCACTAGACACATTATAAAAATATGACAATCCCAGTGGATAGAACTGATCTCCCAACTATAGACACATTATAATAATATATAACAATGTCCCAGTGGATAGAATGATCTCCCACTATAGACACATAATATATGACAATGTCCAGTGGATAGAAATGATCTCCACTATAGAACACATTATAATAATATATGACAATGTCCCAGTGGATAGAAACTGATCTCCCACTATAGACACATTATAATAATATATGACAATGTCCCAGTGGATAGAACTGATTCCCACGATAGAACACATTATAATAAATATAACAATGTCCCAGTGGATAGAACTGATCTCCACGATAGACACATATAATAATATATGACATGTCCCAGTGGGATAGAACTGATCTCCCATATAGACACATTATAATAATATATGACAGTGTCCCAGTGGAGAGAACTGATCTCCACGATAGACACATTAATAAATATATGACATGTCCCAGTGGATGAACGATCTCCACTATAGACACATTATAATAATATATGACAATGTCCCAGTGGATAGAACTGATCTCCCACTATAGAACACATATTAATAATATATACAATGTCCCAGTGGATGAACTGATCTCCACTATAGACACATTATAAAATATATAACAATGTCCCAGTGGATAGAACTGAATCTCCCACTATAGACACATTATAATAATATAACAAGCCCAGTGGTAGAACTGATCTCCCACTATAGACACATTATAATATATATAACAATGTCCAGTGGATAGAACTGATCTCACTATAGACACAATTATAATAATATATGACAATGTCCCAGTGGATAGAACTGATCCCACTATGACACATTATAATAATATATGACAAGTGTCCCAGTGGATAGAACTGATCTCCCACATAGACACATTATATAATATGACAATGTCCCAGTGGGTAGAACTGATCTCCCACATAGCAAACTTATAATAATATATGACAATGTCCCAGTGGATAGAACTGATCTCCCATATAGACACATTATAATAATATATGACAATGTCCCCAGTGGATTAGAAACTGATCTCCCACTATAGACACATTATATAATATATGACAATGTCCCAGTGGTAGAACTGATCTCCCACATAGACACATTATAATAATATATAGACAATGTCCCAGTGGATAGAACTGATCTCCCACTATAGACACATTATAATAATATAGACATGTCCCAGTGGATAGAATGATATCCCACTATAGACACATTATAATAATATATGAAATGTCCCAGTGGTTAAGAACTGATCTCCCACATAGACACATTATAATATATATGACAATGTCCCAGTGGATAAACTGATCTCCCACATAGACAACATTATTAATAATATGACAATGTCCCAGTGGATGAACTGATTCCCACTATAGACACATTATAATAATATATACAATGTCCCAGTGGATAGAACTGATCTCCCACTATAGACACATTATAATAATATTATGACAATGTCCCAGTGGATAGAACTGATCCCACTATAGACACTTATAATAATATATACAATGTCCAGTGGAAGCTGATCTCCCACTATAGACACATTATAAATATAAACAATGTCCCAGTGGATAGAACTGATCTCCCACTATAGCACACTATAATAATATATGACAATGTCCCAGTGGATAGAACTGATCTCCCACTATAGACAACATTATAATATATATAGACAATGTCCCAGTGGATAGGAATGATCTCCCACTATAGACACATTATAAATATATGACATGTCCCGTGGATTAGAACTGATCTCCCACTATAGCACATTATAATAATATATGAACAATGTCCCAGTGGGTAGAACTGATCTCCCACTATAGACACATATAATAATATATGACAATGTCCCAGTGGGTAGAACTGATCCCACTATAGAACATTAAATAATATATGACAATGTCCAATGGATGAACTGATCCCCATATAGACACATTATAATAATAATATGACAAGTCCCAGTGGATAGAACTGATCTCCCACTATAGACACATTATAATAATATATGACAATGGCCAGTGGGGAACTGCATCTCCACATAGACACATATAATAATATATGACAGTGCCAGAGGGTAGAACTGATCTCCCACTATAGACACATTATAATAATATATGACAATGTCCCAGTGGGATTAGAAATGATCTCCCACATAGACACATTTATAATAATAATGACAGTCCAGTGGATGAAACTGATCTCCCACATAGACACATATAAATAAATATGACAAGTCCCAGGGAGAATGATCTCCCACTATAGAAACATATAAAATATATGACAATGTCCCATGGATAGAACTGATCTCCACATAGACACATTATAATAATATATGACAATGTCCCAGTGGGGTAGAACTGATCTCCCACTATAGAACATTATAATAATATATGAACAGTCCCAGTGGATAGAACTGATCTCCATACTAGACACATTATAATAATATTAACAATGTCCAGTGGATAGAACTGATCTCCCACATAGACACATTATATAATATATGACAATGTCCAGTGGATAGAACGATCTCCCACTGATAGACACATTATAATATATATGACAATGTCCACGTGGATGAACGATCTCCCCAATGACACATTATATAATTATGACAATGTCCCAGTGGATAGAACTGATCTCCCACTATAGACACATTATAATAAATATGACAATGTCCCAGTGGATAGACTGATCTCCCACTAGAGAAACAATTATAATAATATAGACAATGTCCCAGTGGATGAAATGATCTCCCACATAGACACATTATATAATATATGACAATGTCCCAGTGGTAGAACTGATCTCCCACTATAGACACATTATAATAATATATGACAATGTCCCAGTGGATGAACTGATCTCACATAGACACATTATAATAATATATGACAATGTCCCAGTGGATAGAACTGATCTCCACTATAGACACATTATAATAAATATACAATGTCCAGTGGATGGATAGATCTCCCACTATAGACACATTATAATAATATATACAATGTCCCAGTGGGTAGAACTGATCTCCCACGATAGACACATTTAATAAATATGACAATGTCCCAGTGGGTAGAACTGATCTCCCACTATAGACACATTATAATAATATATGACAATGTCCCAGTGGATAGAACTGATCTCCACACTAGACACATATAATAATATTGACATGTCCCAGTGGATAGAACTGATCTCCCACTATAGACACATAATAATATAATCAATGTCCCAGTGGATAGAACTGATCTCCCACTATAGACACATTATAATAATATATGACAATGTCCCAGGGGATAGAAATGATCTCCCACTATAGACACCTTATAAATATATAACAATGTCCCAGTGGATAAACTGATCTCCACATATAGACAACATTATAATAATATATGAACAATGTCCCAGTGGATAGAAACTGATCTCCCACTATAGACACATATAATAATAAGACAATGTCCCAGTGGATAGAACTCTCCCAATATAGACACATTTAATAAAATAACAGTCCCAGTGGGATGAAATGATCTCCCACTATAGAAACATTATAATAATATATTGACAATGTCCCAGTGGATAGAACTGATCTCCACTATAGACACATTAAATAATATATGACAATGTCCCAGTGGATGAACGATCTCCCACTATAGACAACATTATAATAATATATGACAATGTCCCAGTGGATAGAACTGATCTCCCACTATGACACCTTATAATAATATATGACAATGTCCCAGGGATGAACTGATCTCCACTATAGACACATTATAAAATATATGACAATGTCCCAGTGGATAGAAATGATCTCCCACTATAGACAAATTATAATAATATTATGGACAATGTCCGTGATAGAAGATCTCCCACATAGAACATTTAATAATATATGACAAGTCCAGTGGATAGAACTGTCTCCACATAGACACATTATAATAATATATGACAATGTCCAGGGATAGAAACTGATCTCCCATAGACACATATAATAATATATGACAATGTCCCAGTGGATAGAACTGATCTCCCACTATAGACATATTAATATATATGACAATGTCCAGTGGATAGAACTGATCTCCCACATAGACACATTATAATAATATATAACAATGTTCCAGTGGATAGAACTGATCTCCCACGATGACACATTATAATAATATATGAACTGTCCCATGGGATGACTGATCTCCCACTAGACAAATATAATAAATATGACAATGTCCCAGTGGGTAGAAAACTGATTCCCACGATAGACACATTATAATAATATATGACAATGTCCAGTGGGTAGAACGATCTCCCACGATAGACACATTATAATAATATGACAGTCCCAGTGGGTAGAACTGATCTCCCACGATAGACACATTATAATAATATATGACAATGTCCCAGTGGATAGAACTGATCTCCCACGATAGAACACATATAATAATATAGACAATGTCCCAGTGGATAGAATGATCTCCCACTATGACAATTTAATAATATTAACAATGTCCCAGTGGAGAGAACTGATCTCCCACATAGACACATTATAAAAATATGACAATGTCCAGTGGGATAGAATGATCTCCCACATAGACACATTATAATAATATATGACAATGTCCCAGTGGTAGAAATGATCTCCACCTAGACACATTATAATAATATATGACAATGTCCCCGTGGATAGAACTGATCTCCCACATAGACACATTAATACTATAGACAATGTTCCAATGGATAGAACTGATTCCACCAATGACACATTATAATAATATATGACAATGTCCCAGTGGATAGAACTGATCTCCCATTAGACATAAATAAAATATTATGACACGTCCCAGTTGAAGAACGATCTCCACATAGATAAATTTATTATATATGACAATGTCCAGTGGATTGAACTGATCTCCCACTATAGACACATTATAATAATATATGACAATGTCCCAGTGGATGGAACTGATCCCCACTATAGACACATTATAATAATATATGACAATGTCCCAGTGGATGGAACTGATCCCCACTTAGACACATTATAATAATATATGACAATGTCCCAGTGGATAGAACTGATCTCCCACATAGACACAATTATAATAATATATGACAATGTCCCAGTGGATAGAACTGATCTCCACATAACAATTATAATATATATGACAATGTCCAGTGGAGGTGAACTGATCTCCCACGTATAGAACACAGTTAATAATATATGACAAGGTCTATCGTGGGGGAGATCAGTTTATCATGGGACATTGTCATAATATTATTTATAATGTGTCTATAAGTGGGAGATCAGTTTTCTATCACTGGGAACATGTCAATATTATTATAATGGTGTCTATGTGGGAGAATCAGTTCCATCCACTGGGACATTGTCAATAATATAATGTGTCTATCGTGGGAGATCAGTTCTATCCCTGGGACATTGTCATATATATTATAGTGGTATCATGGGGAGATCAGTTCTATCCACTGGGACATTGTCATTATTATTATAATGTGTCTATAGTGGGAGATCAGTTCTATCCACTGGGATGTCCTGTCATATATGCTTATAAATGTGTCGATAGTGGGGAGATCAGTTCTACATCCACTGGGACATTGTCATATATTATTATAATGTGTCATAGTGGGAGATTAGTTCATATCCACTGGGACATTGTATATGATTATAATGTGTCTCATAGTGGGAGAGTCGTTTCATCACTGGACACTGTTCATATATATATAATGTGTCTATAGTGGAGATCAGTTCCATCACTGGACATTGTATTATATTATTATATGTGTCTATAGGGGAGATCAGTTCTATCCACTGGGACATTGTCTATATATTAGTTATAAGTTGTCTATAGTGGGAGATCATCTATCCACTGGACATGTCATATATTATTATAAGTGTCTATAGTGGGAGATCAGTGTTCTATCCACTGGGACATTGTCATATATTATTATAATGTGTCTATATGGGAGATCAGTCTATCACTGGACATTGTCATATATTATTATAATGTGTCTATGTGGAGATCAGTTCTACCACTGGGACATTGTTCATATATTATAATGTGTCTATAGTGGGAGATCAAGTATCCACTGGGACATTGTCATATATATTATAATGTGTCTATCGTGGGAGATCAGTTCTATCCACTGGGACATTGTCATATATTATTATAAGTGTCTATAGTGGGAGATCAATTCATCCACTGGGACATTGTCATATATTATTATATGTGTATAGTGGGAGATCAGTTTTATCCACTGGGACATTGGCATATATATTAAATGTGTCTATAGTGGGAGATCATTCTATCCACTGGGACATTGTTCATATATTATTATATGTGTTAGTGGGAGATCAGTTTATCCACTGGAATTGTTATATATTATTATAATGGTCATAGTGGGAGATCAGTTCCATCCACTGGGACATTGTCTATATTATTATTAATGTGTCTATAGGGAGATCAGTTCATCCACTGGGACAATGTCATATATTATTATAATGTGTCATAGTGGAGATCAGTTCTATCCACTGGGACATGTCATATATTATTATAATGTGTCTATAGTGGGAGATCAGTCTATCCCACTGGGACATTTGTCATATATTATTATAATGTGTCTATAGTGGGAGATCAGTTCTCTCCACTGGGACATTGTCATATATTATTATAATGTGTCTATAGTGGGAGACGTTCCATCCACTGGGACATGTCATATATTATTAATGTGTCTATAGTGGGAGATCAGTTCTATCCACTGGGACATTGTCATATAATTATAAATGTGTATATAGTGGAGATCAGTTCCTATCCACTGGGACATGTCATAATTATTAAATGTGTCTATCGTGGGAGATCAGTTCTATCCACTGGGACATTGTCATATATTTTATAATGTGTCTATAGTGGGAGATCGTTCCATCCACTGGGACATGTCAGTATATATATTGTGTCTATAGTGGGAGATCCGTTCATCCACTGGGACATTGTCATATTATTATAATGTGTCTATAGTGGGAGATCAGTTCTATCCACTGGACATTGTCATATATATTATAATGTGTCTATGTGGGAGATCAGTTCATCCACTGGGACATTGTCATATATTATTATAATGTGTCTATAGTTGGGAGATCAGTTCTACCACTGGGACATTGTCATATATTTAATGGGTCTATAGTGGAGATCAGTTCTACACACTGGGACATTGTCATATATTATTATAATGTGTCTATCGTGGAGAGCAGTTCTACCCATGGGACATTGTCATATATTATTATAATGTGTCTATCGTGGGAGATCAGTTCTATCCACTGGGACATTGTCATAATATTATTATAATGGGTCATAGTGGGAGATCAGTTCCATCCACTGGGACATTGTCATTATTATTATAATGTGTCTATAGTGGGAGATCAGTTCATCCACTGGGACATTGTCATATATTTTATAATGTGGTATCGTGGAGATCAGTTCTATCCACTGGGACATTGTTATATATTATTATAATGTGTCTATAGTGGGAGATCAGTTCTATCCACGACATTGTCATATATTATTATATGTGTCTAGTGGGAGATCAGTTTATCCACTGGGACATGTCATATATTATTATAATGTGTCTATGTGGGAGATCAGTTCTATCCATGGGACCTTGTCATATATTATTATAATGTGTCTATCGTGGGAGATCCAGTTCTATCCACTGGGAATGTCATATATTATTATAATGTGTGCTTAGTGGGAGATCAGTTCTATCCACTGGGACATTGTTCATATATTATTATAATGTGTCTATGTGGGAGATAGTCTATCCACTGGGACATTGTCATATATTATTATAATGTGTCTATAGTGGGAGATCAGTTCCATCCCACTGGGACAGTGGTCATATTTTATTATAATGTGTCTATCGTGGGAGATCAGTTCCACCACTGGGACATTGTCATATTATTATAAGTGTATATGTGGGAGATCAGTTCTATACCACTGGACATTGGTATATTATTATAATGTGTCTATAGTGGGAGATCAGTTCTATCACGGGACTGGTCATTATTTATTATAATGTGTCTATAGTGGGAGATCAGTTCTATCACTGGGACATTGTCATATATTATTATAATGTGTCTATGTGGGAGATCAGTTCCACCACTGGGACATTGTCATAATTATTATAATGTGTTATGTGGGAGATCAGTTCCACCCACTGGACAGTGCTATATTATTATAATGTGTCTATGGGGAGATCAGTTCTATCCACTGGGACATTGTCATATATTATTATAAGTGGTCTATAGGGAGATCAGTCTACTCCACTGGGACATTGTCATATATTATTATAATGTGTTATAGTGGGAGATCAGTTCTATCACTGGGACATTGTCATATTTATTATAAGTGTCTATAGTGGGAGATCAGTTATCCACTGGGACATTGTCATTATTTTATAATGTGTCTATAGTGGGAGATCAGTTCTATCCACTGGGACATTGTCATATATTATTAATGTGTCTATAGTGGAGATCAGTTCTATCCACTGGGACATTGTCATAAATTTATAATGTGTCTATAGTGGGAGATCAGTTCATCACTGGGACATTGTCATATATTATTATAAGTGTCTATAGTGGGAGATCAGTTCTATCCACTGGGACATTGTCATATATTATATTAATGTGTCATAGTGGGAGATCAGTTTATCCACTGGGGACATTGTCATATATTATAAATGTGTCTATAGTGGGAGATCAGTTCTATCCACTGGGACATTGTCATATATATTAATGGGTCTAAGTGGGAGATCAGTTTCTATCCACTGGGACATTGTCATTATTATATTATAATGTGTCTATGTGGGAGATCAGTTCATCCACTGGGACATTGTATATATTATTATAATGTGTCTATAGTGGGAGATCAGTCACCATGGACATTGTCTATATATTATAAATGTGTCTATAGTGGGAGATCAGTTTCTATCCACTGGGACCATTGTCATATATTATTATAATGTGTCTATAGTGGGAGATCAGTTCTCTCCACTGGGACATTGATATATATTATAATGTGTCTATAGTGGGAGATCAGTTCATCCACTGGGACATTGTTATATTATTTATAATGTGTCTATAGTGGGAGATCAGTTCTATCCACTGGGACACTTGGTACATATATTATTATAATGTGTCTATAGTGGGAGATAGTTCTATCCACTGGGACATTGTATATATTATATAATGTGTCTATAGTGGGAGATCAGTTCTATCCACTGGGACATTGTCATATATTATTATAAGTGTCTAAGTGGGAGATCAGTTCTATCCACTGGGACATTGTATATATTATTATAATGTGTCTATAGTGGGAGATCAGTTCCATCCACTGGGACATTGTATATATTATTATAATGTGTCTATAGTGGGAGATCAGTTCATCCACTGGACATTGTCATATATTATTATAATGTGGCTATGGGAGATCAGTTCTATCCCATGGGACATTGTCATATATTATTATAATGTGTCTATAGTGGGAGATCAGTTCATCCACTGGGACATGTCATATATTTTGATAATGTGTCTATCGTGGGAGATCAGTTCTATCCATGGGACATTGGTCATCTATTATTATTAATGTGTCTATGTGGGAGATCAGTTCTATCCACTGGGACATTGTCATATATTATTATAATGTGTCTATAGTGGAGAGATCATTCTCATCCACTGGGACATTGTCATATATTATATAATGTGTCTATGTGGAGATCAGTTCCATCCACTGGGACATTGTCATATATTATTATAATGTGTCTATAGTGGGAGATCATCTAATCCACTGGGACATTGTCATTATATTATAATGTGTCTATAGTGGGAGATCAGTTCTATCCACTGGGACATTGTCATATATTATTAATGTGTCTATGTGGAGATCAGTTCTATCCACTGGGACATGTCATATATTATTATAATGTGTCTATAGTGGGAGATCAGTTCTACCACTGGACATTGTCATATATATTATATGTGGTCTATAGTGGGATCAGTTCTATCCACTGGGACATTGTATATATTATTATAATGGTCTATAGTGGAGATCAGTTCTATCCACTGGGGACATGTCATATTATTATATATGGTCTATAGTGGGAGATCAGTTTCTATCACTGGGACATTGTCATATATTATTATAATGTGTCTATAGTGGGAGATAAGTTCTATCCACTGGGACCTTGTCATATATTATTATAATGTGTCTAAGTGGGAGATCAGTTCTATCCACTGGGACATTGTCATATATTATATAAGGGTCTATAGTGGAGATCAAGTTCCATCCACTGGGACATTGTATATATTATTATAATGTGTCTATAGTGGGAGATCACGTTATATCCACGGGACATTGTATATATTATTATAATGTGTAAGTGGAGATAAGTTCATCCACTGGGACATTGTCATATATTATTATAATGTGTCTATGTGGGAGATCAGTTCTCATCCACTGGGACATTGTCATATATTTTATAATGTGTCTATAGTGGGAGATCAGTTCCATCCACTGGACATTGTCATATATTTTTATAATGTGTCTATAGTGGGAGATCAGTTCTATCCACTGGGACATGTCATAATTATTATAATGTGTCTATAGTGGGAGATCAGTTCTATCCACTGGGACATTGTCATATATTATTATAATGTGTCTATAGTGGGAGATCAGTTCTATCCACTGGGACATTGTTATATTATAATGTGTCTATAGTGGGAGATCAGTCTATCCACTGGGACATTGTCATATATTATTTAATGTGTCTATGTGGGAGATCAGTTCATCCCTGGGACATGTCATATATTATTATAATGTGTCTATCGTGGGAGATCAGTTCCATCACTGGGACATTGTCATATATTATTATAATGTGTCTATAGTGGGAGATCAGTTATATTCACTGGGACATTGTCATAATTATTATAATGTGTCTATGTGGGAGATCAGTTCATCCACTGGGACATGTCATATATTATTATAATGTGTCTATCGTGGGAGATCAGTTCTATCCACTGGGACATTGTCATATATTATTATAATGTGTCTAGTGGGAGATAGTTCTATCCACTGGGACAACAATGTAATATATAATTATAAGTTCTATCGTGGGAGATCAGTTTATCACTGGGACATTGTCATATATTATTATAATGTGTCTATGTGGGAGATCAGTTCTATCCACTGGGACATTGTATAATTATTATAATGTGTCTATAGTGGGAGATCAGTTCTATCCATGGGGGAAGTCATATATATTATAATGTGTCTATAGGGGAGATCAGTTCCACCACTGGGAACATTGGTCAATATATTATTATAATGTGTCTATGTGGGAGGAGTAAGTTCCCCACTGGGACATTGTCATATATTATTATAATGTGTCTATAGTGGGAGATCAGTTCTATCCACTGGGACATTGTTATATATTATTATAATGTGTCTATAGTGGGAGATCAGTTCTATCCACTGGGACATTGTTATATATATTATAATGTGTCTATAGTGGGAGATCAGTTCTATCCACTGGGACATTGGCATTAGATATATTATAATGTGTCTTATGTGGGAGATCAGTTCCATCCACTGGGACATGTCATATATATTATAATGTGTCTATAGTGGGAGATCAGTTCACCACTGGGACATTGTCATATATTATTAATGTGTCTATGTGGGAGATCCGTTATCCACTGGGACATTGTCATATATTATTATAATGTGTCTATAGTGGGAGATCAGGTCCATCAATGGGACCTTGTCATATATTTATAATGTGTCTATAGGGAGATCAGTTCTATCCATGGGACATTGTCATATATTATATAATGTGTCTATAGTGGAGGAGATCAGTTCTACCACTGGGACCTTGTCATATATTATTATAATGTGTCTATAGTGGGAGATCAGTTCATCCACTGGGACATTGTCATATATTATTATAATGTGTCTATGTGGGAGATCAGTTCTATCCACTGGGACATTGTCATATTATTTAATGGGTCTATAGTGGGAGATCAGTTCCATCCACTGGGACATTGTCATATATTATTATTAATGTGTCTATAGTGGGAGATCAGTTCCTATCCACTGGGACATTGTCATATATTATTATAATGTGTCTATAGTGGGAGATCAGTTCTATCCACTGGGATTGTCAATATTATTATAATGTGTCTATAGTGGGAGATCAGTCTATCCACTGGGACATTGTCATATTTATATAATGTGTCTATAGTGGGAGATCAGTTCTATCACTGGGACATTGGTATATTATAATGTGTCTAGTGGGAGATCAGTTCTATCCACTGGATTGTCATATATTATTATAGTTCTATAGTGGGAGATCAGTTCTATCCACTGGGACATTGTCATTATATTATTATAATGTGTCTATGTGGGGAGATCGTCTCTATCCACTGGGACATTGTTATATATTATTATAATGTGTCTATAGTGGAGATCAGTTCATCCACTGGACATGTCATATATTATTATAAATGGTCTTATAGTGGGAGATCAGTTCATCCACTGGGACATTTTATATATTATTATATGTGTCTATAGTGGGAGATCAGTTCTATCCACTGGGACATGTCATAATATTATAATGTGTCTATAGTGGGAGATCAGTCTATCCACTGGGGACATTGTCATATATTATTATAATGTTATAGTGGGAGATCAGTTCTATCCACTGGGACATTGTATATATTATATAATGTGTCTATAGTGGGAGATCAGTTCTATCCACTGGGACATTGTCATATATTATTAATGTGTCTATAGGGGGAGATCAGTTCTATCCACTGGGACATTGTCATATAATTATAATGGGTCTATCGTGGGAGATCAGTTCCACTCACGGGGACATTGTCATAATTATTATAATGTGGTCTATGTGGGAGATCAGTTTATCCACTGGGACATCTGTCATATATTATTATAATGTGTCTATAGTGGGAGATCAGTTCTATCACTGGGACATTGTATAATTATTATAATGTGTCTATAGTGGGAGATCAGTTCATCCACTGGGACTTGTCATATATTATTATAATGGTCTATCGTGGGAGATCAGTTCTATCCACTGGGACATGTCATATATTATTATAATGTGTCTATAGGGAGGATCAGTTCTATCACTGGGACAATTGTCATATATATATAATGTGTCTATAGTGGGAGATCAGTTCTATCACTGGGACATTGTCATATATTATAATGTGTCTATAGTGGGGAGTCATTCTCATCCACTGGGACATGGTCATATTATATTATAATGTGTCTATAGTGGGAGATCAGTTTCATCCACTGGGACATTGTCATATATTATTATAATGTGTCTCGATGGGAGATCATTCTATCCACTGGACATTGTCTATATTATATAATGTGTCTATATGGGAGATCATTATCCACTGGGACATTGTATATATTATTATAATGTGTCTATGTGGGAGATCAGTCTATCACTGGGACATGTCATATTTATTATAAGGTCATAGTGGAGATCATTCTATCCACTGGGAAGTATATATATTATAATGTGTCTAGAGTGGAGATCATTCTATCCACTGGGACCATTGTATATATTATATAATGTGTCTATAGTGGGAGATCAGTTCATCCACGGACATGTCATATATTATTATAATGTGTCTTACGTTGGAGATCAGTTCTATCCAAGGGGACA